>PVIA01000419.1:0-378945 GCA_004024845.1 Tonatia bakeri
CCTTACCTCCTCCCCCTCCTTGGGCCCTTAATTACTATCATTCTAATCCTATCCTTCGCCCCTTGGATCCTAAAGCGTGTTACAACTTTGGTCAGAGATCAGTTCAACGCCATACTAGGAAGATCTATCCAAATTCATTATCACCAGTTGGAAATGCTAGACCGCGAAAACAATTCAGACCATCAAGGCCCTCTCCCACAGGAGCTGCATAACCCTCGAGAGTTTGCATTACAGCCCAGTTGCTGCAATGGACACCGCTAGGTGCACGACAAAGTACTGCAAGGAGAGGCCCTTATAAACGAGGCTGTTCTTGAGTCTCCTGAGAGGTAAGCCGGCTTGCATAGAGGTTAGTACCCATACCCTCTCCTCCGAGAAAGGTACTTGTGGGGCTCAGGGCGAGCTCAGGAGGAGCCTGGCCACTGCCTCCCCTAGCTGGTTAATGTCCAAACAATATTCAACCTCCTCGCCTTAAAAAACAAAAAGGGAGGAGATGTTGGGGCCTTAGTTTGCTGATACCGTCAGCAAGACAGCATATCGCGGTCTGAGCCGCCAGCACTGCCCCCTGGGGGCATCCGCAGAGCAGGCCAACCAGCGACCAATCAAGGTACTGGTCACGCACCTGACTGACCAATCACTAGCAAGGGCAGGAGGTGAACACGCACGGGGCAGCCTATCAGAGCAGCTTCCCTTTTCCCGCCCCTATATAACCCCCGCCGTTTAAATAAAAGTTTGCAGCTTGATCAGAATCTTTTGTCTTGCTGCCGTTCTTCGCGCCTCTTACTCCCACCCCTATTCATCCGTTGCAGGTAGGCTCGGGACCCTCGTTGACTGCTCCGCAGGCCGGAGCAGTGGGGGACACTCAGGAGGACGGGAAACGCCAAGAGCACGTGGGACCCAATACACAGATGGCGCATCACAGGACTGCCACCAGGAACCTATGTGACTTCCTTAACGGATGCTGCCCCAGGCGATCCGAAAAAAACTGAATGCACACAGGGGGACAGGCTTGCAGAGGCTCCACCTGCCGAACAGGAGGGAGTGTGAGCCTCAGATCAGCAAGGACACAGACGGGTTTTAGCAAACTCGGTTTCAGAACCCTCAGCCCCGCTGGGGTTCCGAGTTTTAGACACAGAGGGGAGAGGGACGGCCTTTCCTCGCAGCACGTGATGATGCATATGGGTAAAGGGGCAGCGGAAACAGCCATGGCCACTTCGGCACAACCGTGACCTGGCACAGCCCTCCGGGGCTGCAGCACCACTGGGGAGGGGGCACCGGGCAGCAGCAGCCTGGCCCTCGCAGGGACTCGGCGGCCAGAGCGAGATCTCTGGCACTGACTCCGAGCGGCTCCACACAACAAAGCCTTTTGAAAAAGTACAATGAACAAAGCACTCTGGGCAAAGGGGAGGTTCCAGGCGCTGTGGCAGAGGCTGGGCCTTTGGCCCTGTCACCAGCGGGTGTGGGGACCACAGGTAGGGCCTGGGACTGTCTCTGGGACCCTCGTGAGGGAGCCGACGCTCCTCAAAACCCCGCCCGGTGCTGGCACACATGCGCCTGGGGTCCCACCACTCGGGACTCCTACTTGAGTGAGGGTCACCCGCTTCAGCCTGGTGAGGGCGCACCCCGCCCAGAGGCCTGGATCAACCACACTGCGGGGGCAGGGGGGGCCGCAGCGCCACTCTGTGCCCCCTCCTCCCTCAGTAGGTGTGCACGGAACGCCAAGTGTGGCCGTCACTGCAGCGTCTCACCAATCTGCTAAGACACTTCATGTGACAGTTACCTGTCACCCACCTCCCAGGCGTAAGGCAGAGAGGTTAAATGCTCCGTGGACGATTTTTTGTCAGAACACAACACCATGTGGTGAAGCACAGTTTAGTGACTCGAAAATTAAGGGTGGGCCTGACACCATAGCCGACCCGTAAGCCCGTTCCCGCCCGGGGCCACACTGCTCCCCATGTGCCATGGCCAGCCCTGAGCTGGCTAGGACACCCCGGGAAGGGCCTCCGAGCACCGCCTGATGGCCCTCGCCCCCTGGCAGTGAACGTGCAGCCGGGGGTGGCGGCGGCAGGCAGGCAGATTCACGTCAGTCACCTTGGGGTACGGAGAGCCCACCTGCGAAACTCGTCCTGCCTCAGGGCCAGACCCCCCGGCCTCCACAAGGTGATGGCGTGCGACCATGACCTCGCTTGTCCCCACCCGAGTCCCTAGCTCAGATGGCAGGCAGGTGGGAGCAGACAACTGGCTGTGCCCTGTGAGGGCTGGAGACCCCAGGGACCCTGCAGGGGGCCCGAGGGCAAGCGACTCCCACGTGGTGGGGAGCAGGCAGCAGCTCCTCCTCTTGCGCGCCCGGGGTGGAGGGGATTCTCACTGAGATCTCGCAAGGTCCGAGGGGCTCAGTGAGTTGAGGTCGTAAAGCCAGAGCCCGGCAACGTCCCTGATGTGGTTTTGGGTGCCCTGAGCCATTAAGGGAGCACTGTCAGCTGTGGTCACGTGGCTCAGCACGTGGGGACCCCGTCCTGTGCACCAGAGGTCATGGGTTTGATCCCCAGTGAGGGCCCACACCCGGGTTGCGGGTTCAGTTCCCGGTCAAAGCACGTGTGAGGGGCAATCGATGGATGTTTCTCTCTCACGTCTGTCTCTCTCTCCCTTCCTTCCTCTCACTCTAAAATCGGTGAGCATGTCCTCCAGTGAGGGTGTAAAAACACAGAAAGGACTGCTCGGCGGGTTTAGAGAAATCCCACAGAAGATCGCCCGCGTTTACCTGTAAGGGCTCTGAAAACACTCCGAGCTTTTCCAAGTCCTGGACAGACCACAGCTGTGGGAGCCAAACCAGCACCATTGCTGATGGCGGCGGGGCGGTCGCTGACAGGCTCTGCAGAGGCACCACCACCCCTCACTCGGTGCCGGCTTTATTTTGCAGAATTGTCGTGTTTCAAACCGGAGATGGAACCCGCCCTCTCGGTGAATGGACCGTGGTCCAAGCAACAGAGCCGCTCTCCTGAGTGCACACATGCGTTTCCTGGGTTGGCTGCCCAAAAGCTGCCCGTTATCTGGCTAGGGTGCTCAGCACCGAGTGTCACAGGTGCCACTCGGAACAGGACGGCAAGGCCCCCAGGAAGGGTGTCATCGTCTGATGGGCTGAGCGGAGCCTCGCGTCCGGGCTGTCTTGTCCTCCGGCGGAGGAGCCGGTCTTCAGGGATTGGCAGAGGGGCGGGTGCCAGCCCTGAGCCTCCCTGAACCTCCCTGAGCGTCTGTCCCCAATGCCGCCTTCGGGGACGTCAACGTGTCACTGGCCCAGGGTCTCCTTTCCTCCCCCGGAGTGCCGGGCGGCGGAGCACCACCACCCCCATCACGGCGCCTGTCCCCCGCACAGACAGACAGTCCTTGGGTCCCCGACACACCCACCCCCTTCCCTTGCCAGGCGGACGCGGCACCACTACATCTTCTCCCTCCCATCTGAGGAGGCCGCTTGAGACGCACGCTGCCAGCCCACCCTGACCGCCAATCGGCAGCCCCAAGTCCCCATGTGACTGCACCTTGGGACATGTCACCCCGTCCTCTTCTGCACGGTGGGAAGAGGTGAGGTCCAGGTGCCGGCCGTCTAGGGGGACCCTCCCAGCAGCCCGGGCGGCCATCCTGGCCACCAGGCTGGGGCTGCCGGCCTGGACACCGCGGCCGACAGATCGTGGACACATTCACGGTGTGGGGAGGGACTCCCTGTGCAGGCAGCCGCCCGTCGTCTCCACGCACCGAGAAAAGCAGCGCGGTGGCCTGGGAGTGTGCCGCGGCCAAGGTAGGAGGGGACGCTTCGTCTGGAGCGAGACCAGGCAGGTCTGCGCCCTCATGCCACCTGGGTGGGGCGAGGAGAGGGCAGCAGGGGACACCAAGGAGACCTGGAGGGAGGGTGGCCCTGAGCTGACGACAGTGCCTGCCCGTCAGGCGATGACAACAGGCCCCGCACTGACACCAGGTGCCAATCACCAGGGGCTCTGTGAGCTCTGCCCCTGCTTCAACTCCCTGCAAATCTGAAACTGCTGTAAAACGTGAGGTCTTCCAAACACACCTGGGTCACGGACGCACCTGTGGGCCCCAGCCCCGCCCACACGAGGGCAGAGAGCCATCGGCGCTGCCGAAGACAACCAGCCTCTAGCCTCGTGCTCAGGCGTGGAGACTCCACGGTTGGGGCGGTGGCACCCTTGGGACAGGCTGGTCCAGGGGGTCCACGCAGTCCACCTGCACTGTGCAGCCTGGCCCCGAGGCCAGGTCCCACGGACGGGGCCTCAGTGGGCAGAGTGGGGACGCAGCCACACTGGTTACCCGGGTTCTTCCCTGGGCCAGTCGGAAGACAAGACACGGACACACCCGCAGCAGCGAATGAAACAGGGTGGGCAGCGCTGTGTCGGACGTCAGACGGGGCAACCAGCCACCAGGACACCGAGCAGGGCTGGACCCCGAAGGCTCCGGGCACCAGGGAGTTGGGGTGCCCACAGCACAGGCTACACACCTCTAAGGAGGAGATGCCTGTCCTCACCCCAGGCAGCTGGCGGAATGAAGACTCAGCCTGGGGGACACCCAGACCCTCCCCAGGCACTTGGACCAGCCTCCGGGGGTGGGGGGGCTCCCAGGGACAGGCCCAGCCAGGACCGACCACAGTGTCCAGCAGCCTCCCAATGCCCACCTGACCACATGGACAGACGGCCCACGGTCACCGCGGCTGAGGAAAGCCTCCCAGGCCAAAACCAATGGAGAAGAGGAACCTCGCCAGAGACAGCGGTGTAGGACCCCAGAAAACACTGAAGGGTGACTGTACCACTCCACGTGCCCTTGGGGTCCCTCGTCATGTGTCTGCGCCTCTCTGAGTCCCGGCTGCAGGGCGGGCGGGTGCCGCGTGTCACGTGTCACGTGCTGAATCCTCATCCGTGACAGTCATTCCGTTCATGGGGGTGTGAGCCACGGGGCGTGCTGGGACCAGGTCACAGGCTGTGAGCCACAGAGCAGGGGCCTGCTGCCACCAGAGCGCGGACTGGCCCGGCTGTGGGGGAGGAGCCCGGTGACCGCGACCCAGAGCGGAGCCAGCGGCACGCACCCCGTGGGGCACTGTGAGGGTTGCACATGTGCAACCTGAAAGCCCTGGGTGTGCCCAGCAGCTCACAGAACTGCCTTCTCCGGCAGGGCCTGTCCCACGACTCACAGACCCAAACAAAAGGTGTGACCGTCCGCCGGGGACACAGGAGCAGGGCTCTCCTGGCAGAGGGACCTTGGGGACTCGGAAATTAAAGTCTAGAGACAAGACAACAAACTCAACAGGTGGTCTGGATGGAGAGCCGGGGCGCGTCCTGGACAGTGAGTGGGCAGAGACAGGGACAGACACAGGGCTCAGAGCCGAGCCAGCGACAGAAGCTGCAGAAAGTTGCATTGAGGACACGACGGGGTGGAAGCGCCCACCGTCACACTCGGGGTCCCCAGCCCCAGAGGGAACCGGCGCCCCATCGAGTGACGGGGCAACAGGAGAGGCCGAGGCTCTGGGTGCTGTCAGGAGGAGAAAATACACACAACTCGAAAAGCCTTTCGAGTGCTCTGTCCAGCCGAAGCTGAGGGAAGGGCGTTCCCCACCCATGGTTCCGTGGTTCCGTCCAGCTAACCGGTCACCCAGCCTGCGGTCCGGCCACGAGTGTCTTCAGACTGGGTCTCAGAACACATGCTCCCGAGTGCCTCTCCCAGGCGTCCTGACAAAAATCTCAGCTGGAGATCAAACCAAGAGAGGGGGCGCAGGAGCCAGGAATGGAGCGAGCAGGCAGAGGAGGGGCACAGGGGACCCCAGGGGCTGCCACAGGGAAGGATGTGCCATTGGCACGGGGCGGGGGCACCCACCTGGGGGAAAGATTACAGGCAAACCTGAGATGGACCCTCCAGGAAGCCGAGAAAGAAAACCACTATAATGCAAACATTCAGCAGACAGCCAGTAAACGGTGACCGGACCCTGTGGGGGACACAGGAAGGGCTGGCCAAGCAGCATGTTCCGGAATTCCAAAGACAAGGGGACCAAGGGACACCCCAAGCGGGAATATCTAGAAACAGCAGCATACATGTGTTATTCAGGAACCTGGAAATGAACACCAGGAACCTGCTATGACAGGGAGTGAGTCCCTCTGCGGGAGCAGAGGGGACACCTGCTCTCTGTTGAAACCACGCTGGTGACTCAATACCTCACAAGACAAACACACCAAACCCGACATCATGTTTGGAACACAGAAATGACACACACAGCGAACTTCACACACGACTGCGTGCGGGGGCCACACGGCCTCCTGCCCAGGACGGCAGCCAGACAGGGCAGGCACCGAGTGCCCACGGCCAGCTACGTCCTGCTGCAGACGGAGCCTTTTGGAACTTCCCACAGAAGCAACGTGACGAAGAGCCAACCTTCAGACCCCCCTGTGACCCGCCAGAGGAGACAGCAGAACAGACGCCGGTCCCCTCCACCCCCGGCACTGCGGGCGCAAACCCTCGCTAGCCAGCAAGAGCATGAGGAAGACGACACAGCTGAACCGGCCCCCGTCCATCAGACCACAGGGGAAGAGCCTGCGACCCAGGCACCCGCCACATAGGCAAGAGCGTCGTCCTGATACGCCAGGGCTGCGAGTTCCATCCCCGGTCGGGGCACATGCAGGAACTGGTCAGTGCATGCATCAGTGTGTGGAGCAACAAACCAATGTTTCTGTCTCTCTCTTACTCTCTCTCCCTCCAAATCAATTTTTTAAAATCAGTAACACAACCATGGAGTGAGGCAAACTCGTCAGGAGTCAAGCCTGTGTGGCACGAAACAAAACACGTGTAAAAAAAGAAGAGAGAACTTGTCGTAAGCCTGGCACTCTCGCCTCTCCCGACTCCAAGCCTCCCGTGGGGACAGCAGGCCTGTGGATTCCCGGGGTGGCCACCCAGCGGTGGGTGGTAGGGAAACGGGGCTGGACCGGCCTGGAGGCCTCGGACACATGGAAGGGAGGAAAAGCTGGTCATGAGCAAGGTGCCCTGACTCAGTGCGTTTACAGCGGTCCGAAAGATAAACTTCCGAGTCCAAATACACAGGCAGGGTGTTGCCATGACGTCATCACCAAGAACAACGGTGGGGGGAACTGGCTGTGGGGGGGGCTATCTTGAATGAAGCTTTCCCTCCCCTCCTGTAAAGCAGCAAAAGTCGCGGCAGGCCTGCTCCATCTGAGCCCTGGGGCGGGGCAGGGGAGCAGCACGTGCAAAGGCCCAGCAGCGGCGATGATGAAGCAGGTGGTGTGGACCCCCAGCCGGGCCTCTGACATGTCTCCCCCAAGAAGCCCAGGGAGGAGACGTTTTATGTCTTCCAGGTGTGGACACAGGGACGCCAGGCCCAGAAGGCAGGCTCCTCCTGGCCGGGCCGGGCTGGGCATAGCCTTGGCTCTGGAGAACGGCCATCTGGGTGCGTCCCTCCACCCAGGGCTGTCCTGCTCGGTGTGTCCGCACTCTCAGTCACTGCAGGAGACACCGGCGACCCGAGTCTTCGGATACTCAGCAGAGGTTGGGGCCGGACTCCAGGCATCACCGACCTGAGACCCAAGCACAGCCTCCCGGCGTTAGCATGCCGTGGACCCCGCTCCGTCTGGGTGGCCAGGGCCACCCGGCAGACGAGAAGCAGCCTGGCCTCCAACACGTCACAGGGAGCTCATGAAACAGGAAGTATCCCCTGAGCCACAGACCACTCTGACAGGGTCCCCAGCAGTTCAATGCTGGGTGGCAAGGAGGCCGAGGGGTGGCACCCGCTGGCATGTGCTGGTGGGACTGACCGGGTCTCTC
Organism: Tonatia bakeri; assembly: GCA_004024845.1. NCBI lineage: Eukaryota > Metazoa > Chordata > Mammalia > Chiroptera > Phyllostomidae > Tonatia > Tonatia bakeri. The sequence continues at coordinate 7,822 of PVIA01000419.1, forward strand.
CGGGGCCCCACGGTGGGTGGCCCAGCGGCCCGGAGGGGAGGTCGGGTAGGGCAGCTTGGGCTCACAGCCGGGCAGACAGCAACACGACCCCTTACGTCACTGCCGGCGGCTTGGAACTTAGGGAAGGCACCTGGCCAGCGGCTAACAGCTGGGCCCGGACCACAGTGCATCCACACACAGCGGGCCCGGACCCGGGGACAAGGGACAGGCAGCCACAGCCCCGTCCACCAGCATCAACACAGACAGGGGGCGCTTCTTTCAGGGAGGTGCCACTCCAGCCTGCCCCTGTTCCCAGCTCTGACTGGACCCAGCCGAGGCCCTGCTCTGGGTCCCCCATCCCGACTCCGGTCCCCAGCAGCAGGTCTGTGCTCTGGGGGCTCACACAAGCCCCCCACGGCCAGCGTGTGGTGGCCCGAAAGGAGGGAGGCCGAGCTGTCCCGAGGAAACCATGACACAGCTAATCTCTGCCCACCCGCCGGCACGAGTGTGAGCTGCCACCCGCTCCCTTCCCGACAGCCCCAGACGCAGCCCACGTTTCATAACTCAAGGGTCCACAACAAGCCTGAGGCCCTGCAACCAGGGGGCTGCAGAGCAGGCCCTTCTGCTGCTGGGGGAGGGGCACGCCCTGCTCCCAGGGCCCCCCGCACCCCTCGGGCCCCCCCAGCACCTGCCACTGTGCACACTCTCGCAGCCCTGTCACCCCAGCCCCCCATGCCTCCCGTCAGCCTGTGGGGGGCTGCCAGCCCGCCGTTGCTGCTTTCACAGGAGCACCTTGCAAAATGGACGTCAGAAACGCACCCACATCCCCCTGCCCCGATGCAGCCCCAGCCCCCGCAGCCTGTCTACCTCCAACCATCTCGGCAGCGACGGGGCGCCCCCGTGTACATCCCCTGCGAAGACCGGCAGCCAGCCCACGTCAACACTGCCCGCACCGTGTCGTCAGCGCAAACTGGAGCCAGGACCGGCCGGGGCGGCGGGAGCCGGAGCCAGGGGCGGGCTGGGCCGGGGGAGCAGGTGCCGCCACCCAGGGCTCCACGCCGCACGCTGCGGCCAGGGACCTGCCGCCCGCGGCGCTGCTGGGCGGGGAGCCAGGCACGCACATGCCCCCGGCCCTCGCAGGCCCTCGCAGACGGCAGGGCCTCCCCAGGCCCCCGGGGGGCTCCGATGGGGATGCGGTTATTCCCTGACCCGCGGCCGTGCCGAGGGGCCTAGGCACAGACCCTGTCTGGGGAGACCTGCTGCCTTCACAGCCCCCGCACCAGCGGAGGCTCTCCGGCCTCCATCAGCCTCGGGAGCGAGGGCCCCTTCGCTCCCCCCGCATGCCGGCTCCGCGTCTGCGGGGGCATCTGTGAGGCGCCGGGAGGCCAGGGCGCAACCTGGCCTGAGAGCGCACGGCCGGCCCTGGCAGCTGCACACAGCACTCACCCTGCCTCCTCCGCCTCCGCCGCCTCCGCCGCCTCCGCACGGGCGCCTTTCTGCTCTACCGGGTGGCGGGCGCGAAGGCGGGCATCTTCCTGCCCTTTCACACTGGGGCTGCCCTCCGTCCCCTCGGCCCCGCAGTGGGCGCGCAGGCGGACTCCCGGGCCAGGTGGCCGCTGAAAGGCGGGCTGGCCGGCGGTCCCCCACCTCTCTTGTCCCTGCCTCCTCAGGTCTCCAGGCCCGGTGGTGCCGGCTCCCCTAGGGAGCTGCAGCCCGCAGCTGAGGCACCAGCGAAAACACGGCCTGGATGTGGAGGGGCTGACGTCACATGAAAACAAGCATCGCTGTGCGCGAGCCGGTCCTGGGAGCTGGGGCGGCCGGGAGGAGGCGGCTTGGCTCCGGGAGTGCAGCGTGTAGTCCCAGGGCACCCTCCGGCCAGGACGCAGGGACGCAGTGGCCACCCAAGTGGAAGTGACCACTGTCCCACATCCACAAAGGGGCCTGAGCCGGGTGACCTGGTGGTGCGGGCACGGGGGAGGGGGGCAAGGTAAGGGCGAGGGTCCAGTCAAAGGCTGGCCAAACCATGGGGCAGGTGGCCTCCTGAGGTTGTCACTGCTCTGGGGGGCACCCCACACACAGGGGGTGAGAATAGGGTGGCTGAGTGACTGAGCGCAATCACACACTCAGCAGCCTAAGGTCGGGGGCCCCGGGACCCCACACAGGGCCTCACAACTGCCTGTGTCGGGCCTGAGGTAGCCAGAGCAGACCCCCAGCCAGGACAGCCAGCCTGACCCTTCTCCTCCCCAGCTGGGCCCCCCAAACCCAGCTTCAGTCCTCACGCGGCATCGGAGCCCAAGCCCGTTTCCCTCAAATCCAGAACACACGCAGGGAAGTCCAGGGCCCTCCAGCCACCCAGAGCCGGTCCAACCCTGGGGGTGCAAACACCGTGAGCGGACACGTCCACCCTCAGCTCTGACAACGCCTGCTGCCATTGTGGGGCAGGTCTGCAGGCAAGTGTCCCCACAGGAACCCCCACTCCCCTCAGGGGTGCACAGGCGCTGGGCTCTCAGATCTGCGTCACCGTGTTCTGCCACCGTGTTCCACACAGACTCCAGCCACAGCCTGGGTTCAAACCCAGCTCCTCTGACACCCGCCGTGTCCCCGAAGTCACTGTGGTGCTCGCTCGTGAGCGGTCGGCTGTGCGACTGCCTTGCACAGTCGACAGCCTCGCACAACCGTGAAAGTGTAAACGCAACCCTCGGGGGCAGGTCCCCGCATGACCTTTACTAGAAACGCAGGCCAATGGGCTCCCCCACCCATGGGCATTGGCCCTGAGGCTTCGACCAGCTGAATCAAGTCAAAATGAATACTTCAGGACACGTGAAAACGACACCACCTGCCGATCTTGGTGTTCGTGAGCGATGCTCCGCTGAGGCCCAGCCAACCCACCATCCGAGTTCCGTGGTGGCCGCGCAGCCCACACTGCCCGCAGAGCCCCGTGCACTGTGCTCAGGATGTCTCGGGGGAGACGGGGGCGGCCCCGACCAGGTCTGCAGAGTCGGGAGCTGCAGCAGCTCCCAGAGCACGTGAGGCTCCCGGAAAGATGGACAAGGCGGGCGCCGTGTGAGCTGCCGCACACAACAGGCATGTCACCCCTGATCCATCCAAGGTGCACAGTTTGCAGGATTCGAGAAAACCCAGGCTGACCTGGCAAATCACTGATTTTATTGGAAGCTTATTTACTGTAGTTGGAAAACTAGCTATTCCAGTCAGTGGCAAACAATTTGAGACAGAGCTGAACGAAACTGGGTGTTTAATGAGACAACAGACATCCCCACGGTGCCCGGGAGTTGCAGGTGCAGATTTGTTTCTGGAGGCCCCATGGCAGCTCCCGACGGCCTCCGCCCCCCAGGACAAGCCGCTGTCGGAGGGGCCAAAGGGTGCTGGGCGGGGAGGGGGCAGCGGCGTCCCCAGAGAGGGTGCCTGACGTGGGCGCCCCAGTGACAGGGGATCCACAGTGGGGTTGAGGCCTCAGCAACACGCACCTGTGGGACCTGACCACAAAGCAGAGGTGCCACCAGTCCCACCATCTGCCCCACAGTCTGGCCCGGGGCGCGATCCTGCCCATGGCACCCACCGCACAGCGCCAGTTCCCCCAAGTGGTCCCACATCAAATGAGGGCCCACACCCCCAAGTCAGGCCTCACGCAAACACGTCCCCACTGTGTGACCCAGGACAACACCCCGATCACCGCCACCCCCCAGCGCTGGTGGAAGGCTCTCCCATGAAAGCCGGTGCCCCCCTGGCCTGCACCCGCCGAGGGCCTGCACCTGTGCCCGAGGCAGGACTCCGGCAAGGCTCCACCTACTCCCCATCCCCCCACGGGGACAGGACCACTGGGGTCACCCCACTTCCACCTCCAACAGAGACCCGAGTCCTCAGCGTCCCGTGGCCCCCCCTCCAATAGAGCAGAGGCTAAGCCACCCCAACGACCCTCCCCCTCACAACGCCGGCATACTGGGGACCCAGGAAAGGGTGGCGACCCCACAAGGAAAAGCCAGGCAGATGCCAGGGTCTCCACAGAAGGGCTGAGCTGACAGCCAGCTCCAGCTTCTTGGATGCTAGACAGCGCGGAGGCCCATGCCCGGGCCACACCAGCTGTTGGAGACCTCTCTGGACAGGTAAACAGAGACAGCTTGTCTCCACCATCGAGAGCCATCTGGGCGCCAACTACCAGGACACCCCCTTGAGAACTCAGTGGAGGGAACCTCACCTCCCAGCAGGAACGCCCACCACACATTATCTGTTCACGCATCCAAAACTACCAACTGCCGAGCGTGACGGCACCTTTCAGAATGCGTGTCCCTGGGAGGTGGGCAGCTCCAGGGTAGGGGGGAGGACCCTGAAACCCCTGTGCCGGCCACCCACCCCAACAGGCGTGCTCTGGCCACCGGGGGCTGCAGCAGGAGGGATCCTGGGTCACAGTGTCATCTCCCAGGGCTCCCCCCCAAGCCTACCCTGAAACCCCCTGCACGTCCACTCACAATCTGCTGCCGACCTGAATCCCTGCAGCTCCCGAGTCCCACTTGCAGAAAAGTGACACATTACACGTGTTACCTGCTGCTCCTGGGCAGGTGTGTCCCCAATGGCCCTGCCCTGGCTGGGTCGCTGCCCGGAAGCCCCTCTGTCCCCAGCTCCCCAGCCTCCAGGTCTACAGCTGTACCCACCCCTCCCCCCAGTGCTGCCTTCACCCTCACCCTCTGACCCTCATGCACCGCACTGGTCATCTGCCCCCACTGGCACAGTTGGTGGGGCTCCCACTGCCCCCTCCCAGCCAGCACGAGACTCGCCCTGTGCTCCACGCCAGGGCCCTGCCCTCCTGGGGAAGATGAAGGCATTTCGGGGCTCCTGGCACCAACCCTCCCCAGTGGCCCTGCTCGTGCACCAGGACAGACACACAGAAGGAGGCAGGGACGCCCCCCACCAAACACCCCAGAGGAGGCCCCTCATATGGTCACTCCCCTTAGCCTTCCTGGGATAAGCAGTTCTACACCACAGGCCACCAGAAACGCCACCTTCCCCTTGGCAGCAAACACGTCGAGGTCTGCACTGCAGCACGTGGTAGGAGGCAGAGGGAGGGCGGTACTCACTGTCTTCTCCGGGGCAAGGCATGCCGGGCTGCTCGGGGATGCTGGGGAACACTGCAGGGAGAGAGAGAGCGTGCATCAGCCCAACAGGCACAGTTCCTGGGAGGCAGCGGGCCGGGCGGACCCAGCCCATGAGCAGAGCCCGTATGGCAGACCACCACCTGCTTGGGAGACGCTCAGGAAGGCCGAGACTTGGGAGCCTGAGCACATGGGTGTCCGCCCAAGTCCCTCCTATAGGACATGAGGCACAGGGAGGTCAGGAGGGCCGCAGGAGGGCCGCAGGGGGCCGAGCGTTGGACGCGCCCTGCATCACTGCGACATGGAGTGGGCGGCCCGCCGTCACACTGGACCCAGTAGTGCAAGCTCGCCTCCTGTCTCTGCGCCCAGGGCTCCCACGGTAAGTTACGGAGACAGGAGCTCGGACAGCGCGAAAACAGAAACAGAGCAATCTGTTCCTTCGTCTGGAACACTGAGTTTCAAGCTCTGCAGCTGAGAAGGCTGGAGGTGCTGCGAGTGCACGCACGCCACAGGGACAAAGCGGACGACGCAGGCTGTTAGGTCTGAACTGAGTCTCTGTGCGGAGCTCTGAAACTGGGGGGCTTTAGCCAGCCAGCCACTAGCCCAGCCCTGCAGAGAATGACCGGCTGATGGAGACCGGCCCCCATGTGGCTGCTCGGCCACGGCTGTTGGAGCCACACCTTGGGTCCCAGACACCTTGCGGGGCCCCAAGAGAGTGGGGGGCACGGTGTGAACCCCAATTTAAAGACTACACTGAACAACAGCGACATTTCAACTTTCACCCCAGCTCTGAACCAAACAGGCTGAGGAGGGCTGTGAGCCCGGGACACCGTAGGGAGGGGCGTCTGGTCTGTCCCCGAGCAGTGCGGGGGAAGGGGGCCGCCCCACTCTGCCTGCTCTCGTGCACCCAGACCCTTGGTGCTTCGGGAGAGCTGGAGGCAGCTGAGCCAGCCCGGGCCACCGATCCGCCCGGGACATGAGCCCCCAGGACACACAGCCAGGGCCCAGCCTCTGCGTCCAAGAGTGGGTGTCTCCCGGACTCTGCCAGGAAGAGCAGTTTCTATCTGGGTTAAGAACGTGTAAGAAAAAACCCACACTGCATTACACTCAACATCCTTAAAACTCTCTGCTACCCTAAGATCTTAAACCATGGTCCGCTGTGTGGCTCTCAATCCCCCCCGGCTGGCCCGGCAAAGCTGCCATATCCCAGGATGGGACGCCGAGGGCAGCTGCAGAGAGCCCCGCCACCCACCCCACCCGCCCCACCTGCTGCACTGACCGTGGATGATGAGCCCGTCGTCCCTGTGCTGACAGGACAGGCGGAAGGCTTCCTCCAGCTCCATCTGGGAGGACACAGTGCAGGGGTCACCTAGGGGGCAAGACCCATCACTGACGCCACCACAGACCTAAGGCAGAGGGCCCCACATCGGAAGCCGTCCACCCCAGGAAGGGAGGTTGAGTTCACCCACAGCCCAAGAAAGCCGCATGCAGAACTTAGGTTTGTGAGCTTCTGGGCTTGGGCGAGATCTAGAATGTTCTTAGGTCAGTCACAGCCCAAAGGGAAAGCCTCCTGGCGGTCCATCACTGGACAGGGGAGCACAGACACGCACAGAACCCGCAGCCACGTGGCCCTGTGCCCTCAGCTGACAGCTGCAGCCAGAGTCACCCCAGAAGGGGTCCCTCCCGGGATGTGTATCTGACTGAGGCAGAGACAAAGACAGAGCGAGGGGGATCGGATAGAAGTCCCCTGCCCACTTTCCTTGAGAAAACGGAGAGAGCTCATCCTTCCAAACCGCCCCCAGGAAAAGCCCCCGGTCTGGGAAGGGTCAGTCAGGTGAGGAGAGGAGGGCAGGCCCACAGCAGGCCCGGGGCCGGACAGTCCTCCTGCCCACGCCCAGCCAGCCCCCCTCCTGCAGGCAGCTGGCCTCTTCCCTGGACAGACACTTGCCCCACCAGGAAGCTGCAGTGACCCACAGAAGACTGGGCCTCCCTCCGAGGCACAGGAGAGGCACCCCCTGCTGGCCGCGCCCCGGGCTACCTTCGCTGTCCACCCACTTGAGGGTGAGCGGCTGCCCCCGGTGCAGGCTGCACATCTCTCTCACTTCAGCGCAGAGCTCCTCGAAGGTGGTCGCCGCGTCCAGGCTGGTGATCAGCATGTCCCTGGGTAAAGAGGGTGCGGACAGGTCACCACGGCACGTGTGTGAATCAGCTCAAATGCGGGTTACTGGCTGACCAAATTAATGAAAAAAATAACAGATTTTCCCAGAGCCGCTGGCCCCGATTTTGTTAAATTAGCACCGGGAAGGCCCTTGCACAGAGGCGCCCCCTACTGGAAGCTGGGCAAGCAGCAGCTCAGGCACCTGTTCTGCCCGAAAGGTCACCAGGTGGGTCAAGCCCATAGCCCTGATTAACCTGTTGGCACGCCTGGACAATGCAGACAAGGGCATCAGGTCCAAGGACGAAGGCCTGGGGCAGGATAGGGAACTGGGGGAAAAACTGTGGCAGGGGGAAGGGAGGGGCAGAATGGAATAATGTAATGGCCCAAGGATGCTCTGGAGAGACCATCACCTGCCTCCCTGCATTTTTTTGGAAAAGGAATTCACACAGAACGCCGTTGCCTTTTACTTTTTACCCAAAAGTGGGACGCTGACGCTGGATGGCTGGAAATGGCTCAGGGGTCCAGCGGGGCACTTCCTGCTCTGGCCACGCCCTGAAACAAGTGCCGGCCCTGTCCCCCCACCATGGAGGGGAGGGAGGGCACCAACGGGGGCGGGGAGGGCGGTGGGTTGGCACACCGTCGCTGAACTGAGAGGGGCGTACATCCTCAGAGCACAGGCTTAGCTGCGGGGAATACACACCCACACCTGACACCGACAGCGCAGGGCCTGCAAGCAGACCCACGGGCTCTGCAACCTCCCACCCACAGGAAGGCAGAGCCCACTTGGCGTCAGCACTGCCGGCTTCCGAACTCCTCCAGCGCGGGTTTATAGAGTCTCCGACCACAGGACTGCAAGGCGGGGGCCGCGAGGGTCCAGGACCTGCCCACCGGCCTCGCTCTCACTGAGGGCCGCTGACTGCCCACCCTTCCCGCTGGTCATCTGCTCAGAGACCCTCATCACCGGCCCCCAGGACCCCAAGCACGCCAGGGCTAACCCGGCCCTTCGCCACCACGGCCTGCAGTGTCTGAGCAGATGGGACAGGAGGGCGTAGGAGGGGCAGGTGCTCATCAGCAGGGCTCCAGAGGCGAAGATCCGGCCACCGCCTGCTCCATTTCCTGGGGTCGCCCCAACCTGGTACCTGGCACACAAGTCATCTGACCCAGCGTCCCCAGTCCTCCTGCCCCCAGGAACTCTGGAAGTCAGGGTCTGCCATTACTTCACCTGTGACCTCTCCCTGCCCCAAAACGCTCCCCCTGCATTCTGCCTCTGAGTGGAAGCTACTGTTCCCCCAGGAAACACCATGGGAGCACCCAGTGGCAGGCTGGACCACCAAGGGCTCCCATCTCCCAGCCCAGAGAGGCATGACATCAGCAACCCCGGGAGGGGCCCTCCCTCCCCCACCCTCACCCCCAGGGCAAGACCCCTGCCCTCACCCCAATCCTGAATCGAGCAGCTCCCCTGAGCAGGGCCCTGGGCAGGGAGACCAGGAGTCAGCCCCCAGCAGCCTGGGGCATGCCCCTCCCTGGACATCCAGGTCTCCTGGGCACAGGACCAGCACTGGGCTCTGCCCACAGCAGGCCCTGATCAGTGCAGACTCCGGAACAGGGGCCTGGGCTGAGCTGAGCAGAGGAAAAGCCGGCCATCATCTCCACAGCCTCACAGAAGCGGCTGTCTGAGGCTCAGCAGGGTCCCCAAACCACCCGCACATCACTCCAAAACCCCTGGAAAACACAGGTGCGGCCAGACCCCACTCACTCCGGTGGCACCACGCCCTCTGAAGGCCCCAGTGGGCGGAGGGAGACCATGATCTCAAGCCTTTGAGGGGCCTTGGGAGATGAGAAGGGGTGACCAGAAGAAACCACTAGCAGTGGGGGCAGCTGAAGAACCCCCTTTTCAACAGTGTCTTCCATGGGTCCAGCCCTCAGCCCCTGGCCCAATGGCACAAAAACAGCCTCCCTCTGGGAGGCCCCAGCACCCTATCATCCAGAGCCAGAATGTCACCTGGGCCCACGGGGTCTGGGCAAGTGGGTGCTGATCTAGGGGGGTACCTTCCAGGCCAGCGTCAGGGCCATGCTATGAGGACCAGGTCTCCCGCCACAGTCCCCTGGGAGAGGCAGGGGCAAGACAGGAAGAGCAGGTAGAGAAGGAACCAAGGCAGCCCAGGGCAGAAAAGAGGGTTACGGAAGGGAGAGGAGCCGAGGAGGAGAGGGAAGAGGGAAGGCAGGGTGAGAGCAGGGAGATGGAAGAGGGAGGAAGGAGCAACGGCAGGGAAGGGAAGGAAGAAGAAAGAGTGCGGGGCGTGGCCTCATCTGCGGGGCGTGGCCTCATCCACCCGGGAAACCAGACTCAGCAGCTTAAGTTACTCCTGGTAACCAAAGAGCTCTCCAGGGGCCAAAGCCGGGGGGGCCCAGAACTCCCGGGGGCACCCTGAACTTTCCCCACAACTCGTCTCCATCCTGGCGCCCAAGCTCAGGACCTGCAGGGGCCTCTTTAACCTGTCGGCCGGAGGCCCAGTTCGCACCGACCCCAGGGGGCTCTGGGTGTGGACATCCTCTCACTAAGGGTTTGGACAAAGTCCCCGGTTACTCCGTTCAAGATTCCACAGCTGTTCCCGTTTACTCAGCGGCAAGCCCAGGTACTCCGGCCCTCACGGGAGCTGGAGACCCAGGACCCAGCTGACGCCTCCTGGGCTCTGAGCCGCAGCCTCCCGACCCCTTCGGTGGGCTCGCCAGCTCTTCCCCAAAATCTTCTTCCCCCGGCTCTGCCACCAACAGCCCCCGCCCCACCTGACTGGAGATGGCGGAGGGGCAGGAGAGGCTTGACCAGAGACCCCAAACGAGAAACACTCAGGAGGTCAAGAGCCCGAAGCCTCTCCTTGCGCGCGAGGACCCGCCCGGGAGTGCCCCTCGGGCAGACCCCGAATACCTGGGGTGCCACTCTAGCCAGACGGACAGGCTCACCCGCAGCATCGGATCGGCGTTCAGCTCCCCCCACCCCCACCGGGCCGTGGCGACCTTGACAGCAGCTAGGTCCGATCTCCCGACTCCTGGAGGCCAACACCGTGGAAGGAAAAAGCAGCAAAGGGGCCTAGTTTTCCCAGAGCGCCGTCTACAATGCGTTCGGGGCGCCGCCCCCTCCATCCCCACCCGGCGTCCCGCGGCCGAGCGCGCCACGCTCCCCGCCACCGTCGCCGGGGAGGCGCCGCTCGCCCCCTTTCGCCGAGAGGCAGATTGAGACGAGGCCGCGGAGCGCGGCCGCGGGGCGGATCGGTGTCTGAAAGGTCCGGTCCTGGGGGAACCGCGCCGAGCGCTCCCCAGCCAGGCGCCGCCACGCTCAGCCGCGGGCGGCTCTGCCCGGGCCTTCGCCTTGGTCCTGAAGCTTTTCTCCAGCTGAGAACGCTAGCCGGGGACGCCGAGAAAACTCGGGAAACCCCGATCTCTAAAGATCGGCCCGCAGTTTGCACCGCCTGACCCAAACTTTAGTCTTCACAGTTTGTGGCCTTCATGGCCCAGCTAACTTTCCAGGGGAAATGTCCACACCGTGCCCAGGGCTGAAGAGCGCGCCGCGGAGCCACCCCTGCATCCCGCCAGCAGGAAAGCTCGCCGGACGGGGGGCGGTCCGGGGCCGCCTCTCGGCGCTGGTGCGTCAGGACCTCTCGGGATGCCCGAGGACCGAACGGGCTTCGCTGTCACCTCGCTCCCGCGCCGCGACCAAGACCGCGGCTCTCGGACGCCCGCGGCAGCGCCGACACGGTCCCCGACGGGCGGCGCGGTGCGGCTGCCCCCGCCCCGTCCGGTCCCGCTCCGCTCACCCGCTGTAGTGCGCCTTGAGGCGGACGCGGCCGCCGCTCCCGTCCATCTTGGGGCCCGTCCTGCTGGGCATGGCGCGCTCCGGGCGCCGTCAGCGCCGCGCCCCGGGCGCTCGGGCCATTGCGCGAGGCCCCCAGCGGCCCGGCGCCAGGTGGGGCGGGCAGCGGAACGCGGAAGGGAGCGCGCGGCGCTGGGGTCCAGAGGCGCCGGCCAACTCCGCCGAACTTGGGCGGCGCGCGGGACGGGGCGGGGGCGCGGAGTCTGGCGTTTGGCCCGCGGGGCTCGGGGCGGGGCGGGGGTATCCGAACATGGCCGACCCAGCCGGCGGCCAATCGGCGGGGCGGGCGGTCCCGGGGCGGGGGCGGTGGCACCTGCGGCCAATGAGGGCGAGGCGGGGCCTGACACCTGGGCCAATCCCCGGGGGACCCCGCGGCCGCGGTCCAATGGCGAGGCGCTGGGACACTACCTGTCGGGCGGGGCGCGGCCCACCTGCGGCCAATGGGAGCGCGCGCCGCCCGGCTCTGCCCGGCAACCTCCGGCTGGGTCGGCGGCCGGGGATTCGGGGACTGCCCGCCTGCCAGTGGCCATTCCGTGCCGTTCGCTCCGGGGCCAGCGATTCCTAGTTGGGGTCCCAGCGCTGCAGTGGCCCGGGGACTTAGAAATGCCAGCTCTCGGGCCCGGATCCACTGAATTGGAACTCCAGCCGTCTGTGCTAACAAGAGGCGGGCGATTCCAGGGCGAGCGCTCATTTAGAGGACAGCAGGGAGGGGTCGCTGGTGACCTGGGGGTGGGGGGCGGACAGAGGGAGCTCGGCCTCCCCTGGGTGCGGTCAGCAACTCAGATCCACGATCCCCCAACGAGCTACGACGGCGTGTTAGCAGTTTCCAGGTGCGGAGACTGAGGCTGCGGGGAGCAGAGACGTCGGCCAACGCCCGGGCTCCGTTGGTTGCCCCGGCCCAGCCGCCCTCCTCCCTTGTGGGATCCAAGACCCCACTGCGGGCAAGGCTTGTCCACCCTCGCTGGCCAGCCCCCTCTGCTCCTGGACCAGGAGGCTGACTGTGTTTGCCGGGGTCGCCTGTGACCTTCATTTCTGAATCCACAACAATCCTTCTTGGCATTTGATCTGGACGGCCGCCTTTGAACACCCGCCTCTTCCAGGGACGTGGATCCTCCGCCCCTTCCTGGCTGCATCCGCAGGACCCACATATGCCCTTAGTAGGACCTCACCGGCCCCCCTCCCCCGGCCTGCAGCCCCCTCATCCCTGCCACACCTGCCAAACCCCAACCTCCCCCAGGCAATCCCCTGCCGCCTCCCACCCTTTCCTCACCCCAACCTGTTGGCAACCTCTGACCCCAGACTCCATTCCCTGCCAAGGCTTCACCCCTCCTCACCGGGCCACTCCTCAGCTGGACAATTTTAAGGACTTCCCGTTCGGTCACTCTCTCATTCCATGGATGTTTCGGGCACCTCCTCACCTGGGAGCCAGGCACAGCAGGGACCCTGGGGAACCAAGTGGACCACCTCTGCGGTCCGAGAACCCTTGTCCTTCCTAGAGACAGCCACAAAGAACCCTGCTGACAACCCACTTCTCACCTACTTAAGGTGCTGGGGGTCTCTCCCTTCTTTTAAAAAACAACAAAGAAAAAGCCTTGCCCTGCACCCCTCCTCCCCCCTGGCCACTTGTGGCTCCTCTCCACTACGAAGTCTCTTCCAGGAGCCTCTGCATTCCTGTCTGCACTTCATGGCTCGCACTGCTTTCTCCGAGCCCCCACCCCCACCCACCAGACTCCTGTGTTTTAAATGCTGGGGTGGCCCTGGCCGGGTTGCTCAGCGGGTTGGAGCACTGTCCAGCAAAGCCGAGGTTGCCGGTTCAATCCCAGTCAGGGCACAAACAAGAAGCAACCGCATGAGTAAGTGGGACAGCAGATCAATGGTTCTCTCTCTGTCTCTCAGTCTCTCTCCCTCTCTCCATAATATAATATCAATAAATAAAAACCCCACTGGTCAAACCTCAGCCTTTCTCCTAATGGACCTTTGCAGAGTACCTTGGAAACTCTCACCCTAGAATGCTGCTCTCTCACACCCTCCTCCACCCCCCGCCCACCCCACCCCACGAGGCTTCCTCCAGGCAGGCGTTGGCTCTGAATGCCCTCCCCTCCCACGCTCAGACGGTGCCCTGGGCCTGGGCCCCCACCACACACCTCTTGGCCTGACCTCCCTCCCTCCCTCCCTCCCTCCTCCTGCCCTTCTCCACGTTGTTGTGCCAGTTTCCCACCCCCACACCCCCTCCAGGTGCTCAACTTGAAAACCTTGGAGGCCCCTTTGCCTCCTTCCTCTGATACCTCACTCCCCTCCATCTGCAAATCTGGAACATTCCAGCCTCAACCTATTGCCAGATTCCAACCGCATCCTGCCACCTCCCTGGGGACCACCTGGTCCAGGCCCCACCCTCCGCACAGGGATCTCTGCCCCAGCGTCCAATTTCCTTAAAACAATGTGCCACTCTGTCCAGTGTTCAAAACCCCCCAAAGATTCCCATCATCCTCTGGAAAAACCCCCAGGGGCCAGGACCCCATTTCTTCTGCCTTCACCTCCTGCCATCTGCAGCCTGGCTCACTGCACTCTGGCCACGAGGCCAGCCCCTGCCTCAGGCCCCTGCAGGTGCTTTCCCTCCAGGGCACCCCCCCCAGACCCACACTTCCTTCAGGTCCCTCCTGCTCACCCACCTGCACCCCGTGGGGGACCCCTTCACCACTCTGCATGGGCATGCAGGGCTCCAAGGCGGTAGGTGGGGTGTGGAAGCAAACTGGATTCGAGGGTCTGCCATGGGGGGTGCCTTTCTAACCAGGTGAACCCTTGCTAAGGCTGAAGCCACCAGCATCTGGTGTTTCCCGGGCACTGGCCATGGCCGCAGCCGCCTCGTCGGGGGGCCTCCCTCCTGGAGGCTGGTGCTTGGGTCACAGCAGCCCCCAGTTGTGGAGAGGGAAGTCTGGAGGAGGGCAACAGCTGCCTGGTTTGGGGTGAGGCTCTGTTCTCTGTGGGGGTTGGGGAGGGGAGTGTCCTAGGATGGGGTACCAAGGGAGGCTCAACCCCTGGGTCTGGGACCATGTGCAGCCCTTGGCGGGGGTGCGGTGCCCAGAAAAGTCACCTTTCCCAGCAGCCACCCACCCTCCCCACCCCCAGGAGTTCTCCAGGCTTCTGCATTCTCTCCACCAACTCTCGCCACAGCCTGCCCATCCAGGCCCTCAGACCCACCGCCAGGGCAGAAGGCGTGGGCCTGAGGAACAGATGGGTGTGCCTGTCCAGCCTCAGGGGGTTCGCTGCCTGCTCCACACCCTAGGGACTGGGCAGGGTATTTGTTCCCAAACTTACCACCCAGCTCCCCCTCCGGACATGGTGGGGGTTGGGACCCTATCAGCTTCCGTCCCCACTATGCCCCCTGTCCCCCAGTCTCCGGGCACCTGGCACACAGTGGAGTGCGTGCATAGGTGAAGCCCGCTTGTGAGCCCTGGGACTAGGCCAGCTTCCCAGGACTTCAGCCTGTCCCATGGGTCACTGGGCAGGGCGGCGCCTTTCCTCCAGGCTGCAGTCAGCGGCAGGAAGCCATAGTGTGAGGGCTCCCGGCGCCCCAGGGGGTGGAGCAGAGCAAGGGGGCAACCTTTGGGCCAATGTGTAGGCCAGGACGGCCAGGGCGGACCACAGCTGAAGGCAGGGCTTCCGCACCCCTCTGCAGTTTCCGCTTGCCCCCATTTCCCCGAGACCTCCTGCAGGTCCACAACCACCAATACCTCCTATTTCCTGATGGAAAGTTCACTCGCTGTGCATGTGTGTTAAATGGATTGTAAAAGTGACACAGGCTTTTGGTAAAACTGCAACAACGTGGAAGGGTGTAGCAGCACAGCACTCCTCCTGCCTGCCCTGCCCCCTCTCCTGACAAACAGAAGGCGGGGGACGTGGGAGGGAGACTCCAGCCAAGGTCTCTCCCCCAGGTGGCACCTGACTCACCTGGTTTTTATTTTTTGTGGATCCTCACCTGAGGACATTTCTTCATTGTTTTTGAAGAGAGAAGGGACATGGATATGTGAGAGAAACACTGATTGGATGCCCACTTCAGTTGCCTTCTTCCACGTGCCCTGACTGGGGACCAAACCCACCACCCCGGCATGTGTCCGGACCGGAACTGAACCCACGACCTTTCGGTCTATGGGACGATACTCCAATCAACTGAGCAACCCAGCCAGGCAGTGATTTTCTTTGATAAATGTTCTTTATGGTGATACTTTCAAACAACTTTGGGATCCTTGGGGTGAAGCAAAAACCAAGCGGAACTTGTGCTCCATGAGACTCATCAGACCCAAGCCTCCCGGGGGTCCTGTCCCTCCTGGCGTCCTTCCCCAGAACCCCAGGCAGGTGCTGCCACCCTCATTGGCACCCACAGTCTGCATCCGGGCCCAGGACGAGCTGGCTGTGGGATCTGGCACCTCGTGCAGCCGGGGCTGGGGGTGTCAGTCATCCCAATGGGTGTGCGTCTGACCCAGGGGGGTGGCAAGGACTCAGCAGGTCACAGAAAGAGCTCAGGACACCTGCTGACAGGTGTTTGGCCCACACAGCTGTGGGAGAGATGGGACAGCCGGAGTTTTCTCTCTTCGTCACGGGATTTGTAGAAACCAGCTCAAGTGACAACCTTCCTTTCACCTGCTCGCTCATCCACTCAATGGATGTCCACTGAGGGCCAACTGAGGGCCCCAGGTTGTGCCAAGGGGCAGTGGAGAGCCAACCAGACACGGCTGACCCCTCAGGGACCCTGCACACCTGTAGGGGGGGCAGGCCACTGCCGCTGGGTCACACAGACATGGCAGCTCTGCTGGAGAGACCAGGTCGGACCAGGTCCCAGCAGAGACCCCGTGGGATCTGAGGATAGGCCGTGAGTGGAGTGGGAGAGCAGGGAAAGCAGGACGCTGTCCTGTGCAAAAGCCCTGTGGCCCCAGGGAGCAGGGTGCCCGCAGGTGCGGGACAAGCGTTGCAGCAGACCCTCGAGCCTCATTCATGAAGGGGGCGGAGAAGCTCGCGGGGAGAGGGGCTCCCTCTCCACCTCTGTGCACCCCTGCCCAGAAGGAGACAGGAAAAGGTTCACTAAGGATCGCCTCTTGGCTCCAAATCCACCACTCACAACCTGTGATTATGGATGGATTACTCCACAGTGAGGGTCTGCGTGGCTGGAGTTTGGCTCTGATCACGAGTCCTTGTGGGTCAGGGTTAGGGATCCTGCCCACAGGTGGCGTCCCTTCCTGGCAGTGCAGTGTTACATGTCCCCAGTAGAGGGTGCAGGAGGGACACGGCAGGAGGAAGGGGCTCCATTTGCTGGTTCCCCAGGCTGTGTGGGGGGTGCATGGGTGGTACCGGCTGAGGACATGGGGGTGTGTGCCCAGCCCCAGTTTACAACGAAGGCCCGAACGCCAGCCTTCCAGCTCACCCTATGTGATCCTCCCTCAGGCCCCTCCCAGCCCCCACCCCCATTCACATCTCCCACCCACCTGTTCCAAGTCTTCACCCTGTATACCAAATGGTCCCTGTTTAACATCACCAGAAGGCTTCTGTGAACGGATACAGTGTGTGCACATGTCTGTGCGTGTGAGCATGTGCGTGCGCATCTGCAAGCGTTCCTGTGCGCACCAGGGCACGTGCTGGGAGGAAGGGCGGCGTGGAGGGATGGGGTTGCTGTGCCCAGGGGCTGCAGAAGGGAGGGGAGGCTGGCCTGGGGGGCACAGGGGGCTTCGAAGACGCTGACAGCAAGGCGGGACAGAGCTGGACGTTGCTGTGCCCGGCCTTGTCCTGCGGCTCTTCTCACATGCCCCCCGCAGACTCTGAAGTCCATGGTCCCATTGTACCCTAAGGGGAAGGCACCCCGGGTCCCGCACAATTGTGACCCCACGCACGATCGTGACCCCACCCCCGAGGTCCCCTTGGTGTCAGGCCTCAGCTCAGGGGTCTTTGGTACTTCTCAAGCTTGTGGTGTCACGGTCCCATTCTCTGGAAGAGGACACTAAGGGCGGCCCAGTGCTTTGTCCAGGTCACAAGGCCAGCAAAGCCAGGTCGGACACCACACGACAGCTGGCCACTGCTGGGCCAATGGGGTCACACAACTCATCTCTCCTGGGTAGATGTACCCCCACAGTGACGCCCATCTCCTTGGGGCCTAAGACACACCTGTGTGAGCACCTTGGAGGGGGATGGTGGCCCCACCGTCCCACCCCCTAGACTGCCTGGGATTATAACGAAACCCAAAGCGGCTGCACGGCTGAGGAGGCAGCATCCAAACCCTCCGTCGCCAAGGCAACAGGCTGCTATTTTAGCCACGTGAAAACAGACAGGGCTGCGGTTCACTCCGAACACCACAGGAACACGAAGTGGCCGAGCCGGGTCTGTCCTCGACTGGGGATCTGAGCTCACAGGCCAGCGCCAGCCCAGCCTCAAGTGCTGGGAACTCCTGTGCCCACTGAACCGCTCTCCCCAGTTCCCTTTGCCTTCTGCTCAAAGGCTGCGAGGCAGTACCGGGAGGGGGTGGCTGCATGTGCGGTGTTGCTTGTAACTTTCTCCAGCGTCAGAGGGACAGGCCTTGGGGGAAGGAACAGTGAGGACGCATGCTGTGACCCGTCCTGGCCGAGCGAAGAGGCCTCACACAACACACCAGGAGGTGGGGCTGGGACCGTCTTCCAGAGAGCAAGGTGACAGAACGCATCCAGAGCCGTAAAGGTGTTCCTGTCATGTGGTCCCATCCTTCCACTCCCGGGACTCCGTGTGAGGGAAAGGACAGGGAAAGCAAGCCTCTGTGTCTCCCAGGAGTCTGCCTTGTTCGGCGCCAAGTTGCAGGTGGGAGGCAACACCAGGTCTGGCTGCAGAACGGAGGCAAAGTCCACCTCGGGCTCCCCGTGACCTTTGAGATCTAACATTGCACACAACAGCACATATGCACACACAGACACCCTTGCCAGGTGTCCCCAACACACCAGCACAGCCCAGTGGGGCCCTGCCCTGCAGGGGGCTTTAGACCAAAGGGCCCCACAGCCCGGCTATGCCCAGCATCTGTCTCTCAGGAAAGCACCCAGCTTCCCCAAGGGGGAGAAAGTCTCCTGCGACCTTGTTACCCAAGGTCAGGAGCCTCCTGTGGGCAGAGCCCAGGCTGCCACTCCCAAAGGACAGCCAGCCATGTCCAGAGAAAGTACCCAGCCCTCACTGGCCCCCATGGCCCCCTCCGGGCAGGGCTTCTGAAGCTGACAAACTGTTCAGGTTCAGGAGGAGACCTCACTTCTCTCCACAGCTCTCGCCCAATGGGGAGGAAGTGTGGGTGGCTGCAGCAGGTACCCAGGCACCGGGGAGGTGTTCTTGCTGCCGCTGCGATCACCTTGAGGAAGCAGTGGTGTCCTGAGCAGATGCAACCCATGTAGGGAGATACCCTGCTGAGTGGGGTCACAGCCCCCGCACGGCCCCTGCCACCCATGGCCACTGCCTGCAGCATGCTGCATGGTGTGGTAAGGTGTCTGATCAGCATGTCTGGGGGCTGGGAGGCGGAGCAGGTGATAGATGCCCCAGCCTCTCACTCCTCAGAGGGACCATTCAGGGGAGCCCTGCACACGCTCCGCAGGATCCCCCAGTGGGATCGGGACCTGGGTGCCCCAGGCCAGGGAAGCACCTCCTTCCTCTGTTCTTCCTACACCTGTGCTCCCGCTTCCAGCATGTCACTGCTGGGCTGGGTTGGATAGTGGCCCCCAAAATTCACATCCCCCCAAACCTCAGAATGGGTCCTCAGTGGAAATGGGGCCTGCACAGCTGTAATGAGTTAAGCTGGGGTCACAGTGGACTGAGGGGCCCTAAACCTGAGGACAGGTGGAGAGGACATGCAGAGGACCAGGCCATGCAACTCCGAATGCAGAGACGGAGCACGAGCCTGCAAGCCAAGGAGTGCTGGCAGCGCCAGGGCAGCAGGAGCTGGGGGTGTTGCCGGGGCCGGCTCCCCCTCTGAAGGAACCACTTTGCCCACACTGGGAGCTCAGACTCTGGCCTCCAGAACTGAGAGGCCACAGCTTTGTCTTATTTTAAGCCTGCCAGTCTGTGGCTCTTTGTGAAGGCAGCCCCAGCACCCCAATACTCCTCCCCAAATGAACTCTGTGCACCTCAGCCCTCGTTTTCGGCTCTGCCACTGAGGGAACCCAGCTGATGTGCCCAGGGGTGGCGAGTGTGCCACCTGCCTCACGTGCAGAGGAGGGGCGCTGCTGGTCCCGGCTGCAGTGAGAGAAGGAGTCTGGGCCCTGCTCCCTGACCCTCCAGCCCCTGTGGTCCGGGGGAGAGCTGGCCCAGCTCTCAGGGAGGAGCTGAGTCTCCACTGCCGACATGCGTTCCAGCGGCCACTGGGGACCACAGACTTGGAGGCCATAAGCCCCCGAAGACGAACCTGCTGGGTGGGGATCCCAGCTGCCCCCCGCCCTGGCCCGGCCCAGCCATCAGAGGGCAGGAAGTACACAGGCCCCTTTCCAGGCCAGCTCTGCTCAGCTGCAAGCCCGGCTCCACCCGGCCTTCAGCCGGCTCCTGTCACTGCCACCAGAATAGAACTCAGTGCTTCAAAGGCAGTTTTCCCGTCCCTTTTCCTGCCCTGTAAATACATGGCAGAAATAGCAGCCTGCAGGCTGGAGGCAGTGATTGCTGGTGGCGGAATCAGGCGAAGGCTCCTGCCCGGGTGGGCCTCACTGTGTGGGTGCCGCAGGCGGCACCAGGCTGGCTTTAAATAGCTCCTCGTGGGCCCCGACTGCGGGAGGAGGGCAGCCTGCAAGCCCAGGGCAGGCGGGAGGGGGATGTCGGGACGGGCAGGGTCCTGCAGCCACTCGGCTGGCTCACTGACCTCTGAACCCAGGTGAGCCCAGCAACTCTGCACACTTGGAGCCCCCTCTACAGGTCCCCTAGAGGCCTGGCAGAAGGCTTAGGGCAGGACCTCGGGGGCTGGAATGAGGGCGGTGTCCGCAGTGTTGGCCCAGCCTGGTAGCTTCAATGTGCCATCCCCTCCCCTCACCCCGGGGAGCCCCAGGGAGGAGGGGGGCAGTGACCCTGCCCAGGGCCACACAGACGGGAGGGTGCCAAGCTGGGGCTGGGGCGTCAAAGGCCACTGCTTCTGCCCGGCCTGTGTTTGTTTGTCCATCCATGGAGCTGGCTTGGCCTGGCCTGCCGCCCCCTGCTGTCCGGAGGTGGCCAGGAGCCCTGGCTGACCCAGATTCAGCTCTGCTGATCCCAGGCCGTCTGTCCTCTGCCTGCTCCCGGCTCCCGGTCATACTGGAGCCCAGAGATCCTGCTCACAGGCCTCTCTCACCCCCAGGATGACCCTTCAGCCCAGTCCCTCACAGCCAGGTCTAAAGGGGCCACAGGATGTGAGGGGGCATCTTCAGGAGGCGGGGGCCTTGAGCGGAAGCAGGGCTGGTGGGGAAGGTGGTGAGCCCTGCTCTGTGGTTTGGGCAGGGGGGTAATGCGCTCTGCCAGTGGACAGGGTCAATCCTTTGGGGGCCAGCTAGGCCTGGGCCCCTGTCTGGGGCACCTGAGCCCAGTGGCCAGTCTGCCAGCTGAGCCCTGCCTGTGGATGAGCACCCTCAGAAAACTGGGGACTCCGGGGCAGGTGGCCCAGCAGGGAACCCTAGCTGACTCACACCAGGTCTCTGACGTGCGCCCCTCAAGACGGCTTGAGGTGGGCCCTTTGGGAGGGGCACCATGGGGCTAGCAGGCCTGTGGCCTGGTTGCCGCCCTGGGCACTGGGCACAGCGCCTAACTGACCTTGCCCACCGGAGCCACAACCTGGCCCTGGCCACAGCTGGCAGCCTATGAAGCTGTCCTCTGATCGAGCTCCTGCCCCTCTGAGGCAGCACCAGGAATCACACCCCCCAGTGCAGAGCTGTCAGTCAGATCTCCAGTGGCTGTGGTTGCTGAGCTGTGACCTTGTCACCTGCATACACAGGGGCTGGGGCTGTTCATGGGGACTTGAGGGCCTTTGTTCTCCCCTTGCCACCTCCGAGATGGCACTGTACTGGCACCTGGCTGTGGGACCAGAAGACCAAGGAGCCACACCCCCTCACCAACCTCTGCCCCTCCCATGGATGACCCGGACATGCCACACGGCTCAGCCTCTGGGATGCAGCAGCCAAGCCCCTCTGTCCTCAAGTCCAGCGAGCCCATGGCTGGAGGAGCGCTCTCCAGCCCCAGGGAGAGGATGCTGCAGCCCTGCCGTGGTGGCAGAGAACGTCATGCTGGCCACAGGCTTTGCTTTATTTCATGCTGGGACCAAAGACCCATGAACCTTTGTCTCCATCTTGTCACTAGCCTGACAAGCACCGTTCACGCCGGCCCCGACCTCCTGCCGGGCTCAGTCCCGTAGAGCGAGGCCCTGGAGCCGGCTCGCTCTCCCAGCCCCGAAAGCCCACAGGCCCCCAGGGGCCCTGCGTCCACCGGCCCGTACTTGGGGCAGGCTGGCTCCACTGCTGGGACAGAGGAGCTGGCTGGGTGTCCTCGGGGGAGGCGGTGGGAGGCCCAGCGCAGCGTCCCAGGGAGGGAGGGGACAGAGCCACTGCTTGGGGAGGCCGAGGCTGTTCTCCGGTTTCATGTGGCCCATTCTCATCCCCACTTTAAACCTCTCGGAGCAGGCTGACCCCGCCCGAATGTCCTCTCCCCTGGGAAGTTCCAGGCCACAGAGGGCCTGGCCTCACATGGTGTAGGCTGCCCAGTAGATGACGTTGACGGCGGCAAAGGCCGCGGGGAACACGGCGCGAGCATACATGTCAATGGTGTCCGCATCGATGGGCTTGAAAAGTGCTCGGAGGCCTCCCTGGGCCCCCGAGTGGGCTCCCCCCTGCTTCCGGGTCTCCCCCGTCTCCACCTCCACCGACCTGTAGGAGCCCAGGAGGTTCCTGGACATGCGGCTCGGCCGGTGGGATGCCGCCAACTCCTGGGAAACACCGGCAGCTGAGAGGGAGAAGAGGACAATAGCGCTCCTCACGTCCATCTGCCGGGAGGAACAGGACAGGGCTGAGGGCCACCTGGCCCAGGCCCCCTGGGCTGCCAATCGAGACCCCCCGACCCAGGCAAGCATGTGAGAGCCAGGGAGTGGGGGTGCAGGTGACGTCTCCAGAGCAGGCAGCAGAGGGTCCTAGGCTGGGCCCAGGAAACAGTGGCCACCTCTCTGCTGTGCTGGGTGAGTGTGTGTGTGTTGGGGGTGGGGGAGGGGGTTCTGTCCTTGGTCCTGAGCTCCAGAGACCTGGCCTGGCCCATCCTCACCTCTGCCCTCTGCTCCACGACCTTGACCTTGGCCTTTTGCTTCTTCCTGTAGTCGGCGTTAAAGTGAGCGAAGGCGTACTCCACCAGTGCGGCAAACACGAACACGTAGCAGATCCAGAAGTACACGTCCAGCGCCTTGATGGCTGACGCCCGGGGGAGGGAAGAGCGGGCGCTGACCATCAGGGTGGTCATGGTGAGCACCGTGGTGATGCCTGTGGGAGTCACGGAGCTGATCTCGGTGCCACGCCAGCCCCACCAGGGACAGGCCAGCTCCTCTGACCAGGCCTGGCCCGGCTGGCCCCACTCCTGGCCTCCCACCAGCTCCCCGGAGGAGAGGCCAGGCTGCTACCTAGAGACACTCTGGCAGGCACGGCGGCCTGGCTGATCCAGAAGGAGACCCAGGACATTGCGACCAGGAGGACGGAGGGCATGTAGGACTGGATGATGTAGACGCCCCGGTTCCTCCGCAGCTGGAAGTACAGGCTGAGCCGCGGGAACTGGCCAGCTGAGGACAAGACCCTGTCAGGGTCCAGCACCGTCCCTGCCCCTGCCCCGCCACGCACCCTGGTCCTCAGGGCTGCAGCCACTCTCACAAGGAAGGAGGACCCTAGACCCCTGCCTCCTCCACTTCCCCACACAGCCTGGTGGGTCAGGGGTCTCCCCAGCCCTGGGCCTGGCTTTCAGAGAGGCTGGCCCTGCCACAGGGCCACCCAGAGAGAGACGCGGAGGAAGAGTCCACCATCGTCCCTGCGCTGGCCCAGGGGGCCCTCCTCTCCTGGCCTCCTCCATGCAGAGCCAGGCTCCAGGAAAGAGCCTGACTGGGCTCCCAGGCCCTGATGGCCGCACAAGAGGGGCCCGGACACAAGGCAGCCCCAAGCCTGGGCCCCTGAGCCCCTGCAGTGTTGGGGTCCAAGGAGCACCCCACATCCTCAGGTTGCCCCCAAGTCCAGAGTGCTGCCAGCCCCTGGGAAGCGACAAAGGGCTGAGTAATAGACAGAAAAAAGCTGACCCATGTCCACCCTGCGCAGCCCGTGCCCCAGCTGCACTCTCGGAGCCCTCGGAGCCCTCCGAGCCCTCTGGCGCTCAGCTACGCTCCCAGGAAAACCTGGAGCCCGCACACAGGAAGAGGCCACGACAGGCCACAACAGGCCACGACAGGCCGCATCACCTGATTTGAAGTTCATCAGCTCCGTAGAGAAGCGGTAGTGCGTTATGGTGAACTGGGCCAGCTGCAGCTTGTCCAGCCCGTGAATCTGCTCCTGGTTTTCCGACCAGTAGTAGACGATGTCCTCGGAGGAGTAGCCGTCTGCGGGGGAGCCTAGCACCCTCAGCGCCCAGCAGCCCCCGCGGGAGCCCCCTGCTCTGACTGGGAGCCCAGCACAGCAGCAACACTCGGAGTGAGGAGGCCTCAGGCAGGTGGGCGGGGCCAGAAAAGCGGCGAGAGCGCGTGTCACCGTGGCCAGGTGACCCACAGGGGCTGCCAAGGTGGCCTGGCTGTCTTGGGTGGGGCACTGAGCCGAGGGAGGCGGGCAGGCTGCTCTGGCCTCACAGCCCCTTCTGTTCCTGCCCGGGCTTCTCGCACCAGCGACGCCCCGTCCCAGACGCCTCCAGACGCCTCCATGCCCCGGAGCCAGACCAGTCGCCCTGGGCCTTGACAGTCTGAGGCCCCTGCCCGCCCACAGCCGAGGCCCCACCCACCCTCCGGGGCGCAGGAAGACCACGCCCAAGGAGCCCCGCCCCCCGGGGCTGCACTCACAGCTCTCCAGGTGCAGTGCGCACTCTTGCTCGTCCAGGGGGTACTTGGCCAGGTCCATGTCGCAGGCCACCGTGGAGGTGATTCTGTGCGGGAGGTCGCCAGGCGTGAGGCCGGACCCGGGGGCTAGCAGCACCCCCTGCCGGACAGGCTGAGAGGCGCACGTGCTCCCTGAGGGCGTCTCTGGGAGCCCTGGCCAGGGTGTGGCTCGGTGCCCACCTCTGTAATGGCGAGGAGCCGGCTCCTGGGTGGAAACTGAGAACTGGCCACTCTACAGATATTTGCGGTTCGTCCTTCAGGAATGAAGGACTGGATTCCATTCACTTTCTTCATCCCACAAAACGCTGGACTTTGTGGCCAGGGCAAGGCCTAGGAGGCCGGCCCGACCAGGTGCCCAGCCCACCAAGCAGACGGCCCCAGGAGTGCCTGCTGACCGTGAACCAGAGACGGACCGGCTGCCCAGGGCTCTGATTTCCTCAGAGAATTTAGATTCCTGTGTAACCCTCCTGACTTCTGAAATGTTGGCAATTAATTCCATCATCATGAGGCACGTGTCAGAGAGCACGTGTTCAAACACACAGACACACGTGTTCATAGCAGTGTAACCCACAACTGCCAGAAGGTAGACACGGCCCAGCATCCGTGGGTGGGCAAGTGGATGCAGGCACCAGGGGACCGTGTACAGGATGTCAGCCGAAAAAGGAATGAAATTCCGACCAACGCCAGAACGAGCATGAGCCCCAAAGACAATTCGCCAAGTGAGAGCCGGTGGGCGTGAAAGGTCACACGGGGTGTGACTCGCTCTCTACAAAGTGTGTAGACAAGGCAAGGAAACAGGGGCAGGCTAGCAGTTTCAGCGGCGGGGTGCAGTGCTACCACCGAGTGGGCACGGGACCCCCTTTGTGGGGTCTGGACCTAAACAGCTGATGTCTGCACAAGGTTGGGAGAGTGCTAACTGGCTGCGCTGTTTGTGTTTAAAGGGTCCACTTTACAGACGACAGCTGGTGGGGGGACGGGGGTCGGAGGGACTGAGTGAAGAGGGACAAGGACTCATAGACGTGGACAACAGTGTGGGGATTGCTGGCGGGAGGGGGCATCAGGGCACTAAGTGCTGACGGGAAAAAACACGATAAAGACCAAATCAGACACAAACGGTTCATTTTGTGTTGGGTGGATTTCACCCCAATTTCTAAGAAAGACTCTGTTTTGGCCAAAGGCTACGCCTGCCAGCTCCCTCCCGGGTGGCCACCGCCATGTCCCGAGTGGCTGCTGGTCATTGGCGGATATGACCGCCACCCCCCCCAGCAGTGGGCTGTGGGCTCCCCTGCGGGCCAGCAGGCTCACCGGATACTGTATAGGATCACGCCGTCTGGCTGCAGCCGGATGAGCTTGTTCTCCACAGTCACGTCATGGAACCAGGCGGACTTGGCGTTCACGATGAAGGTGTCCGGGAGCCAGAGCTTGTCCACAAAGCGACTGTCCAGGCCCAGCGTCTCGTTGGTGTGGTTGTAGGACAGCCGGCCGTCGCGCCAGCTCTGGTGCAGGAACACTGTCATGGTGTACTCCTGTGGGGGCATGGGGGTCCCCCCGCCGTCAGCCGCTCTGCCCCGGGGCGCACGGCCGCGGGTGGGGCGGAGGTGGGCGGCACCTACCATGTTCACCTCGGATATGTGGTCGATGCTGGCCACCTCGATGGCAAGTGCCACGTTCACGGGGGGGCCTGGGAGGAAGGAGCAGGGCTGAGGCCAGATGCCAGCACCCCGAGCAGGTGGGGTGGGAGCAGCTGGGCGTTTTGGAAAGGGGGCCATGTTGGCAGAAGTCCGCAACGAGGCCTGGAGGGCCCACCTTCCCAGCTGGGTCCCCGGGGGTGGCACTCCAGGGATGATGCAGCCTCAGGGGAGCCAGCCCCGAGCCAGGGATCACATGCACGCAGGGTGGGCCCCGGGCCCCAGGCCCCAACCGCCTGCCTGCTCACCTCCGATGCCTGGCCGGAAGTTTCGGGCATAGCCCTCGATCAGACCGTCCAGGTTGGGGAGCCAGGAGATCTCCAGGTTGGAGCCGACGTAGTCCCCGATATCGTTCATCGCTCTGGGAACGCAAGGCCCCTGGTCGTGGGTGCGGCCCCTGGGACGGAACCTGGGTCCCTACCTGAGGCGGCCGTTCTGTGCTCGGCACCTGGGCCAGCAGGGACAGGGAGGACCCCCCCGAGAGCTCCTCCAAGCCAGGAGTCCCGCCGGGAACAGGGAGCCCAGGGAGGTGCAGGACCCAGGGCTGCTCCACCCTTCCCCCAGCCTCTGATCAGCGTCTCGCCCGCCAGCTCAGCCTGGACAGAGTCTGCCAGGGCCTGGCGGAGCCCCCAGCCTGGCCTGCACCCTCGGACTCTCTCCACAAACAACCCGAGGGGGGCAGCCAGCCCAGAGCTCCCCCCTTTGGACAGGCCAAAACGACCTCGACAAGGGCGCACAGCAGACTTGCAGCCTCTGAGGCGAAAGTCCCCTGCAGGAGATGACTTGGGAGAAGAGTGCCTGGCCGGGAGGCCGAGGTCCAGGGCCTGGGAGGGGTAGGGGAGGGCCTGGATGGCCCAGGGGCAGGTGCAGCCAGCCTCCTGCTCTCTGTCCCTTGTCAACAGGCCCAGGCCAGGCCCCAGAGTTTCCCGACTCGCCATGTGCTTCTGGAGCTCAATCTGCCTCCAGGGAAGCGGGGGCCGTAGCTCCTGGTTGCAGGACGATCCCACTGACAACCTGGTGTGGCCACAGTGGGTGTCTCCTGTGTGGCAGACACCTTGTGTCCACACACACTCCGGACAGCCAGATGCACAGAGCTCCCCAGAAGCAACATCTGCCCGCCCTCCTTCCGTTCACCTGACCTGGGGTGAGCAGTGGCCCCCAAAACTCCCATCCACCCAGGACCTCAGAATGGTGCCTCCTTTGGAAACAGGGTCTCTGTGGCTGTGACTAGTTGAGATGACACGCTGGAGGAGGGTGGGCCCCACGCCACCTGAGTGCGGGAACTGAGGCACAGTGGTGCAGCCACGGGCCCGGGGGCCGAAGGCACAGGAGTTGGGAGAGGCTCGGAACGGGTTCTCCTCCTGGCCTCAGAAGGAGGCAACCTTCTCGCACCGTGGTATTGAACTTGCAGCCCCCAGAAGGGGCAGAGACCAGAGGTCTGTGGTTCTAAGCCCCCAGGTTTCTGGTCACTGGTTACAGCAGCCCCAGGACACTCACCTGCCTCCTCCAGCCCTCCGGGAGGGGCTCCCACAGTGCAGGGGGCAGGGCACTTTCCTTCAATTGCAGAGCTGGGGGTGACCAGGGCCATTCAAGAATAACGCTCCTGTTATTCTCTGAATTGCTTCCGTTCCCACAGGTCACTTTGGGCCCCAAGCCTGGCCTGAGCTCATGGGGGACACATGAGGGGCCAAGATCTGGATCTGGGGTGGCCAGGAACCCTGACTTCTGGGCTCCCTGTGCCTGCAGACAGACCATCCAGAGCCAGCCCTAATCTCGGGCCCAGGCACCCACTCCAGGCCCTTCCTCCCACTTTGACGAGAAGACCAATGTCCCTTCTGGGTCCCCACTGCACAGTGGCCAATGCTCCCTCCCAAGGGTGGGGGCCACACCCCAGGAACCCCTGGCCTCCTGCTCCCCGGAGACTACCTCCTTGTCATCTGTGTGGTCTGGCACCCAGATCCTGCTGCGCCATGACAGTCTGCACAGCCGAGCTGTGGCCCTGCCCCCGTGTCCAGCCGCCGCACCCAGCCCCTTGCCCCGTGCCCCACGTGGGTCCACTGCAGCACACACCTGGTCCCTCCAACTCCAACCCCCCCTGCTCCTGCAGAGCCAACCAGGGCCTCTGCCGAGCCTCTGTCTCCGTCCCCACCCCTTCCAGTCCTCCGCTCCCATCTGGACAAGCTCGCCACTGTCTCACCCTGGCCCTGGGCTCGGTACAAGGCTCCTGGTTCAAAACCAGACTTCTGGAGAGAGAGTGCATGTGCACCCTGGGGGAGGGGTGAGCGAACGCAGCGACGATCAGTATGCACCTGAGACAGAGAGGGGCCTGGCCCAGCCTGGGGCCCCCCCAGGGACCTT
This sequence comes from Tonatia bakeri, assembly GCA_004024845.1. Taxonomy (NCBI): domain Eukaryota; kingdom Metazoa; phylum Chordata; class Mammalia; order Chiroptera; family Phyllostomidae; genus Tonatia; species Tonatia bakeri. The sequence goes on from PVIA01000419.1 coordinate 36,017, forward strand.
GCATTTCTGGAGTCATAGTGGGTGGGGGCTGGAGTTCCAGGGCTGAGTCTGCAGCTGAGCTCCCAGGCGCAGCCCAGCCCAGACGGGAAGCCCCCACCCTGTGCTCTCGGAGAGTCCAGAACCCCCAGGTTGTCTGGGTTCCAGAGCCCCAGCAGTAGGGGCACCAAGGCCCCTCGTCTGTTTCACACGTGCCCTTTAGAAGAAGGTCGACTCCACTAATGACACTGAAGACCCCAATCTACCCCTAGGACCACCTTGGTCACAGCCCCATCCAGGGTGGGGTGGGCTGGCTCTTTGTAATAAAGTGTAAGATGGAACGGATGAGAAGTCCCGGCCCCAAGCAGAGCACCATCAAACAGGCAAATGGAGGTCACCCTGAAGGTCGGCGGAGAGGGATCTGAAATAGGCTTTATTTTTGGACTGGCCCAGCTGCCATCCAGCGGCAGTGGCAGCCTGGAATGAGGTCGTCAGGAGACACTGTCCTTCCTGGGCCTCGGGGTAGCAGCACAGGCGGGGACACTCCTTCCTCCTCCCCCGCCCCCCACCCCCGTCCTACGCCCACTCTGGGGCTCAAGGGCAAGACCAGGGTCGGCCCCTGCGTGAAGCTGGCCTGGAAGTGGCAGGACACCCGCCAGAGATTGCTGAGCCTCTGCTGCCTCTGGGAGCGAGAAGGGGGCAGGCTCCTCCTGAGGCCACTTCTCAGCTAGGACATGGGCTGGCTGTTTTCCAGCTGTGGAGGGATGAGTGGGGCTGGAATGCCAAGGAGGGCATGCTACCTGCTAGTCTGGATTCCAGGGGACGTTTGGGGGTGGGGTCGAGTGTGGGAAGCTCAGCATAGAGCAGGAGCAAGGTGGCTCTGACCAGTGTCTTGGGAGAGGGCCTCCGGCCCAAGATGGCCTGGGACCCCTGTGGTGGCCCAGGGTGGGGCTTCCTTCCAAGTGGTGACCAACTCCTGGGGAGCAGTGGCCGCAGGGAAGAGATGGGCAGCTTCCACCCTGCACTCTGGGTGTTGGCAGACACCCCCCCCCGGAGAGCCCCTGTCACTTGTCTGTGCCCCAGGGGACTGGAGGGGGCAGGACAGGGGAAGGTGGGCTCTCTGAGTAGAGCTGCAGGGCCCTGCTCCCTCCGAGGGCCACCGCCATGCACACACCAGCCCACAGAGCCCCGACAGCTCTGTTTTTAGAGCAACACCAGCCACGCTGGCACCTCAGTTACCAAGGCAAAGAGGAGCCCGTCGCAGGCGCACAGGGAGCTGGCGAGGTGGGAGCTGCGGGCGCGGCCTCTCCAGGGAGACGGAGGTGCCGGCAGTTGGAGAGGGCCTCCCACTCAGTGTGTGGCTGGTGAGCTCAGTGCCCACACGCCAGTGCATGGGCAGGCTCCTGGCTTCGACCCTGCCCCCCGACGCTGCCCCGCATGTGGCTTCTCATCCCACCGAGCTTCTCCCACCAATACCCCACGCAGTGGCGGCCAGGTCAGGCACCTCCCATGAGTCCCACTGCTCTCCGCTGCTGCAGGGCGAGCACCTGGACGCCGAGGGGCCAGGGTGCGGCCCTTCCGCTCTCTGCGCTGAGGGGCACCAAAGCTGACGGCAGGAAGGGAGACTGTCTGAAGGTGGCCCACCAAGCACAGGTGACATCCCTCACCCGACACCCCGGAGCCAGATGAGGGTCGCAGTTCAGAATGTTCCAGACTTCAGAAAGGTGGCAAGGTTCGAGTACACTTTCGGGGGTCTGGGGGACATCCCAGCAGGACATGCATGAATATGACCCCGAACAGGGCGGGTAAAGATGGATGAACCTCTGGTCGGAGCGGGATAGGCTTTCCTGCCAAGTGAATTTTGGGGTCAAACTGGGGCTAAGATGTTGGGGTTCAGATCTCATTGCCAAGGCCTGGGGCTGGGTCACCAGCCGATCGGGGCGTCCAGTGCATGCAGCTCTGGCCGGCCTCAACCCGTCCCTCCCTGGTTTCGTGAAGCAGGGAAAGGGGAAGCCAGAAGGCCTGCGGGGCTCGAGGAGAAAGCAAGCCCTCCCAGGGACGAGGCACATCAACCCTGCGGGCACCACAGGGACAGCGGCTGTGCCCAGGTCTTGCTGGCTCTGGCCACATCCTCGCTCCTGAGCTGCCCGAGTGCTTACAGCCCAAGGCCAGCTGGGGATCAGCCACTTCCCTTTCTGAAGCCTTTGACAACCGTTGAATGACCACGACATCAAACAAGGGGGGCTCTGTCATTGCTCTGGTTGCTCTGCGGAGCCCTTCCACCGAAGCGGCCCCCACAACACCCGTGGAGGGGGCCCTGCGAGGAGCAGAGCCAGCCCAGACTGTGCTGGTCTCTGGGAGCCAGAGGGAGGGAGCCCCCCCGCCCGAGGAGCCCTTCTCTGGGAGACAGGGCCCTCGTCCCGCCCCACCGTCAGGAAGAAATCCCAATGTTTCCCACTGCCAGGGCCACCTGGTTTGCTCCCCACCTGCGTCTTCCCGAGCTCGAGCTGAGCCCAGAGGACACCATTTGAAAGGACCTCTGAAAGGAGACCCTGCATCCCGGCCCGCACTTTCACAGCACACAGCCCGGAGGACTCGCCTTCGCGTCCACCCGGACCTGCCCCAGGACGCAGAGGTCGGCGCAGCTCTGCTCCCACGGAGAAGGGGAGCCTCCTCCCGTTCTCGCATCCTTCCTTTCCTCCTGCCGCGCAGCGCGCAGCCCGCGCTGGGAAGGGCGCTCGCCAGCCTGGAGCCGGCCAAGTGCCGCCCGGGCTCCTCTGGGCAAAATTGAAAACAGCTCCGACCCTCGTCCCGCCCTGAAGCGCCGGTTCAGCACCGGGATGGCGGACAGCACCCGGGGGCGGCCGCGGCCAGGGTGCGGAAAGGAGCGCGGGCGCGGGGAGACGGCGCGGGGGCAGCCGGTAGAGAGACGGGGACAGACGAGGGGGCGCGGGCGGGGGCAATACAAGGCAAACTTGGGGCGGGGGACAGACACGAGAGGAACTAGGGATGGGGACCGACATGGGAGAATGGGAGGGGCAGACACGGGGAAATGGGAGTGGGACTTGGGGCAGACATGGGGACAAGCGGGCGGGCAGACAGGGGATGAGCCGGGGTTCACGCCCGGCTCCATCCCCGCAGCCGGGTCTCGGCACCGGCGCGCGCGGACGCGGGGCCGCTCACCTGGTGCCGCGGGGCTGCTGTGCGCAGAGCAGGAGGAGCGGGGGCAGCAACCAGGCCAGCGCGTCCATGGCCTCTGGCCGCTCGGGCTGCACCGGCGCGGCGCCAGGGTCCGGCGGGTCTCAGGCGCTCGCGAAGTTGCTTCTCTGGCGGCCCCGGTGGTGGCACAAGCGGGCGGGAGAGGGGAGGCGCTCGCGCGAGCGCGGGCGCGAGGGCGGGGAGCGCAGAGCTGGGAGCCGCCCCGCCCGGAACCCGGCCGCCACCCCACCTGCCTCCCTGGCCGCCCCAGAGCCACGAGCACCGCCCCCTCCGGCACTAGCAGCCCCGCCCGGCCGAGCCCCTCCCCAGTCCGGCGTAGCCCGTCCCACCGCTGCGGGTCTAGCGGGAGCTGACCGGGAATCTCCACGCGCCTGCCTGGGAGGTGACCAGCGCGCGACCCCCTCTTGCTGCCGGATTAAGCGCCTTCCGACCTACAGCCGCCTTGTCCCGAGGCGGAGTTCGCGGGGGCTTGTTTGTGGGTCTCACAGCCAGGGGAGCTGGTAGGGGCAGCTCGGGGAGGGTGCCAGCGTCCCTTCAGCCTTCGCCTTCTCCTGGGAGGACCCTTCCAAAACCCTCACGCAGAGCCGGAGCATGAGCCCCAGGAACAATTCTGCCCGCCCCGCTAGGGCACTGGTGAGAGAAAAAAGGGGGGGGGGTTGGCCGCTGTCCCACTGGCCTGGGTTATATGGTCTCAAGCCCGTTCTGGCCGCAGGACAGGTGACTCCCCTGCCAGGCATCAGAATCCATCACACCTGTCCACAGCCCCCCACCCCCCCGCAGGGCGTGCAGGCATCTGGGCTCCAGCTGCAGTGACACCCACCCTCCACATCCCCCAAACTGCTGAGAGAGTCGAGGACCCGCACATTTCCGATTTCAGCTCTTTTGGGCATAAAATTCCTCAGCAGTTTCCAAAAAAAGCTGATCACTAACTTTAGGCATTTATCATTTCTGGACTTGGTATCAGCTGTCTACAGAAAGTGAATTTCTCATGGATACACCTGAAAGGGGCGGTCTGGTCCTGGGGCCAGTCACATCCCGGCCAGAGCAGGAGTGGGGACAGGCTGGAGAAGGGTGGGTGGGGCTGTGCTGCTGGGAGTTTGCACCCCAGCCCTGAAGGCCAAGGCCTGGAGGAGGGCAGGTCCCAGCTCCCTGCCCCAATGCCAGGAATGGGCCCCAGGAAAGCCGGACAGGTCTCAGCGAAAATGCCTCCCTCGGACAGTCCAGCCCGCGATGGAGTGGGCCCTTCCGGTTCAGAGCACTGAACTTGAGGCGACCACGGAACGCGTGTCTGAGTGTGTGCCAGGGCGGGCCTACAGCCTGGAGGCCTCATTCCCGTCTGTCTGTCCGAGTGGCTCACTGGGAGAACTAAGGAGTAATGCACAGAAGACAAAACAAAAACCAGTGTCCACAGCAGGGCCCGGCTCAGAGAGAGTGTCGTGAGTGCCGATGAGGGTTAGCTTACTATTATTGTTATGTTGGATCCTCACCTGTTCTTACTGAACTTTGGGGAGAAGGGGAGGAGCAGAGAGAGGGTAGAGAGACACACACACACATCCATGAGAGAGAGAAGCATCGACTGGCTGCCTCCCAAACGCGTCCGGACCAGGGGTTGAACCCAAAACCCTTTGGTGTGCAGCCCTTTGGACGGTGCTCCAACCAACCGAGCCACCTGGCCGGGGCCACCAGGGTTCTTTTTATTGCCCACCCCTCCCCCAGAACAGAGATCTCGTCTGCCTGCTTCCTCCCAGTGTGGCCTGTGTCCAGGCCTCAGGCGCGCTAGGTGCTTCATACATGCAGGAAAACACACGGGTTCCGGGTCTCCAAAGCCCACACAGCGGCATGGGCAGCAGCCCCCTGAGGGTCCGGCCACTCGGACCATTCCTGCCGTCCAGTTCCGAGCCTCGGGCCCACGCCAGAGGCCGGGTCTCCAGGCTGGGTCAGGTGTCTGCTCAGAGGCTCTTGACACAAGGACCCTCTCAGTATCAAAAGGAGTATGACTGTGGACGCAGCTGCTGTGCCCAGATGGACACCTGGAATCAAATCGCCACCTCTCCCTCCCACGCTGGAGGTGAACACTCTAAAACCCGAGTAGGGAAAGAAGCTGCCTGAAGACCCCTCGGCCCCAGGGGTCCCAGCAGCAGCCCTTTCTCCCTGGAGCACCAGGGAAGCGCACCGACCTTCAGCCCAAAGGAGCGACCCCTCCCCCAGCTGTGCGAGTTTCCTTCCTTCTTCCAGGTTTTTACAAATCAGTTTGTGACTCTTCTGAGCCTGTCTCGCTCCACTGATGTCAGCTCCACTGAGACTCACTCCAGAACGGGGAGACCTGCTGGGGGAGCAGCCCCGCCGGAGACTGGGAAGCCCAGTCCTCATGCTCTGCCCCACCTAGCGGCCCTGGGTGGCCATCCGTCCATCTGTCCACAGCTGCGAGGGACCGCAGCTCGGGTTGCTAGGCAGAGCACAGTGCGCATCCCAGCTCCGCTCCTGACAGGCCCGGTGTTTCCTGGCTTCGTCGATACATCTGCAAAAGGAGGACATGAGAGGAGCATACCGGGCGTCACATGTGCCAAGGCTGCCGGCCACCCAAAGCATGCATTTCCTTAGCGAGGATAACAGGTCATTTTCCCTGAAAACACCTGGCTAACTTGCCGGCGCTCGGACCACCTCTTCTCTCTGGAAAGCACTGTAGGACCTTCCTTACGTTCACCCCACTCCTGGTGTTCGTGGGGGAAGGAGGGACCCACCCTCCACATGTGACTTTGGGGGAATTTCAAAATCAATGACAAGCAGCGTGTCTGTGGTGGAAGGCTCCCTAGGCCGGACACCTGGACAACACTCTGCCCCTTGTCCTGGCACTCGGGAGGGTGCAGAATGGCGATGACAGACAAGCCTTGGGGTCCTCGCCGGCCAGTGAGAGCCCTACATGCACCGTGCACCCCCATGTTCTGGCCTGAGATCGGCGCCCGCACGACCCACCACCCTGGCCAGTTCGCGCCTCCGGTGTGCATAGCTCCTGCGGCAGACAGGATCCTCCCCTCTGGTCAGAGCTGGCGTGTGTCTAAGTGACACTGTGGCTTGTCCCAAATTACCAGCCGAAGGTGGCTTCTGTGCCAGGCAGGACCCATGCAGAGAGCCCTTGGGCTCCGGACTCAGGACAGCGGCTGCCAGCTTGTTCGGCGCAGGCAGGTGTCTCGCTCCCCCATATGGCCCTGAGCAGGCATCTCGCACACGGCCCTTGGAGGGAGGGAAACTGCAGCCACAATGCCACAGCCCCAGGGGACAGCAACGCCCTGGGTGGCATCCAGCAAGCCAAAGACGAGGGTCTGCTGGTCTGCACGGTTCCAGAGACCATCGGCCCTTGGCCTCTCTGCATGGTCTTTCTGGGTATGTGCTTTGCTGGGGGCTCACAGCGCTTGGGAAGGGGTGGGCAGAGGGCTGGCCGCTGTCCATCCAGGCATCAGGATGAGCCCCGGGCGGCAGGGGTGAGTCACAGGGAGATGGGAAGGGAGGCTGCTTGAGCTAAATTTAAAATCCTGGCCTGCTCTGTTGGTGAGGTTGCTTTATTATTTTCCATGGGAAATGCACCAAACAGAGATGGTGGCAGTGACACAGAAAAGAATTTTCTTGAGCCTAGAGTGTAATTATTAATCCTATGATTTTCAGATGGAATCCATTCATTCGGAGTGGTGGAAGAAACTTGGCAGAAAGGATCAGATTCGAGATACGTTCGGCAGCCTGTGATGGGCCGCCGGGGCTCTGCAGACAAAGGAGGCGATTCACCAGGAAACGGGCTTGGTTCTGTTGCTGTTTTTAGCAATCAGGCCCCTGAGAGCCCATAAACTTGGCCACTGGGAGAATTTTTTCTACATGAGTTAACTAGATGTCCAAGTACCATCATCGCTCATGGTTATTGTGGTGAAGTTGGAATTCTGTCCTCATATTTCGTATTTTTTCAAGTGGCAATTTGAATCGCTTCACGTGATAGAAAATGTTACACAGAAATTAACGATTCCTGACAAAAAGGCTGTCAATCAAGTGAGGACAACGTTCTCCTTTAGATGCAACTGCGGAATGTCAACCACACACTCCTGCAGGAGGCCGCGTGCAGGGCGGTCCCGCCGCTGCTCCTGGCGGTCGGGCTGCGCTCTGCCAGGGAGGACACCGGGATCCCCGGCCTCCCTCTGGTCCTGGTGCTGACCCTCAGTGCAGCGTGTCGGAGACAGAAGAGCAGACTGGCTGTCATCTTTAAATACCTTCATTAAAACTCTTCAGAATGGCCCCTACACAGACCAGATCAATGTTCACTTAACAGATGTTTATGTAATTATTCACCCAACTGGGTGCCAAGTATCGATCCAGGTGTTGGGTGTAAGACAGTAAAGGTCCCCTCCCGGCCCTGGGCTCACCTTCTGGGTGAGAACTGGGGCATCGGTGAGTAAACAAAGAAAAGACGCCGTTTCGAACGTAGCTCATGCCGTGAAGGAATTGAAGGTAAAAACAGTCAGGAGCAACTGTGTTGGGGGCACTTACGGTGTCCATGAGGACCTTTCCGTGTGGGGACCTGGGAGCTGACACTTGAATTGCACCTCTCCCCACTGGAGAAAATGCCAGCCACATCAAGAGCCGGGTGTGCTCCAGGCAGAGAAGGGACGTGCAAAGGCCCGGGGGCAGGAACGAGCTGCAAGTTTGAGCAGAAGCATGTGATGTGGTGTAGGGGAGAAAGCAGACGGAGTCCAGACCCTGTGCCCCTGGGAGGGTTGTGGAGGTTGTGGCCTGCGGTCTAGGCTTTACTTTACTTTATTTTTATTTACTTAAAGATTGTGTGTATTTATTTATAGAAAGGGGAAGGGAGGAAGAAAGAGAGGGAGAGAAACATCAATGCGTAGTTGCCTTTTACATGTCCCCCACTGGGGACCTGGCCCGCAACCCAGGCATGTGCCCTGACTGGGGATCGAACTGGTGACCCTTTGGTTCACAGGCCGGCATGCAGTCCACTGAACCACACCAGCCAGGGCTATATTACTTTATTTTTAACTAGCTGTGCTGAGATGAAATTTACATACAGTAAAGCCCCCCCATGGTGCATCTGCAGTTTGTCGGGCTCCGCGCTGTGTGGGGGGCTATAGAGCCGCCGTCATCACAGCCTGGCGTTGCCCACCTGTGCCCCTTCCTGCCCCTTGGCCACTGTCCTGATCCCCCAGCTCTGTCCCCAGGAACCAGTGTCTGCCCTTTGTCACTCTGGATGTCCTTGTGGGAAGTCTCCCATGAACAGAATCACACAGGATGAAGTTGGTGTGGACGGCCTTCTGAAATGACATCATGCCACCCCTTCCCTGGCCTGGGGGCCTATCCCAGCGATGGGTTCCGACCAGAAGCTGCAACTCGTCCCAGATGACCAATCGGGCAGCCAGGATCCTGAAAGGGACCCTGTTGCTTTTTGGGGACCTCCACAGTGTCTTCCCATATGAGGGACAGGTGCACATCTCCTGGGGAGCAGGGAACCACCTTCAAGACTCTGCAGCTTCAGGAAAGTGTGGGGAGCCCCAATCCTCGGGGACGTCCACCCAGGTATCCCCACCCCCAGGGACTCCCAGCCGGGACCTTGCCCTCGGCACAGCAACCTCACCTCTGCTGACATTCAGTCGTCCCCACGCCAGCTCTTGCCCCACTTCCAGCTTTCCCTTTCCTCCCTGTCACGGGTGAGGGCCTCTGTGCAAACCACCGAGGAGCTCTGGCCTCCACACTCAGGCCCCACGGTCGCCTACAGCTTTTCAGAGCCCTCCGGGGGGTGTCAGCATCTCCAGCCAGGCAGGTCACAGTACGGTGCAGGCACACAGCCCCCTCATCCTCCTTCCCGCCCGGAGGGCCAGCCACCTTCCTCCCCATCTGTCCGTGGTGCAGGTCTCACCACTGGGCTGCCGCCTCGTCTGAGGCGTCCACACAGAGCCCATCCTCGTGGGATCCTTTCGCTCACAGTCATGTCGTTACTACACTGATGAGAGCTTTGGGACCCTGATTCTCGTTGGTACCAATTAGCCTCTATGTGGCTTTACTTGGTCACAGACACTATCAAGGACAAGACACGAGGGCTGACCGCCCCGCCCAGGGTGGGCTCCTCACTGCCAGCGGGCCAGGGAGAGACCCAGCCCCAAATCCATCCTGCTGCCTGCTTCAGCAGACACTCCCGGGGCTTTCAGCCTTTGCTGCCATCCCTCCCTGCGCAGACTCTGTGTTGACCACTCTGACAGAAAGGCCCAGGGACACAAAGCTGACAAGAAAGGAGCCCCATCAGCCAGGTGGGGAGAGGACGAGAAGTGTGATTTCTCTCTTGGAAGCAATCGCAGGTTCCTACGGTGACTTGGGGCCGGTCCCCCATTCCAGCGCTCTGAGACAGAAAAGACCCAGGCGCTGCTAGCAGAGACAGGGACAGCAAGGATGTGGCGCTGCGGGCTGACCCCCACAGTCTTCACAGGCGAGGTGTTTCGTGCCGGGCTTGGTGGCTGTGGTGGGTGACTGTGCCCAGGGTAGTACTAGGAAACCTCCTGGGCCTCGCTGGGGCCTCAGGAGCTCTGGTCAAAGCCGCAGGGACCAGCAGCCTTGTCCATCCCCTGCCGGCAGGCTGCTGAGAGGCTCGGGGCTGTGCCAGAGCAGGGTACAGGCCAGCTCACTCCCATCCCGGGTCCAGGTGCTGAGTCACTGGTGAGAGCGAGTTTACCTAACACCCCAGTCCCGGCTGCACCGCCCCCGCTGAGGCAGGGTGGTCACATGGTAAGAGCAGAACAGAGTGGTGGGGACTGGACCACACACCAGGGGAGCTCCGTTAGCTCCAAACCAGTCTGGCACACGGTGCCGTATGGACCCTGAGAGAGGACACCTACTAAGAGCAGCTCCCGGTGGCCTGGGCTCAATTTTTATTTTATTTTGTAAAGGGGAGCCTCGCAGTCATTTCCACCCAGGGGCCTCTCACGCAAGCTGCACATCACGGAGCAGCCTGCACTGAGCTGCCGCTTTCACTGTTTATAGCCTCTGAGCAGCCCCTATAAAGGACTTTCTGGAATCCTGTTTCAACCAATAGGATGGAGGCTTTCCCCATTCAATCAGAGCTGGGCATCCATAACCTCCCACCAATCAGTATCTTCACCACCCAGCAGAGCAGTTCTACTCTGTCCAATGAGGACAGTGCCTTTTGAACCAATCAAACTTTGAAAATTTTGAGTCCTTATTTGCATGAGGATTGACCAATCAGGGACCAGGGGAGGAGACTTCTGTCCACACTTGCCCACTGGCGAGGTGGGCAGGGGCCAGAGAAGCCTCCTGTCTTCCCGGGCAAGGTGTGTTTCCTGTGGTGGAGCCGAACCGCCAACTGGACAGAGCAGGGAGCTCAGGGCAGAGGGGGTGGGCCGGGTTGGACGGGGGGCCACCAGAGCTGCGGGGGGCCTCGCCTAGGCCGTCCGTGTTCTAGTCCTGCTGCTTCACGGTGGAGCTGTTCACACTTAGTTTCTTTCTCCGCCGCATCCCAAACTGGGGGCTCCTCTGAGTGTTGAACTGACCCCAACAGCTGTTGGCCGACAGCCCCATCACCTTCCTAAGAGAAGTGGGGAGTCCTGATTTTATGTGAACTCTCCATTTTCTCAACTTAGCAACTAACGAGCTTTGACAGGTTCGGGACAAACCCTCAGAGAAGCTGGCCCTGCGTCCAGGCCACTGAGCAGCCCTGGGCTCCTCTGTGACACCTTGGTGGCCGGGGCACGCCGGATCCTCCACCCCCTGGCCTTTGCCTCCACTTGGGGTGCGGGGCCGGAGCCCGCGACAACCGCAGGGCAGCGGCTCTCAGCTTCCCGCGCTCCTCGGCGCGCGCCGCGCCAGCTCCGCCACACTGCGCCCGCGTGGGGGCGCCCGCGCGGGACCAAAACCACCTCCGAGCAGGGGAGCAGCTCGGCGGTTGGAGCGAGCCATTGGCTGGTGGGGGGCTGCGCGGCGCGAGCACTTCCCTCTCCCTTGGACCCGTCCGTTGCTATGGAGCTGCCGCCCCAAACCGCGCTGTGAACTGCCTAGAGAGCAACAGAGAGGGGGCAGGTGCAGCCGGGGGAGCTGTCGTGAGGGTGGTGGTCGGGATTTTCGCTGCGCAGAGCCGGAGCCACTCAGACCTCAGCGGGTCGGCCGGGAGCGGGCTCGATTTACACGGAGCCTGGGAGTGGGCACCGGGACTCTGGCCGGCCCCCAGGCTCAGACCGACACCTTCGCCGGCTGGCTTGCAGGGGCCCCAACCCCGGGCTCGGGTGCTGCCCCGGGCTTTGCGCGAAGCCGCGTGTTTTCACATCGCGTTTCCGGCAACTACTGAGCGGAGTTCAGCCCTGCTGGTAAGGTGGCACCCTGAGAGTTCGGACAGGCGAAAGCGAGGGCCACCTAGTGATAATTGATGGTTCCGGAGTCACCCAACTTGGTTTTGAATGCATAACCTGTTTTGGGAAGTGGATAGGCTTTTACCGCTGTGTTTTCCCAGAGCGAACACTCCTTTCCGCTCACATTTCCGTGCCCGCAAACAGTCCTTGAACAGCGACCGGGCGCTGGACACCGAGCGAGTAGTGAGCGGGCTGCTCTGGCAGAGGCATTGCAGGCACATGGTGTGGAAATTGAGGTGTCCCTTGTAAGGACCGGTCGTAGAGCGAACAGCAGTAGCCACTTCCCCAGTCGGGAAATGGAACCTTGTCGGCAACCCGAGATACAGCCTGCCTGCCCTTGCCACACGCAGGCCTGTCCCCCGAACCACAGGCTGACCTCTGAGGCTCTAGTTCCCTGGCTGCTCTTTCGTTGTACCCCCTACCCCCGAGGTCCCAGACAACGTCATTGACTTTCACCCGCCTGTAGGCTTTATGTAAATGATCTACTGTATACATTACTTTCTTAATTCTCAAAGCCGTCCCAGAGTTACATGACAGTTCAGCACAAAAAAAGTATTCTCCTGAAACATTTTGCAGTTGCCTGCGTGGTGGCCTGTTACCCCCAGGCACTGGAGAGAGTGTTTCCTACACAGGAGGACATTCCCCAGTGTAACCTCAGCGTGCCCGCAGGGCAGGAGCGGGCCGGACGCGGCACTGCCTCCCACCCTCAGCCCAAGTCAGGCATGCTTCGCCAGCTGATCCCATGCAGCCAGGAGAGCCCACCGTCCAGTCTGGGACCCTGCGGGTTGGTGGGGACATGATAGTGCCTCTGGCCGACGCCATTCTGTCTGTTTCTAGGTGACTCCACCAGCTTCCCACTCGCCGGGGCTTCTGGGCGTCTTTAGGTGTCTCTTTTGAAATAGTAGAGTTAGATTTTCTGTTATTGTTTTCTAATCCAACTCAGTAAGCTCCAGCTCGGTTTTTCTTTAGCTTGGTCAATCTATTTATATTCTTGCCTTCACTTAGATTTTGACCTGATAATTTCTTATTTCTTGTCAATTTTTCAAGGTTCTTGGAGCGATTCAAATACAGCTCTATCCAGCATTTTTTGGCTATTTTCAGTGTGGTGGTTGGCAGCCGGCCAGACGCATAACCAAAGTGGGAATTCCAGCTGCTTCTCTCAGGCACATGCAGCAAATTTGTCGTTGACTCTACTTCAGGGTCAGGGTTTGGGGGTGCAGGGGGTCTGCCTGAGGCTGGGGCAGCACCACCTGCAGGTGGGTTCCCAGGTGTCCCCTGCTCCCTACGTGTGGCATGGAAACTTTCTCCTCCCGTTTGCCTGTCCTTGGTCAGTCACATCGCAAAGTAACCGAGTCCCCCTCCGCCGTTCAGTAAGGGTACAGTGGGATCAGAGGCCTCTGGTCTGGAACTGGTCCAAACCAGGCGTTCAGAGTGTGTCGGGGGAGGGTTGAATGGGGCTGTGCAGGTGTGCAGTTCCGTCGTCGTCCACTAAGGCGCTGACCAAGCTCCGTGTGGTGAGCACCTGGGATTGTTGAGCACAGAGCCCTTTGGTTTCGACCACGTGGTCTTGGAGGACTTCCGAGCCCAGCCACTCACGCATTGGTAGGGGGACAGGTGTCCCAAGGGGAAGGAACCTTGTTGGTATTTTACAAGATGCTTTCAATTTCTGCCTCTTTGGACTTGAACGCACATCTGTTTCTCTGTAAAAGTTAATTATGGTGTTGAATTATTGATGATGTTCCTGGGAGACATTATTGGACTTTGGACACCTTTTTCAGTGAATTACCCAGAGTCAATTTCTAAGTGAAGCAGCGAGACACAAATTTGTCAGCAGCTGCAGCATCTCCTAGGTGACATCAGTGTTTAAGGTGAACCTTTGTGCTGAGCTTCTCCCCCCCCACCCCCCCAACCCCCGGTGAGCTCCCAGCGTTCCAGACGTGAAGAGTGTAAAGGATGCTCTGAAACTCCATGACCGTCCACGAGTGTTCTTCGGCTCGCGTGCTGGAACGTACCTGTGTCTCACGTGTCGGTTCACTGCGTTGTGACAGCTGCAACCACCTGCGTGCCCACCACCTGAAATGTGCCCAGGAGCGTCCCCACCCCTCCCCGCCCCCTGGGTTCCCGCCACACCCCTGCCTCTAGCCCCGCCTCCGGGGCCTGAGTCCTGCCACTGCCACCTTGTTCTGCCGTGTCCTGCCTGGGTTTGGATTTCGTGTGCACTCTCTGGGGTCTGTCGTCCTTCATTCAGCATGATGTTCTGGGGCCCCGTCCGAGTAGTGTCAGACCTCACTCCTTTCCATCATCGCCGAGTGTGGTTCCACTGCAGGAACGGGCCGAGACGTGTTCCTCCGTTCTCATGAGAGACAGACCACTGGGCTGTGTCCAGGTCGGGGCTGCGGTCAGCCGGTTGCTGTAAAACTCTGCTGCGGTGCTTTCGTGAACTTTTTTCAAAATTACATTTTATCGATGCTGTTACAGTTGTCCCAATTTTTACACTTTTGTCCCCTCCACCCAGCACCCCCTCACTCCCTCAGGCCATCCCCCCTCCTTAGTTCCGACCCATAGAACATGAGTATAGGTTCTCGGCTGCTCCGTTTCCCACACTGCACTGCACGTCCCCGCGGCTGTTCCCAGACGGCCTGTTTGTGCTTCTCCATCCCCTCGCCTCCTCCCCCATCCCCACACCCTCCCCTCTGGCATCCATCACACTGCTCTCCGTGTCCATGACTCTGTTCTGTGTGTTTGCTTGATTTGTCTTTTAGATTCAGTTGTTGATAGTTGTGTATTTTTGTCCTTTTACTGTTCATAGTTTTGATCCTCTTCTTTTTCTTAAATAAGTCACTTTAACATTTCATATAATAATGGTTCAGTGATAAAGAACTCCTTTAGTTTTTTCTTGTCTGGGAAGTTCTTCATCTCCCCTCACACCCTAAATGATAGCTTTTCAGGGTAGAGCAATCTTGGCTGTAGGTCCCTGCCTTTCATGACTTTGAATATTTCTTGCCAGTCCCTTGTAACCTGTAAGGTTTCTTTTGAGAAATCAGCTGACAGTCTGATGGGGACTCCCCTGTAGGTAGCTAACTTCTTTTCTCTTTCTGCTATTAAGATTCTCTCTTTATCTTTGACTTTTGGCATTTTAATTATGAGGTGTCTGGGAGTGAGCCTCTTTGAATCCATCTTTTTTGGGACTCTGTGCTTCCTGGACTTGCAGGTCTATTTCCTTCACCAAATTAGGGAATTCGGTTTTTGATCATTCTTTTTTCAGATAAATTTCCAATTTCTTGCTCTTTCTCTTCTCCTTCTGGTTCCCCTATTATGCAAATATTGGGCCTTTTGAAGTTTTCCCAGAAGATGTTTATTCTATCCTTGTTTTTTTGGATTCTTTTCTCTTCTGGTTGTTCTGATTGGTTGTTTTTTGCTTCCTTCCCTTTCAAATCATTGATATGATTCTCAGCTTCATCCACTCTACTGTTGTTCCCCTGTAAATTGTTCTTTATTTCAGTTGGTGTATCCTTTGTTTCTGGGTCTTTTTTATGCTGCCAAAGTCCTCACTGAGTTCCTTGGGCATCCTTACAACCAGTGTGTTGAACTCTGCATCTGATAGATTGCTTATCGCCACTTATTCTAGCTCTTTTTCTGGAGCTCTGATCTGTTCTTTCATTTGGGCCATGTGTCTTTGTCTCTTCATTTTGGCAGCCTCCCTGTGTTGGTTTCTGTGTATTAGGAAGAGCTGCTCTGACTCCGTGTCCTGGTAGTGTGGCCTAATGTAGTGGGTGTCCTGTAGGGTCCAGTGGCACAGCCTCCACTATCACCCAAGCTGGGTACTCAGGGTTTGCCCTTTGTGTGGGCTGAGTACACCCTCCTCTTGTAGCTGAGCCTTGGTTGCTATTGGCAGATCAATGGGAGGGGTTTACCCAGGCCAGTCAGTGGCAAGGATTGGTTGTGACCACTGACCACCAACCTCCTCCCTCTGGGGAGGATCAGCCGTGCAGGGGCAGCGTGGTGGTTCTCCAATGTGGTCTGCAGCTGTCTACTGGGTACTCTTTCTACTGGGGTTCCCTGGGTGGTGCAGGCCAAGGTCAGCCCCGACCTGTGTTCTGCCCCAGGCAGCAGTCTGAGATGGTTGGTGCTTATACTGGGCTTGGAGGTTCCCAGGCGAAACCAAGTGGTGAATCTGGGCTGGCTGCTGTTGGTGCTGGGCCTGGGGCTCTGGGCCTGGGGCTCACTGAGGCTGGCTGTTGCTTGTTTCAGAGGATTGGGAAGTTGTGAAGCACGAGCCGAGACCAGCCACTCCTATGGAGAAGCAGTGTGGGTGGGCCCATTAGTTGGGCGGGGCAGAGTGTCTGGGAATCTCCAGGGCGGGGCCAACAGTGTCAGCCAGGCTGACAGAGTTCAGATAGGGCGCCAGATTGATGGCTCCGTGGCTCTGCTGACAGGAGGGCTCAGAAAGGGAACAATGGCTCTGCCTACCTTTCTGTCTGGGATAAAAATGTCCCCCAGCTCCGGCCTTGATGCCAGACTCTCCTGTTCCTCCCAGCATGCCCCTGGTGCCCTTCCAGCTGCTACCCTGGTGCCAGAGCTCAGGGGGAGTGAGCCTGAGTGAGTCCGTGTGTGGGCTCTTTAAGGGGAGCTGCTTGGGGCCCCAGCTATTCCTTCCACCGACTCAATCCCCACTGGTTTTTGCAGCCAGAAGTGATGGGGACTTATCTTGCTGGCACTGGGACCCTGGGCTGGGGGGTCTGGTGTGGGGCTGGGACTCCTCGCTCCCGGGATACCCCTCCTGAACTTTTACCCATCACTTGTGGTTGTGGGACCAGCCCCTTCTGCGTCTGTGCCCCTCCTGCCAGTCTGGGCAGATGTGGCTTCTTTAATTCTGTAGTTGTCAGCCTTCCCTTCAGCTCCATTCCTGACGGTTCTGAGTGGCAGGTGCTCTGTAATTTGGTTGCGATTTCGACGTGGCCGTGTGAGGAGGCGAGCCGCGTGTGCCTGTGCTGCCATCTCAACCAGGAGTCACCCTTTGTGAACTTCCTTTTGTGAGCGTGGGCGGCACATGGGCCTGCTGGGTCTGTGGCTCGTGTGTGTTTCTGAGCAGCTGCCCGTGGTGCTCCAGCTGCCATGTGTGAGCAGACGGCCGCTCTGCACGCTGGCCCGTGCTGAGCCCTCTCAGTGGCTCCGACACCAGCGTTCTCGTGGCAGTGGTTCCCATGGTCCGACCCACATTCCCCAGGTGACGGTGGTGTTGTGGTTTCACCGGCACACGGCTGTCTGCCCGTCTCCCGCCACAGTGCCCGTTCCCCACGGCTCGCCCCTCGGGGGGCATGTGGACATCTTTGCAGGTGTCGAGGGTCCTCGGGTGTTCCAGACGCAGGCCCAGTGTCTCCCGTCCACACCACGGTGTTTCCTCCGCCCGGGGCGTGTCTGGTCCTTTTTGTGAGGCCTTTGTACAAGAGAATTTGCTAACTCGCGTGAAATCCAGTCGCGTCGGCTCTTCTTCAATAACGTGTGCTCTTGGTCATCTATGCTTTGTAATTTTTTTCCAGCTAATCCCTGCCTCCCAAGATGGAAGAAGGTGGGCATCTGCGCCCCAAGGTGGGGCGGCTGGACCAGGCCCCCCGAGGGGAGGACAGTGCCGCAGGTCGGTCCCTAGCCCATGTGGCTCCGCAGCCCGGAAGGGGGGGCGCTCGCGTCCCTTCCAGTCTCCGTCTCTAGAGCGACAACGTCTCTGAAACGCAGCGTCTCTCACGGGCAAAGCGAGGCTGAGCGCCTGGGACTCAGTGGCTGCAGCGTTTCGTCCCCAGCTCCTCCGTTGAGGATGAGACACCGTTTTTACCCGGCCCTTCAAGTGTGGCCTACTTTTTTTCTGGAGGCTTTTAGATTTTTTTTTTAAGATTTTGTTTATTTATTTTTAGAGGATAAAAATAAGATTTTGTTTATTTATTTTTAGAGGAGGAAGGGAGGGAGAAAGAGAAGTGAAACACGGATTGGTTGCCTCACGTGCACACCCAGCCAGGGACAGAACCCTCCGCCCAGCCGTGTGCCCTGACCAGGAATTGGACCAGTGACCTTCAGCTCTCCGGGCTGATGTCCAACCCACTGAGCCACACTGGTCTGTTTTTTTTTAATTTCAGGTGGTCTGAGGCTTTTCTCAGAGGAGCCCCCTGGTGCTCCCGATGGGCCTTGGAAACAACGTGGTTTCCTGGCCCACCATCTGCTCAGCGCTGTGCTGCCCTGCCCCCCTCAGCACGGTGCATCTGTCTCTCCCTGCCGTCTCCCCTCCTGCTCACGAGACTGCGTGTGGGTGCCCTCGAGCGCCCCTCCGGCCACATCGGTGGAGACCCATGGCGTCCTCCGGCTGCTGTCCCCAGCACACTTTTGCAGGCTTGCGTGCCACCATGGGCCCGAGCAGCTGGTCTCCTGTGTCGGCTGTAGCTTCCCATGTTGCTGGAGAGACTTTTATTAATTCACTTAAAATAGCGATAATGAACCTGCCTACTATGTGGAACAAAGTCTGGTTCAGCAGAAGACAGGATTCCCACACCTGCTGCAATGTCACAGATCACGTGTCCCCTTGAAAATTGTGTGTTCCTGAAACAAGGGTGGAAAAGCCAGACGACGTTTTGCATTGTCATGAAAACAGTTCTGACTGTGCAGATCCCCTGAAAATGTTTTAGGGAGCCCCCGAGGGTTCCTTGGAGCATTCTTTGAGAACCACTGCTCTGGGATGCCATCAGCATTGGTGCCCAAGTTTGAGCTTGTCAAGATTTATTCTTGAGTTTCAGTTTTAAATTTCTTGATCTGCTTCTTCTTCTTTTTTTAATCTGTCACCTTGCTTTCTAGAAAGTGATGAGCGTGAAGACCCGGAGCTCGAGGTCGAAGCCCCTGCTCAGGAAGCCAAGGCCCAGGCTGACTCGGAGGACTGCGGGTAATGAACACGGGTGGGCAGTCACTGTCCCCCCCCAGCCCTGGGCCCTGGCACCAGGGAGGGGCCAGCAGGGGGACAAGTCATGCTGGATGTGCCGGCTGCACAGTGGCAGCCCGTGTCCTTTCTGGGCCAGTCCCGAGAGAGCGCAAAAGGCTGGAGCCGACAAACGGGGGAAGGCAGCTACCCAGGACCGGGCTCGGGCCACTCTCCTGCGGAAGGAGCTGGGTGACCTGGCCCAGCAGCACGCAGATGAAGAGCTCTCCATTCAGAAGGCCAGGTGAGTGGGGTCGGGTGAGCGGGCACCGCTGGCGGCCCGGCAATGTGTGCCTGGTCTCGTCCCTGCCTGGTCAGCAGCGGCGCCCAAGGTGCGTTCCCTGAGTGTCTGCAAAGGAGCCCCGTGGGTACACAGGGAAGCCAGAAACAGGTCGCACAGCCGCCCCTTGGCCACCCCCGTGTCGCCACCGGCCTCTGACCACTGTGCCCGTGTGCGAGTTTCTGGGTGGGGCTGTGGCAGTTCTTTGCTACGTTGTTTGAAAGCAACTTGCAGGCATCACAGCCCTTTACTCCGAACACTTCGGTGGCCCCTGAAGTCCCAGGCCCTCCTCTGTGTGGCCTCCTTGCCGTGCCTCACCCCAGAATGCCCTCAGAGCCTCGAACGGCTGTCCCCAGATGCTGTCCCCAGATGCCTTTCGGAGCCGGCGCTGTGAGCCGTGCTCTGCTGTTGTGACTGAGGGGGCAGGCACCCCGTAGAAGGACGTTTGGAGCCAGAGTCCAGCGCAGGCCCCATGTTGGTCTGGCTGTCCCGTGGTCTGGACCCCTGATGAGGCGCAGGTGGTGTCCCCTGTGCCCCCCAGGGCTCCCGGGGGGCTCTTCAGGGCCTGAGCTCCTTGTTTGTGCTGGTGCACAGTCACCTGTGTTCGGGTGCAGGTCACTTGGGTGCCCCCCCCCCCGCAGGGTTTTCAGAAAATGGACCAGACCCTGCATTCTGGCTGGCTGTCAGAGAAACCCCTGGGAGAGATGGCATGGCCGCAGCCACAGGCCCCGGCCCCCTCCTGAGGCCGGGGGCAGTGGGGGCGGCTAGGGCTCCCAGGGCCGGCAGGGGTAGAGGTGGCAAGGGCTACATTCCAGACCATTTCCCCGGATTCTGGCTCCAACCCCAGGGAGGAGCTGCGTGCCTGCTGCCGGCGGATGGACCTCATCGCCAAGCAGCAGGAGAGCGTGGTGGCCGAGACGGACGCAGAGAGAGAGGCCAACAACGTGTAGGTCCTCGCTCTGCTGGAAGGCAGGGCAGGCAGGCGGCTGGGGGAGACCAGACTCCCGCTACTCATGAGAAAGGGACGTGACCCAGGGTGGACAGCTGCCACCCTGGTCACAAGGGCTGAAAGCTGGTGGCCATGAGGCCAGGAAAGTTAGTCACTTGGAAGCAGGTGGCCAGGGGAGGGCTCCCTGAGGAAGTGACCTCCCACCTGGGTCCCGGTGATGAAAACAAGCTGCTGTGCAGTGACGGGGAAAGAACTTTCTGGGTTGTGAGAATGTGAAACCCACTGGAGCCACCCAGGGAGACGGGCGGGCATCCTGGGGACAGTGCAGGGAGGGGCAGGGGATGACCCTCTGGGCTGGCTTTGCCCAGGCGAGGAGGCCCCGTGGGGCCGTCCACCTCTGGGCCGCCCACCCCTCCCGCTCAGACAGAAATGGCCCTGCCTGGGATCAGAGCTGGTTCAGGGGGCGGCGCAGCGTCCCAGGAGCCCACAGCTCCCGAAGGCAGGAGGGAGTAAATTGAGAGAACTTACAACCCACTCCGGGTCTCAGTGGTTTTTTGGCCACTCAGCTGCTTCCAGTCACTCACCTAGCACCCCACCTGCTTCCCGGCCCCAAACCTGGAGGGCCCCGCTGTCCCCAGGGGCTGCCCCCCAGAGGAACCAGGCCCCGTCCTGGTGCGGTGCACTGGGGCTTGCTCCCCGGGCTCAGGCTCTGACATGTTTCCCACTGTCTTCCTGTCGCCGTGGTTCTCAGCGCCGCTGTGGGCCGCCTCCAGGCCGTGTCCAGACGCCTGGGCACCGAGCTAGAGAACGAGAGGGACCTGCAGGCGAAAATCAGGGCTGTGCTGAGGGAGAGCGAGTGAGTGCAGGGGCCGCTCCTGCCTGCGTTGAGGCCCTGAGCTTACTCCCTGCCCTCCCCCCAACCCTCCACCCCCGTGCCCAGACCCTGACTTCTGCCCCTGGGCCCTGGCCCGCCCCCTCCACCTGCCTGTGGTTCCCAGCTGCCCCTCCCAGTGCAGTGGGACCCCTTTCCAAGGGGCCTCCCCCAGTCCCAGACACTGGAGAAGTGGAGAGCCCGGCTTCACCGGCTCTGACTCGGGTGAGGGGGGGCAGGGGCAGGCAATCGTGCCAGCAGTGGGTGGGCCTGGGCTCCAGCGACTGCAGGCCTGCGGTCTCGGAGGAGGCGCAGGCCCACCAGAGGTGCCCACTGGCCGATCGTGGTGCTGGGTGCCCCGGCCCTTCCGGACCCCTGGGTGGGTGACCTGGGCCACCAGCCCCTCTGCCAACACACAGAGAAAAGCCTCTCGCTTGCCAGGCGTGCCATGTGGCAGGTGGAGATCCGCGAGGGCCGGCTGCAGGCGGAGTGGAAGTCTGCCAGGGAGGAGGTGGAGGCCACCAGGGGGCGCCGGCGGGCGCAGGCAGCGGAGCAGCTGCGCAGGGAGGAGGCGGCTGAGAGGAAGGCGGAGAGGAACCAGTTGCTGAGAGCCAGGTGGGAGGCCCCAGTCTGCTGCCCACCCTCACCTCTTCCTTGGCCTCCTGTCTGGGGTCCTGCCCGCCACAGCCCTGCCCCCCGTCAGAGCCCCCAGCCACAGCCCCCTGACCAGGACCCCCAGACACCCTCCCCACGCCCCACTCCCCACTCTGGCTCCCCGAGCGCCTGAGGCTTAGTCCCTGCACGCCCCATCCCCTGACTCTGGGCAGGATGAGCACCCCTAAACGTGTCACAAGCCGTGGAACCCAGCACCCCCACCCAAAGGGTGTACGTATGCCTCTGGCCCCTGTGTGTCAGCCTGTGTGTGTGTGTGTGTGTGTGTGTGTGTGCCCTCCCTTCCCAGCCTCTCCCCCCATCACTCAGCTCCATCTTCATCTGGGGGCCTCCTAGAAGCCAGGAGGCACCGCCCCACACTGCCTCATCCAACCTTGGCTTCATCCGGCTGCTGCCTCTGTGGGTTCTGAGCCACTGGGCCCTCACCCATGTGGTCCTGGTCCCCGGGCTCCCCCAGCCCCTCTGGGGCTCCCTAGGTGGCCCCTGACCTGCTGCCCGTGGAGCCCGGTCGGCCCTGCATCACTGAGGGCGGCGGGCAGGCGCGAGCTGGGGGTTAGCGCTGTGTGTGCCCACAGGAAGGCGCTGCATCTGCAGAGGGAGAACGGGCTCCGCCACCAGCAGCTGTTGGACGACGCCAGGAAGAGCCACCGGGCAGCAGTGAAGTTCCTGAAGGCCTCCTTGGGAAGGTCTGTGTGCCGGGCGTGTGGGGCAATCTGAGCACCCAGTCCCCTGCCTGTCTGTGCCATTAAGTCCTCACGTCACCATCAAGAAGGAATGAATCCGTGTTTTTGGTTTTGAGCTGCTTGCCTGGTGTGTCCAGAACAGGACCACAGGACACATGGGCTCCAGTCCAGAAACACGGGCATCAGCCCTGCTCTGTCCACGCCCCTCAGCGCCCCCACGCCGGTTTCAAGATGGGCGCGATGCCGCTCACAGCGCCCCTTCCGCAGGGTGCGGGAGCAGGAGCGGGAGCAGGAGGCGCAGACCCGCGAGCACCTGAGGCGGCGCATGGACGCCGTGCTGGCCCTGAAAAACAGCATCACCGCCAACCGGGTGGGTGCCCGCCCTGCTCCCACCCCTGCACCCCAGCAGGGCAGCACCCCCCCCCAACAGCCCAACCCAGCCGGTACGGGCAGCGCCATGCCCAGCTGTGTGAACCCTGCTCCTCGGAAGTGCCTCCGGAGTCGTCTTCTCGAGACTCGGTTGCCCTGTGGGGACACATGGAGCGTCCACCCCAGACTCCTGGCCAGGCACAGGGTCGGGCAGGAGGAAGGCAGCAGTCTCATGCCCGTGGGACCTGTGGGAAGAGGAAAGACGGGGGTCTTCCTGGAGGAAGTGGCCTCCCTGGGGCCTGGGGTGTGCGGCTGGCCAGGAGAGCAGAGATGGGAGGGGGGCGGCCGCACAAAGGCAGCCAGGAAGAGCGGGGGAGCGGAGGTGAGCTGGCCAGTCACAGCCACAGGGACAGCAGGCTCTGGCCTCACTGCGGGCTCAGGTGGGGAGGGCTCCAGTGTGCACATGCCCACGTGCTGGTGCTGTGACGGCGTCTTCTATCCCCAAGGAAACCCTCCGGAAGTTTCAGGCGTGGGGGCAGGCCAAGGCAGAACTGGCCGAGCAAAGGACCCAGGCTGAGAAGCAGGCGATTGTGGCCCAGGGTGGGGACGCCTTCAAGCACCTTTTCCATCAACATCGGCACCAGGAGCTAGAGGCCCAGAACCGGTGAGGGCCCAGAAGGTGCCTGCCTGGTCGGGGGGATCTTGGGGGAGCTGGGGGTGCCAGGGGGTGAGGGGTGCCCATCTCTCCTTGGGCCTCCCTGAGACAGGCCTGTAGGATACAGCCACAGGGCTTCAGCCCTCCCTATTCCTGCCAAGCCCCTCCCTCCACACACCCCCTTTCCAGACCTCTGCCCCTCCCCTCACCCAAACAAGCAGGGCCTCTTCTGGGCTTCGGGGTATAGTTCTGTGGCCCCCCCTTGCCCTGGCACTGACCCTCAGGGTCCTGGCCTGCTTTCTCAGGAGATGCTCCGGGCCCCTCCTTGCTTCCCCCGCCCTGCCCCCGGGCACTGCCAGCTGCCTGGCTTGGGCATCACTCTCTGCCTTCCCCAAAGCAGAGCTTAGGGCTGCCTTCTCAGCTCAGCCTGCACCCCTGTGGTTCACTCTGAGGCCCCCCTTGGCCCTGCAGGCCCCTGTACACAGCTCCCCAGGTGGCACTGTGCCCTGAGCGATGTGGGCCCCTACACGCCTTGCCCAGGAGTGGCTTCCTCAGACCCTGGGCCCAGGTCTCTGCCCTGCCCTTTCTCCAGTCCTGTCTGGAGGGCCTGTCCTTCTCCCACTCCTGGCCCCCACCCCACTCCCCCGAAGGCTTGCTGTTGGGTTCTGGCCAGGCATGGCCTCTGGTCCCCTCGCTAGGAAGTCCTGGGGAGTTGCGGGGCCCTAAGGGTTACCTCCAGAACTTTGCCATCGCCGCACCCTGGTGGAGGATTCCGGGGCAGCTCTGCCCACCTCTGAGTCCCTCAGTCTGAGGCAGTCCTGGCACCCAGGAGGGACCCAGAGGAGCAGTTGAGGGAGGGAAGGAGTGGCCTCCCCCCAGTGCTGTGGCAGGGCACCCTGGCCGCCAGCCTCGACGCCAGGAGCAGGGCCTGCTCATGGAGGGTCAGGGTTTACTGTGGGGGAACTGGACTGGTCGGAGTGTCACATCCCGGGTCCCCAGGGGCAGGGCTGGGGTGAGGGGCACGCGGTGCCAGCTGGGCAGCCTGTGCTGGGGAAGGGCCGGAGAGGCCCTGCCAGCGAGCAGCCACCCAGCTCCAGGGTCCAGAGGCTGCAGCCTGCTCTCAGCCCACGGCGTTTCCCCAGAGCCTTCGAGGAGGAGCAGAGGCTCAGGAAGCAGGAGATTGTGAGCAGGATCTTGAAGGAGGTGGCTGAGAGCAGGAGGAGGAAGCTGCGTTCTCCGGCCAAAGCCGCAGTCCGGCCGACCCTGAGAGACAAGACGTGGGACTACGTCGCCAACCTCAGCGAAGGGACGGCTCCCTGTTGCCCCGAGGTGAGCAGGCTCGGTGCTCGCCCCCTCAGGGGAGCAGAGGGACCACTGGGGGGACGCCACGGAGACCGCATACACCTCAGCAGTCTCCTGTCCCTGCAGGCGGTCCCAGTCAGGGCCGGCGTGTTCCAATGCCCCACCCCCCATACCGCCGCTTCCTCTGAGGGACACAGGGTGGTGCCAGGGCCCCGGGTGGGGGTGGCGGGCCACAGTGTGTCTGCCTGGAAGCTGGCCTGTCTGGGTGACAGCTCAGGTGCAGAGGGATGACTTACAGGTCATTGCACCTCATCAGCCAGAGGTGCCACTGACTCAGGGCACTGCACCTGTCCCCAGTTAGCAGGTCAAGACCAAAGGTCAGCCATGGGCCGGGGCCAGGTTTGTGCCACACTCACCCCAGCATGGGTTATCACCTGCAACCAGACTCTGAGCCCCTCGGGCCGGCAGCTTTCCTCCTCCCCACTGGGGCTGGCTCTGTGCCTGCCACCCCGAGGGTGTGGGGCAGGGATGGCAGCAGCCCCTCCTGCACCCTGCTGGGCACTTCCTGTCCCTCGCCATGACTGCAGCGACCCCGGCATCTGAGGGTCCACCGAACACACTGCCAGGGAGGCCTCTCGGGCTTCTCTGTGTTGGGCCCTGTGGGGTCTGCACCTGTGTTTTAGGTCTTCCCCAGGCCCGGGCGTGGCTCACAGCCACCTGCCCTCACTCCCTCTCGCAGCCTCTGACCAGCTGCCGCCAGGAGCCACCCCTGCCCTGTTTCCCCAGGGGCCCCTCCGTTATCCTGATGTCCCTCTGACTCCCTGTCTGGCACGGGCCCGTGCTCTGTCCCCTTGGCCACGAGGGCTGTTCCAGGTGTGGTGTTTTCAGGGACAATCGGAGACGCCATTCAGCTGAGGGTCACAGCCATCAACAAGAGGCTGCCTCTGCGGGCGCTGGAGAAAAATGTGCAACTACCGACAAAGACACTTGTATCTTAAGTGGAAAAACTTAGCGAGCAGTGGAAGCCCTGCCTCTAGGAAGGGAAGGGGCTCCCTTTCCTCCTTGCTGGCACAGTCCGCTCCTGTCCCTGTCCCTGTCCCTGTCCCTGACCAGAAGGAGGACAGCGCTCCCCGCCCTGAGCCCTCGCAGCTAGTGAAGAGCATGTCCAGCGAGTCCATCCAGGCGCACCCCGCGAGCACCAGCTGGGAGGAGGACACCCTGGCTGAGCCGGAAATCCCCGGGCTGTGGAACAAGGACTATGAGCTGCACCAGGTACCCGCTCTCGTGCTTCCCAGTCACTGCCG
The DNA here is from genome assembly GCA_004024845.1 of Tonatia bakeri. Lineage (NCBI taxonomy): Eukaryota > Metazoa > Chordata > Mammalia > Chiroptera > Phyllostomidae > Tonatia > Tonatia bakeri. Next base: position 61,651 of record PVIA01000419.1, read on the forward strand.
CCAGCCACCGGGCTGCCATCCCCCCACCCGGGTCTCCCGAGTTTCCCCCCGGGCCCAGCACCCTGGTCGTGGCCTGGCCCGAGACTGCCGCTCTGAGGGTTCTCCTCGCTGCCCAGTTGCCTCCCTCCCCCAAACCAGTCTCCCCGCCCCAGAGCCTTCTGGGAACCAATGTGCATGCCACGATCCCAAACTTTCCCCCCTGCCTCATTGGGGGGCCACACATGCAGGGACGCGGTCCGGACGCAAGGGTAGGACGGTTCCTAATTTCGTTCTGCTTAGTCTTTGGTAAACCTGTTTCCAGGAAAAGGCACGAGTTCACGGCTTACTCTGACAATCTTTCTCAAGGCACACTGGCCATCCAGGGTGCTGGCCACCGTGACTCTAAAGGAGCAGATGCAGCTCCATGAGCCGAGGAATTAGCCAGTGTCTGGGGCACCCCCAGAACAGCTGCCACCGGCTGTGCCATGTCCCTGCAACAGCCGGCCAAGGCCTCACCCACACTTGGCCTGCGAACAGACTGGCTCCTGTCTCAGTCAGGGCAGACCCACGTTGGTGCTGCTGGTTCTGGGGAAGCCTGGCTGGCCGGGCCCAAGAGCAGGATGGCCAGGCTAGAACTGGGGCCCAGGGGGCGGGGTGAGGGCCGCAGCACACACAGCTCCTTGGCCAGCATCAGCGCCTGCTGGCCTAGCCGGGACCCCGAGGGGACGGACCCTCAGAACTTTCAGGGAGGCAGACCTCGGAATGGCTCTCGTCACCATGTCCTGGAGGCTCCGTGTCTGTCTCTCTCCTGGAGAGAATGTTGCTTCCTGCGAGACTGTGTGAAAACTGTTCCTCGGGCTGATTTTACAGCACAGACCCTTCCCGCCCAGCAGCCGTCTCCGGGAGAGCTGCTGGGCGCCTGGCTGTCTCCAGGTTCCCTCCTTCTCTGTAGAGAGGCCTTTCTGGTGGCTGGCTCACCATGGGGGTGTGGCCCGGGCCTTCCTGGCCTGGCCCCTCGTCCTCCCCTGGCCAGGCCTCACTCTCCAGGGCAGGCCGCTGTCCCTATGATCCCCAGGTGCCCAAAGAGGACGTGGACCGAAAGCCTGTGGGAGGGACCAAGATGGACAAGGACATCCTGGCCCACACCATGGAGCGGCTGCGAAGCGGGGTGATCCACAAGCAGGTGGTGTTGGGGCGCGAGTTCAAAGGCTGCCCTTTCAACAGTAAGCCCAAAGTCATCCACTTCAAGGTGAGCCCACGGGGGCAGCGCCGGGCTGCCCTCTGACGTGGCCACTGGGAAGCTTCGGTGATGGTCTCTCTGGCTTCTCCAGGACTTTGACGTCGGCAGAGTGTACAAGAAGAAGATGACGCTGACAAACGCCACCTACACCATCAACTACTGCAAGCTGGAGGGCGTGGATGAGCACCTCCGGGACTTCGTCCACATCGAGTGAGAGGACTCAGACACGGGCGAGGGTGGGGACGGCGTGGGGACCCCGGGCCGGCCCTGTCTGGCCACAGTTGCTGTCGCCCCTGAGGCTCTTGCCCGTGTCTCGGGGTCTCTGTGGTTGCTGCGGGGAGTGGTGCTGGGCACCGCCCCGTTCCTTGCCCTGGGATTCGGGTTTGGGAAGTTGTCCCTGCGCCTCCTACCCCCACCCCCGGCCCCCGCCATAGCCCGAGGCCCTGCCCTCCCTGGTCACTCGGGTGGGGTGCACAAGCTACTTTGTCTCCCTCGGCTGTCACTCCACTCAGCCCTGCCCTGAGCCACCTTGGAGTGGCTGCTCTGACTTCTTGCCAGGTCTCTGACTGCAGGTGCCACACTCCTTGTTTCCAGAAGTCCTAAGTTGTTTCTCGAACCAGCTGGCATTTCTCCAGCGTCTGTCCCCTCCTCACGCCGTGGCCCTGTGTTCAGTCAGTGACGCTGCCACCTGAGGCTCAGGGCCCTGGCCCCGGTCCTGCTGTGCTGGCTCCTCTGGGGAGCACCCCCCCTCCACGTCTCCCTGTGGAGGAGCTCGTTCCTGAACTTGGGGCTCCCTCCCCAGCACCCACCCCTAACATTGGTACTAAAGCTCCTTGGCCCCGGCCCTGGGCCTGGCACTCGTTCCCAGGGCCACTGGCCACTGCAGCCACTGCTGCCCCCGCAGCAGCCTTCCTGTGGGCGCTGGTCCCTGGGGACTTTGCCTATCACTCCTTCCTTCCTTCCTTCCTTCCTTCCTTCCTTCCTTCCTTCCTTCCTTCCTTCCTTCCTTCCTTCCTCCACCACCCACTCACTTGGATGTTGCTGCAAGGCCCTTGTGGGCTGAGCTCTGGGAGGCAGCGGGGTGCAGCACCTAGATAAGCGGGAGGGGGCCATTGCCCAGCAGCTCTGGGCAGAGCAGGGGCCACTCTGCAGGGCCTCCTGCCTGGGGCCGTGCAGCCCGAGCAGTGCCGGGAGTAGCCACCTTCTGGAGAAATGTAATCACAGGTGTGTCGTTGTGCCTACAGCTTCGACCCCCCTGGTGCCATGTCGGCCGGCATGTCCTTCGAAGTGCTTGTCACCTTCAAGCCCATGGTGAGTGTCTTGGTTCCCACACCAGAAGATGTAAAAGGGGGCTTTCCCCACCCCTTCCTGAGGGTGGGTGAGCCATCGGCCTCCGGCTGTTTCTGAGCTCTGTGAACAGCTGTCATGAGGGAGGACGGTGCACGGCCTCTCAGTGGGCTCACACGAGGCCCCTGTTGCTGTTTTATTTCTAACACGTACTCTGCATGTTCCCAAATGCTGGACAGAACCCCGGGGCTGTCCGGCTCCTGGCGGCAGTGTGACTGGTGTGAGCCCTGTGTGGGGAAGTCTGCGAGGGGCTGTCCCACAGGCTCTGGCCAGGCTGCGACCTTCTGGGGCCACCAGTGCTCGGCCGGCGGCCGGTGGGCCCAGACTGTGCTCACCAGACATCACCCGAGTCGCCTGGAGGGCCACGAGCGCCCGTGGTGGTCCGGCTCTGTCTTTCAGATCAACAAAGACCTGGAAGGGAGCATCGCGTTCCTGGCACAGACGGGCAGGTTTGCCGTCCCGCTGAAGTGCTCCACCAAGCAGTGCTCCGTATGCTCTGGGCCAGCCAAGCCGGGGCTTTCCGGGAGGTCTGGCGGGCAGTGTAGGTGTGCGGCGTGTGGCCCGAGGGAGGGCGGGAAGGACCACGTCTCCGCCCCCGGCTCCAGGCCCAGCAGCAGCTCCGGGCAGGCGGGGCTCCGTGGCCACCAGCTTGGCCCTCTGAGAAGGGTGTGCACCGCCATCTACTCTGGGGAACAGGGACAGTCCCAGCGCCGGTGGAGCCCAGGTGCAGGGCGGGCCGCCGGAGGAGGCCTCAGGGTTCCCCAGCAGAGTCTGGTCCTCCTCGCAGCTCTGAGGGGTCCCCAAACCGCAGTCACCATGCCATCCCCCACGTCCCCCACTTGCCGGTCTTGTAACCGGACGTTTGTGCTTCTCGGCCCCCATTCGCCCAGTCCACCTGCTCCCACCCCAGCAACCGCCAGCCTGCTGCCTCTCAGTTCCTCTCTAGACTCCCCCAGGCGCACTCCTCTCCCTCCATCCCACTCGCTGCCTTCAGGGTCTGTCTGTGCGCGTGGCTGGGTCCCGTCTTCCCAGAGACTGAGTGCTGTCCCACTGTGCCCGCGCGGCCTTTCTGCGCCCACCCTCTGCCAGTGCCAGCAGACACCTCGGCTGCTTCCGTGTCCTGTCTGTTGTGAGTGACACTGCAGTGACCACCGGCTGTCCATCTCCTCAAGGCTCTGACTTAATTTCCTGCAGATAAAGACCCAGAGTGGTGTCGCAGGTTGTAAAGCAGACCCGTTTCTGATTTTTTAGGACCCTCCATGCTGCTTTCCCCGGGGGCCGCCCCAGCCTGCCTTCCCACCAGCGGTGCATGAGGGTCCCCCTCCCCGCCACGTCCTTACCAACACATGTTCATTGATCTGCAGATGGCGGCCCTTCCGGGGGGTGGCCAAAGTTCCTTGTGGTTTGACTTTGCACCCCCCAACCATTAGTGACCTTGAGCATCTTTGATATGTCTGTTGGCCATTGGTATGTCCTCTTTGGAGAAGTGTTCGTTTAGGTCCTCTGCCTGCTCTTTCGTTTGGACTGCTTGTTTTTTTGTATTCAGCTGTGTGAACTCCTTATATGTTCGGATATTACCCCTTACCAGATACACGATTTATGAATGTCACATTTTCTAGGTGCCTTTTTGTTTCATTGAGAGTTTCCTCTGTTGTGCACACGCCCCCAGCCAGGGACCTGGCCTGAAACCCAGGCATGTGCCCTGGCTGGGAATCGAACCGGTAACCCTTTGGTACACAGCCCACGTTCAGTCCACTGAGCCCACCAGCCAGGGCTGGTTCTTTTCTATGAAGAAATATATCCAGCACAGCGAGCAGTAGAAAGAATGCTGTGGACTCCACTGGTGCACCCACCTGTCCCCGTTGTCCGAGTCTCCCACGTCTGCCGACCTGCCTGCCGTTTCTGACCTGCTTTGGAGAGAGCCGGCAACGGCACGGCACTCGCGGCCCCTGTGAAACCCGGGTCCTCAGACAGATGAGGGTGTACTTCTCCAGACACCACCCGACACCCCGTCGGCGACTGCACCAGGCAGCACCTGCCGCTTGACGCCACCCAGCAAGCAGCTCCTGCGTCCGCAGCTGCACTAGCAGCGGCGTGTGTCTCCGGCCGCTGCTGGGGCCCGCGGCAGGCCCCCAGGCTGACCCCTCCTCGTGTCTGTCAGCCAGCGCTGGCCACATGACCAGGTCTTCCGTCCGGTCCCGGGACTGAGAGAGGCCCCCCTAGGCCGAGGGGACGAGGCCATGAGGACGTGGTCTGCTACTCTGCACTAGCAGAGTATCACTGGTTATCACTCCGCTGTTCCCAGGTGTCCCCAGACCACCTTCCATTGCTGGTGTTTTTGAGCTAGGATACAATCAAGACCGCAGGTGGTGTTTGTTACGTTGTTGGGTCCCTCTCTCTTTCTCTTCAGGCTCTTGTAGAGACACATAGTAGCGCAGTGCCGCGGTCTATGAATGCGCGGTGCGGGGTGACAGGCGCATGCGCAGTGCTGTGGGGTCGCCCATCCGCTCGGCCTGGTCACTGCGCGGATGCAGGCTCCAGCCCCCGGTGACACTCGACCCCGCCCCTCCCCCAGCCCTCCGGCTTTCGGCCTCTGTGCGGCCCACCCCTCTGAGTGCCTTGTGCAAGCAGCAGCGCACAGTCCTTTTGATCCTGGCTTCCTCAGGTCCTGCGCTCGAGGTCCGGCCAGCCCGGTGGACGGCGCGGTTTCCTTCCGCTCCAGGGACGGGTCGGCCTGCAGGCCCCGCGGCTGGGCCGTTGTTCCCTGTGCCCCGCAGCCTAGTTTTCTGTATCCCTGCCTTTTGGGTTTGCTTGGGTTTGCTAGCGAAACGTTTCCATTCTTTTCCTCGTTTTCTCGTAGGTGTCCTCTTTCCTATGTTCTGCGTGGCTGCCACGGGGATTGCATGTAACACCCTAAAGTGGTAACTCCGGAGGTTGGCCGCAGAACTCTGCCCCACCCCTTTCTGTCTTCGGAGTCACAAACCGCATTTTTGTGTCTTGTGTTCAATGACAAACTACTAACTTTTCCTATCCTCACCTGAGGACGTTCCTACTGACTTTGGAGAGGGGGAAGGAGGAGGGGAGGGAGAGAGACATCAATGTGTGTTTGCCTCTCAGGCGCCCCCAACTGGGTACCCAGCTGCAACCCAGGCCTGTGTCCTGACTGGGGATGGAACTGGCAGCCTTTCAGTTCACAGGCCTCAGGGCTCAATCCACTGAGCCACACCAGCCAGGGCTGGTAGATTTTTATTTTAAGAAAAGCAATTAGTGTAAAAGCTAGTGTTCCTGTAACTTTTGTTTGTAACTCCATAAATTGCTTTCTACGTAAGTAATAGAAAAATGCATTTTAAAAATTACTAGCTTGGGCCCTGGCTAGTGTAGCTCAGTGGATTGAACGCGGGCTGCGAACCAGGCATCGCAGGTTCGATTCCCAGTCAGGGCACATGCCTAGGTTGCAGGCCATGTCTCCCAGCAACCGCACATTAATGTCTCTCTCTCTCTCTCTCTCTCCCTCCCTCCCTTCCCTCTCTACAAATAGATAAATAAAATCTTAAAAAAAAATTACTAGCTTGGCCCTGGTTGGTGCAGCCCAGTCAGTTGGGTGCCATGCTGTGCGCCAGAAGGTCTTGGGTGTGACCCCGCTGGAGCACGCATGGGAGGCTAGTAAGCTGCGTGTTCCATGCATCTGCCCTGCTCCCACTTCCTGTTTCTGAAAGCCAGAGAACGTTTTCCTGGATGAGGACTTGGAGGGAGGGAACAGCGCTGGTCTCTGAAACCACGCCGGAAATACAACGCGGAGTGTACCCTGGCGTCACAGAATCTTGGCCTTGGGAGCTGCCCATGTCCGTAGCTCCTGGCATCGCCCCGTCCCCACCGAGTCCCTTCCCGTCCCCTGTGTGCTCCCTGAATGTGTCTCGCAGGGATGATGTCTAGGGGTCCTAGAGGGAGCCCCCGCTTCTGCCCTCCTGGGAGTGTCTTCATTGTCCCTCGCTTCTTTCCATGGCCGCGCTGTGCCCAGCTGCACTTCAGGCGCTTGGTCCTGAGAAGGAGGCAGGGAGCACGGCTGTGGGGGCCTTTGCAGCTCCCCGCCCCCTGCCGTGCAGTATCCCCCCCCCCAGAGGTGCACCTGCTCTTCCACCCTCCCCTTTTGTCCTCCCACTCGCGGAGCGCGGCAGCCCACCCAGCACGGCCCCAGCGCAGCATCTCTGTCCCCACGTGGCTTCTCAGAGTCTGGCGGCCTGCAGCCAGGGAACAGTGACCAGCCCACCACCGCACGCACTCCGCACCACCTGCACGCACCCTCTCGCTCGGACTCGGGATGCCCACTCCACGGCGCTGGCAGGCCAACACTGGTGCCTGCCTCTGAGTGGTCTGCGTGTGGGCCCGGCGGCCCTCGGGCTGTGCCCGTTGAGCCTGGGTCGTCCAGATTGCTGGCACGTGACTTTTCGCGGTTCTGTCTCATGCTCCGTTTTCCTTCTGTGGGGTCAGTCGTGTCCCCACATTCATTTCCAAGTTTAATTTGAGTCTTTTGTTCTTAGTCCGTCTTGCTACAGGCTTGTGGGTTCCCTTCATACTGCTGGTCTTCTCCGTGGTTCCTCTGCTCTCTGCCTCATTTCCCCTGCCCGGTCCCTGTCATCCCTTCCCTCCCCCAGGTGTGGGTTCAGCTCCTTCCTCCTGCCTAGTGTCTGAGGGCCGCAGCTGGGCTGCCGGCCTGAGATCTTCCCCGTGTTTCAGTGTCCCCGGGGGTGCAGACACTGCCTGTCCCACCGGCCCCAAATGCAGCCCCCGGCCCCGCAGGAGGCAGGCAGGGCTCCCGGTGCCTTCGGGGCTGTGGGATGGCAGGAGGGATGTGGCGGCCACCCTGCATGGTCACCCTGTTCCCTTGGTGTGTGTTGGCAGCTGTCCCTGGACAAGGAGCTCATTGACTTTGGCAGCTACGTGGTGGGGGAGACCGCATCCAGGGCCATCACACTGACCAACACCGGGGGCCTGGGCACCAGGTTCAAGTTCCTCCCGGCCTCCGAGCCCTGCGACATGGACAGCACCCCATCGGTCATGAGGCTGGTGAGCACCCCCGCAGCCGTGCTGCAGGGTGGGGGTGATGATGCCCCATGGTCTGTCCGCGGGACTGGAGGGCAGAGAGCAGAGCGACCGGGGCAAAGGACACCAGTCTCCATGAGGACGGCACCGGGGGTCACTGGGCAGCCAGGGCAGTGGCAGCAGGGCACGTGCCCTCCCCCAGAGGCTGCGCGGTGGGTGTGTCGCTAAGTGGGCGCCTTGGACCACACCAGGCATGCTCCGGGGCACTGGGGGGAGAAACTGCCCTTTTAAAGCATGTCCGAGTTAGTTGACACTTCCATACAAGAAGCACTGAACTGCTTTGTAGCTCTGTCCGCTGTGTGCAGGGGTCTCAGCGAAGGCCCTGGAGGAGTTGCCTCCAGGAAAGGACAGAGTGGGGGCCTGGAGCAGCGGTGGGGCTCAACACTGCAGCAGGAGTGGGAGGGGCCAGGATGGTTGGGGAGGGGAGGGGAGGGGAGGGGTCACTGGCCCTGTGTCTTCCTGGTGGGCTCTGCCTGCACAGCAGCTCCGCCCACGTAGCAGTTCATCTGTCTGTCTCCCTGTGAGTTGCACCTGGCTGGCACTGTCATTCTGTCAGTGCAGCTCAGGGGTGGAGTGACGGTGAACCCCAGGGGGGAGAACGGGGGCAGTCCCAGGCTTACAGCCAGACGGAAGCTAGGAGAACACCAATGGGTGCCTGGGGCACTGTCCAGTCCCCAGGAGAGAGGCCTGGCACCCCTGTGCTCAGGAGGAGAGCAGGGCCCCAGTGGGCCCCAGATGGGGTGTCAGGGCCCGTGCGAGCGGGCAGGAGCCCCTGGCCAGCCTGCCGTGTCTGCAGGAGGTATGGGCAGGGCAGGGCTCTCAGGGGATTGGCCAGGGGTCAACAGGCCCGAGCCAGCAGCCCCCAGCCCAGGTGGCCCTCCTGGTGACGGAGTGCTGGCAGTGGAGTGAGAAAGGCGGCAGACAGTGACAACAAAGGTGTCTGTTCTCTTTCTAGAGCAGCGTCTTCACATACACATACGAAGACAAAAGTTTCTATGACAAGGTCGCCTCCAGCGTCTCTGAGCAGCTGCTGGAGGGCATGTCCTCCCAGTGGGACGTGCTCAGCCACAGGGAGCCGGAGGAGGGGCGCCCCACAGGTGAGCAGCATGGGGCAGGGGCCCAGGGGCGGCTGAGGGCTGGCTGTGTGAGCTTCCTGGGGCTTGGGTTTTAGTGGCTGTCGGTGGTGACAGCCGTGCGGAGACACAGTGGGGACGGCGCAGGCCGATGTCTATGCTCACGTTTGAGCTGAAAGAAGATGTGAAGCAAGTCCCCAGCCTCTGAGTTGACCACGGGGCCTTTGTCCTCTTGGCCACCCTTGACAGTCCTCAGCCGGACACTCCTGGAGCCCCGCTCTGCGGGCGCCGCAGCCTGGGCTGGAGGGAGGGAGGGCAGTGTGGGGTGGAGGCCCCTAGGCGCAGCACACCACAGGTGAGGGCAGCACCAGGACCCACAGCTGAGCCCAGGAAGGATGCGGGTCCCTGCAGGCCGACACTGCTGGCTGTCTCCTTCTTGCCTCCCACAGTCCCATTGCCTCCGCCTAGCGTCCGGTCTCGTCCATGCTGGCGCTCCTGCCTTAACCTCGGAGGGGCCGGGTCGCCCTTGCAGTGATTGCACCCCTCTGTGGGCTCTGCTGCTCCTGGGGCTCCCAGTCTGTCCACGTTGAGGGGCCGGCCACTCTCCCTGTTCCCCACCCCCCATGGCAGCTCCTTTTGGTCACGGTGGCTCACTTGCACACTCGGGGCCACAACTTGGATATGAGTGTATGTGGGGCACATGCCCCGTGTCCTGGCTGCACCCAGGAGAGCTCACCCTCGCCTCTGTGGCTGCTGTCGAGGTCGACCCCACACGTCCGTGTGTCCACTGCAACAGCAGCGGCCCAGACTGTGCCACTCAACGCAGGGCCGCTGGCCACACCTGCCTGTGGGCGTCTCCTTCCATAGGAAACAGCTGTGAGGGTTCCTCGGGCTTTCCTGCCAGGTTGCTGCCTTCCTCGAGTTTGTCTGTGCACGGCCAACCCCGGCGCTGACCCGGCGTGTGGGCCAGGAGCGACGCTGTGTGTGCTGCCCCCACGCTTTTCCTCTCACGGTCTCGTTCCTCCAGTCGGTGTTCTCGGATTCGGTGTTAGCGGCTCTCTCCATGCTCTCTTTCCAGGCTTGTGGTTTTTTCTGCCTTTATAAGCACCCTTTTTCTGCCACGGAGCACGGCCACGGCTCTGTGGTCAGTGTGCTTCCTCCTGGAGCTCAGTGTGTGGTGGGCGGGGCCCGGGTACTCTCCCACGTGGGCGGCCAGCTGTCCCTGCCGTGTGAGTCCGACACTTTGTTCCCTCGTCCAACCTACGTGTCACCTTCGTCGTAGCTCTGTGCAGTCCGAGTGCCGGCGAACTGGGAACGCGGGCGCGCTTCCGGCTCACTGCTCCGACCAGTCGGTCCGTCTCCCTGTCCTCGCACCAGCGCCATGCCCTCCCGGTTGTCTTGGCAGCGGAGTATGTCTCGAAGCCGTGCAGTGTCAGCCAGCCAGCTTCGTTCTTTTTGTACTTGCTTTGGGTAGTTTATGTGCCTTGCATTTCCACATGAGTTTTAGAAATAGTTTTTAAGATTTTTTAATTGACTTTTAGAGAGACGGGAAGAGAGGGGGAGAAATACCTACATGAGAGAGGTACGTTCATCAGTTGTTTCTCGAACGCACCCTGACCGGGGACCGAACCCACAGCCCAGGCATGTGCCCTGAGCGGGAGTCAAACTGACGACCTTTCAGTTTGCAGGACAACACCCAACCCACTGAGCCACACCAGTCGGGGCTAGAAGTAGCTCTGGATTTCTACAAAAAGACACAGCCAAACCCTAGTGTTTGATGTCACTGCACTGAATCCACGGGTCGGTCTGGGGAGAGCTGGTGTCTCCACGGCGCTGCGTTTTGACCCATGTGTGCGGCACACACCTCTGTAGGACGGGCCTTTTCTGCCTTCCTACAGAAAGGGCTACAGGGTCCGAGGCGGTGGCTTCTGCCCCGTGTTCCGCCCGGTACGCTGCAGGCGTGCTCAGACACGCAACCCCTGACTCGCGATGGGGGACCCCGACTGCTTTTCTCTTAAATCCTCAAATAAAACAATGTCAACAGCCAGCACAACAATAACCATCTGATGCGAACAAATCAAAATTATGCCTATATTTTTGTCAGATCAAAAGCACATTTTTTGGTGTGTCACAGTTTTAGTGATTAGCTTGTGCGCCATTAGATGAAAAAGGCTGGGATTGCTGGTTCTCGGTCTGGAGGCCTCAAACATTCCTGATTGGCTCCTGCAGTCTGACCGCCTCTCACTTTTCCCAGAGAGTGCCATCTCTGTACATTTATCATAACTCTCAACACACAAGAGACCCAAAACACCCAGAATTACCTTCTGGAGGGCGGGCCCCTTGTAATCCAGGCTTCCCCCGCTAGGTGGGTGCTCTGGGGACCCATCTGTGTCAGCACACCAGCGGGTGTTGTAGTGAGAGGCTGTGTTTGTCTTCAGTGAATTTTTTTTAAGACTCTTTCAACACGTTTGCCCCTTCATCATGGGGGTTTACAAGTGCACCTTCCAGGGAGTGGGCTGGGATGGGAGTAATAGGCAGAAAACTGTACTTGAACAACAATTAAAATTTAAAATTACAGCCCTGGCTGGCATAGCTCAGTGGATTGAGCGCGGGCTGCGAACCAAAGCATCGCAGGTTCGATTCCCAGTCAGGGCACATGCCTGGGTTGCAGGCCATGGCCCCCAGCAACCGCACATTGATGTTTCTCTCTCTCTCTCTCTCTCTCTCTCCCCCTCCCCCTTCCCTCTCTGAAAAATAAATAAATAAAATCTTTAAAAAAAAATTAAAATTACAGGAATCTCAATAAATAATGCCTCACCTTTTTCTGTCCATTATAAAAAAAAAAACAAAAAACGCATGCACCTGCCCACACTGTGCTGAGTGTCGAACAGTTTCTGATTGAAGACAGCATGACCCCCGTGCCCCACCCTCCCGTGCACCCCATCTCTCCCAGAGCAACTTTTCCATTTGTTCCCTGGATGAAAAGTCCTCAAAAGGAAACGTTTGCTAATGTGCAAGAGGTGAAACAAAAAATAGCAGAAGTGCTTTTTAAAAAGCATCTGAATCAACCCTGGCTGGTGTGGCTCAGTGGATTGAGCACAGACCTGAGAACCAAAGGGTCACCAGTTCGATTCCCAGTCAGGGCACAGGCCAGGGTTGTGGGCCAGGTTCCCAGTAGGGGGCCTGTGAGAGGCAACCACACATCAATGTTTCTCTCCCTCTCTATCCCTTCCTTCCCCTCTCTCTAAAAATAGATAAATTATTTTTAAAAATGCATCAAAATCAGCATGCTCAAAAACTGTTTTGAGCAGTGGAAAAACCGTCTCGACAGGTGTATTCCATCGATGGAGAGGGCTTTGACCGTGACTGAAGTTTAGACGTGTGAGGACAAACACACAACTTTATATAAATAAATTCTGTTTGGGGGGGTCCCCACCTGTGTGTGTGTTTATCTCCGCCCCTCACTTTGTGCAGTCTTTGTGCTGTGCATTGGTTTTGTCCTTTTTGTGTAATCTCACTTTCTGGCACTTTAGCCTCTCTGCTGATTTTCCTACTAATGAATCCCTGGTCTTCAAAGCGACTCCACAACAGGAGCCCCAGCCTCCCAGCGCCCCAGCCGGCAGGCAGCCGTGCCAGAGATGGGGCCGCCCCTCACTCACCCAGACGTACCAGACATGCGGTGGGAGTGCGACCCAGGAGGAGGCGGGGCCTGCTCACATGGAAACGACTTTGTGGAAGAATAAGACCCAGCAGATTGGACGATCAACCAGACGAAACTTCCAGAAGAAGGTGATCCGTGAAACTGAAGCCTGGCAGTGGGCAAACTGCAGACCAGACGTTGCCGAAGGGAGAATCGGCCCCAGGGACATTCTCAGCGCAGGCAGAGGGAAGCAGGAAAGAAGGGCACCGGCCCTGGCAGAGGGAGCGCAGCGGGGCTCGTCCGTAGGGGTCGGGAAGGGGCAGCGCGCAGAGATGGTCCCCAGGAGCGTTCCAGGCGGTCTAGGCTAAACTCGCGTTCAGGAAGCGAGTCACCATCCCAACTGACAGTGGGGCCAGCCCTGAAGCAGACGTACTGGGCGTGTCATTACAGAAAACTCCCAACTGTTAATGGGCCTGACTTTGGGTTTGGGGCGTGTGAGAGCTCGCCCTGCCCTCAGCAAATGGGCCAGCGCGGCCAAGCCCTGGGACATGGAGAGACCCCAGCCACCACCCCACTGAAGCCACTGGTCCCCAGCTCAGGTCCGAGCTGCCACAGCCATCACCCCTGAAGCAGACCAGGACTCGTCCCACCTGCCCCTGCCCAGATGATGGTTGCAACCTCCGGGCAGAGTGAGAAGTCCACCAAATTTCAGGGGCCCTCTGCCTTCACAGCTCAGCCCCAGAAGTGGGGCACAGCCCTGGGGGGTGCCCATGGTGACGCAGCAGGGCAGAGAAGGACTTGGAGAAGATGCTGACCTTGGCCCTGCCTATCAAGTTTTATCTGTCCACGTGCAGAATCGACAGAAACCCATCTCAGAAGAGGTGAAACACGCCTGTCCCCAGGAGCCTCCCTGCTACATGGCATGCTGGTCTCTGGGGTGCCCACCGCACCCCAGGGGGCAGGTCTCAATGGGTGGCCCACCCATGGGAACGGGATGATTGGAGCAGGCCAGCTGCAAGTGGGCAGACCAAGCAGTTCCTGTGAAAAACTACGTTGTGAAATTTGAATATAAAAGTCCTTGAAAGGTGATCTAGTCTAAAATTTTTCAAGACTCAGCAGTGCCCGCGCTCTGCCGGGCCACCAGAAGATGGCAGCATTGGGAGGGGCTCCCTCAGAAGGTGGGGAGCCCCCGCCCCACCCCACCCCTGGCCGCTCCCCTGCTGCCCTACTTCTCCCCGCCCCTGCCAGCCATCTCTGCCTGGTCCCCTCGGTTTACCACAAACCCCTGTGAGCCCCCGTCCCCTCTCCTGCTCCAAAAGGAACTGCAAAGGCCGCCTGGGGCAGGCACTCCGCCCTCAGGCCACTGCACCCACACACCCCTTGCAGGTCTCTGGGCAGACCCTCCCCTGCCTGATGCCTGCTCCCACACGTGGGCCCCCCACCATGCGTAGAGCAGCAGGTAGTCCAAGGGAAGGGGGTGATCCCACCCCAACACCCTAGCTCTCCGGGGGCCCTGCAGCTTTAGGAGGGGGTTGATTGTGGCTCCGGCGGATCTGGACAGAGCTGTCCCCTCCCTGCCAGTCCTCACAGCTGAGGTGCCTTCTCTTCCAGAACTGGAGGGGGCGGCCACCATGATATTCTCCAATGAGGAACAGACAGAGATCTCGTTGGGCGAGGTCAGTGCGGCCCCTCTGCCCCCAGCCCGCCTCCCTCCAGCCATGCCCTGCTGGTCTGCTGACTCCTTCCCGGAGTGGCCCTTCCTGGGACTGGAGCCAGGCCAGACCTGTCTGGCCTCTGGATTCCACGCCACTGGGCAGCTGGCTGTCTGAGCCCACGCCTGGCCTCTCTGTCCTGTCTGGGGTCTGGCAGGACGGGAGCAGCAGGGGCCGGTTTCTGGGTGCAGGGTCATCCAAGCCATAGTGGTCCGTGTTTGTCGTGTGTGTGTGCGTGTGTGTGTGTGTGTGTGTGTGTGTGTGTGAGGACCAGGGGAGTTTGCTGGAGGAGGGGGTTCAGCCTGCCCCTCTCCTGCTCCCCTCGGCCAGGGTCTGGGGCAGTGTTTCTCTGCAGAGCCCGGCCAGGTCGGGACCAGAGTCTGTGTGGCCAAGAGGATGTCATGGGGACATGGGTCCTGCCACCACTCCCCCTCCCAGGGACACGGCCTGTGGCAAAGACAGTGGGGGGTGCCGTCATGGAAGTGTGGACCCGAGGGGCCCTGTGACACGCGTCTTCCCATGCAGGTAACAGAGGGTGAGATTGCCCCCTTCTCCTCAATCAAAGTGCCCATCATCTTCTCCCCAGTCACCCCAGGGGACATCCAGGCCAACTTCAAGGTCACATTCAAGAATCGGCAGTGCCCAATGGTGAGTGTCCCCACAGCACAGCCCTTCCCGGGTGCAGAGCCCCGCCCTACACGACCGCAGGGGGAGCTGCCCCTGCCCACCTCACCTGGATGGCTAGTGGGTGGCTGGGACAGCTGGCCCCTGTAGCCAACAGTGACACACGCCCACACACGTGCGCCCCTGTGCCTGTGTGCACACCCATGCATGTGTCGGCGCACCCACGTACACGCAGGTTCCTGCACACAAAGCCCACAGGCCTGTGCGTGCACACTCAGCCTTCGATCGATCCGGTCACTGGAAATGTCTTTTTAAATTCCGAAGTAGCTAAACCTGCTCTTTGTTACTCTTTGCCATTTACTTTCCATGAGCGTGTGAAACTACGTTCAGATGACGCCTGCAAACTCTTCATTCGAGTTTTCTTAGCGGCCATAGGCGAGGTCGAGTGTGTGGCCAACGTGCGCACGTGAAGACAGTGCACTCGCCCGCGGGCCATGATTGTGCTCACAGAGGGCGGCACGCTGCGGGGTTGCTACGGCGTGAGGTTGGCGTCGCCCGGACCCCCAGCCGCCTGAGGGCGGTGGCGGCCGTGCCCCTCCCCTGCGGGTCTTTGCCCCGCCCCCGCTGTTTCCAGGGCGGCTGCTAGGCCGCGCTCCGCACTCTGCCTCGGGTGATTGCGGACCTCACGGGGCGGGGGGCGCGGGGGCGCTCTCTCCTCTCTGCCGCGTTCCTTGTTTCTGGCGGCTGGTCCAGTTGCCGTTTAGTGCGTTCCATCTCATTAGTTGGGATTTTTTCTGTTCCGTGGACAGCCCTCTCCCTTTCCCAGCCCGAGAGTCCCTCATAACTTTCTATTTCGTACGTGTAAAGAGGAAACCCCCGAGATGGGCTGTGTCCCCAGCGGGGCTTCCCCAGCGCTTCCTAGAACCGCAGTAAAATGCACCCCGGGTCCCTCTTACTCACGACCACCCCCCCGCCCCCCCGGCCCCGTCCTCGGCCCTCGACACCTGGGCTCCATTCAGACATCACTAGACCACTAGCCTCTCCACCTCCGCTCCCGGCGCCTCAGCAGCGCCGCCCAACAGCCACGTCCCCACAGGCGCTGCCTTTGCCCAGGGGTGACCATGCCGCGCGTGTGCACGTGTGTGTGCACACGCTCCACCTCTGCCCCTCTCCGCCCACTCCCCCCGGGGTCCCTGCTCTGTGTGCGCCACAGGTGCGAGTGCTGCAGTATGCACCACAGCCTAGTGCGCACACTGCCCTTGGTGTCCACACGCAGCCAGGCTGGAGCTGGGGCTGGACTCAGTCCTGCCCACCTGTCTTCTCGACCTGGGCCCTGGCGACAGGTTCTGGGTTTGGCTGGAGGGAGCCCCTGGACCTCTCAGGTCTAAGGACACGGCCCAGTATCTTTCAGGGAGAGCATCCCAGTGCAGGCCAGCCCGTTCCCTCCTGTCACCAGCATGTGCCCAGGTCTGCCCATTGTCGTCCCCACCCCGCCGGACTCCTGGGTGGGCAGGGCTTCCATCGCTGATGCCCTATCTGCCTCCCGGACCCTCCGCAGTTCCCTCACCTGTCCTCCGAGTCTCGGGTCTCGGGTCTGTCTGTAGTTTGGCATGTCATGCGTCACCTTGTCACCTGCTCACCTTGCTGCTGACCTGGGCTCCCTAATGGTCCCCCGAGAGTGTGGGGAGGACACTGCCTCCGGCCTGCCAGGCCCCCAGCGGTGACCGCTGACCACACAGCCCAGCCTGTGAGTGACTTGGACCCCTGACCCCGGCAGGTCCCCTGCAGGGATGTGTTTCCTATTCATTTGCACCAACGGCCTTGTCCTGGGCCCGGCAATGGGCTATGTGTCTTGGCAACCCTGAGGCCTTGATCTGGTGGCTGGCATGTGCCAAGTGTCACAAGGCCTGCAGGTTGTACAGAGGGACAGTCCCTGTTTTGTGCCCCCAGACAGCCCTGCAGGCTGGTGTCTGGAAGGAATAGTTGCCCCCCAGCCTGCGGGGTGGCCATGTGCCAGGCTGGCCCGCAGGACACCCATAAGCCCCGACTCCCAAGATTTAGGCCTCAGTGACTGGGAGAGAGATGCCGCCCCCCTTCCCCGGGTCCCCTTGAGGCTTCGAGCTTCTGCCCTGATTTAGTTGCGAAGGTTCCGTGACGTGTCCGCCGGCCCAGGTGACGCTGACTCTGGTGAGAGCGTTTCTCAGACAGCTAACGTGTCACTCGATGCGAAGCTGTGCGGTGGGCCCATGACAACCATACAACCCTGCTCTTTCTTTGTTTGAAAATGTTTATAGTGGAAAGGGTTTCCTTAATTAAACACTGTGGGCAGTGCTATGGAGCTCTGAACTGTCTGGCTTAACCACTAACACCAGCAAGACTCACAAAGCCTGTCCCGCTGAATTCTGTGAGTTCTGTGTTGACACGTGTTGCTGACAGCAGTGCATGTCGTTGAACTCACACGTTTGGGTGCAGCTGTATTTCCGAGCCATCGGCGTGGCCATGGATGTGCCGGTCTGGGTGCCGAGGCCCGACGTGGAC
The DNA here is from genome assembly GCA_004024845.1 of Tonatia bakeri. Taxonomy (NCBI): domain Eukaryota; kingdom Metazoa; phylum Chordata; class Mammalia; order Chiroptera; family Phyllostomidae; genus Tonatia; species Tonatia bakeri. Next base: position 78,904 of record PVIA01000419.1, read on the forward strand.
CTGAAGATCTGCATGTACGACCGGCTATACCAGGACTCCATCCTCATCCACACACGGTGAGCGCGGCCCGTGCGTCCGCTCACCTGTCTCTGGACCGCTGCGGACACAGCACTGTGGCTGGGCAGAGACCCCCAGCCGGTCAGGCAGGGAGCACTCCGGAAACCTCTGGAAGGCGCTGGCCCACAGCCCGAGGTCCCCAGGTGGACCAGGAAACAGCCTCCCTTCCCCTGGGCAGCCACTGCCACCTGCCTTCCTGTGGCTCTGAGATCACTCCACCTGTGGAGTGAACAGAGACCCAGCACTGTGGCGAGGGGTCGGACTTGTCACTTGACCTAGTAGAGGCTCAAGGTGGCAGGGGTGGAGCCCCTTGGGGAGAAGGGGCTCCAGGAGGCCCTGACAGGAGCGTGGCATCACAGGGCATGGCACCCATGTGGCAATGAAGGCACCTTTGGCTCCTCTGGCTGGTCCTGAGCCAGGAGCAGGGACAGAATTTACAGGAGCTGTGGTCACTGACCAAGGCCAAGCCACCCAGGGGCCACCAGAGTGCCCTGCAGAGCTTGTGCTGTGGGGAGGTGTGTGGGACCCAGCCTGTCCCAAGACTGTGCCTGGGAAGGAGGAGGGTCCCCCGCCGAACCATCATCCCCAGGGCCTGCCTAGCATGGGGTCTTCCCAGAAAATGCTCAGGGTTCCGAGAGCTGACGGGGTGGGTTCCAGCTGTGCCGCTTTCATCTGTGAGAATCCTCATCAGATATCGTTGCCAGAAAACCAGCCCCTAAGGAGCTGGGCTTGGGAGACCCTCGTTCTTACCGTTGAGGTGCAGCTTGGCAGGGGCACGCGGAGCACCGCGGGTGGCAGGGTGGCGAGAAGCAACCAACTAAGCACCCCTGTGTCCCTCACCCTGCAGGTCGAAAGTGGCCCTCCGTCTCAAGTTTGAGGTGTGCAAGGAGCTCCGGGGCCACATGGAGCTCCTGCCAGAGACGGGCTACATCCAGGCTCTGTCGTCCTGCTCCGTGCAGCTGAAGTTCCTGCCCAGGTGGGTGCAGGGATGGGCGGGAGGGGGCCTCGCTTCTCCTCGGGGGGACCCAGGCGGAGAGAGTAGGACACTGGTGCCAGGAGTGTGTCATAGCTTTTGTGTGGGTTTTTCACTCATTGATTTGAGAGAGAAAAGGGAAGGTGGTGGTGAGGAGAAATGTCAACTTGTTGTTCCACTTACTGGTGCATTCACTGGCTGATTCTGGTACGTGCCCTGACCAGGGACTGAACCTGCAACCTTGCAGTAGTGAGACAATGCTCTAACCATCTGAGCCACTGGCCAGGACTAACTGCGTGTTTTAAAAGCACCACCCAGGTCGGTTTCACTGCCGTGTTACACAGTATAAATGAGAAAACTACATGTGAGTGCATGTGATCTCTCCTAGACACTCCCTCCCTGAAGACGCAGGCAAGTACTTTGACAAAGAAAGCAGAGTTCTGGAGGCCCCAATGACAATACAGGTGGCTGACCAGGTCTGTGGGGGCCTCCTGGGAGTGCTGGTGCTCTTGGGGAGCAGGAGGTGCCCTGGGCGCTGGGCTTTGCACCCCAGCAGGACCCCTGGTTGGATCTCAGCAGCCGGGCCTGCAAACTGGCCGCCTGCCCTAGCAGCCCCCGCTGGGCCAAGATGGGGGTGAGGGTGGTTCTGGGTCAGAGAGGGTCTGAGCGCTGGCCCGGGCCCACGGGGCTGTCCCCAGTGCCTGGACTCACAGGCACACCTGCTCATGTGCACACGCACGTCTTCCCTCACATTCAGCCCATGGTGCGTGTGCCTGCAGTCCCAGCCTATACGCACGCACTCACACGCACTACCCCTTAGGCTCCTCTTTGTGACAGTCACTCCCACATCCTCCCAAGGCTGGGGGTGGCCAGAGAGTGGGCTCTTTCAGAGACCGTGTCCATGGAAAGGTGTGCCCTGGGCCATGGCGACCCTTGTGCCTTTCTCATTTCCGGACACACTGGAAAAACTGCATGTAGCAGAAACGTGCTCACCCTCTGCACTCCAGATCAGACCGGTAGAGTTCACTGTCCACGCCATAGTCACCACCTCGGACTTGGAGCTGAGCCCCTCGGAGGTGGACTTTGGCCACTGCACCATCTACGAGGCCATCAGGACCTCTGTCAGCCTCCACAACCACTCCCTCCTGCCCCAGGAGTTTGGGTTCGTCGGGCTCCCCAAGGTGCCTCGCATCGGCAGGGCGAGGGGGCAGGTGCGGGGGGCTGGGCAGGAAGCTCTGGTCCAGGCAGCTGCTGACCCTCCTGTACTGCATGTCCACCTCCAGGCACCCCTGCCTGGCTCCCTCCCTCTCCTCCTCCCTGCTGCCCGCAGTTGCTGCCTCAGCCCACCTCCCTCTGCTGCCTCCCCCTCCCCTCCTCTTGGCCCGCCGCTCCCACAGGACTCCAAGCTCCTCCACCCTCCCTCCAGCCAGCACTCTCACCTGCCCAGCCACCCCACCCCAGTCCCTGCTGCCCACTCTCAGTACACATGTGTGCTCACACGCACATGGACACATGCGTGTGTGCTCATGCGCTCACACACCAACACCTGCATGTGTGCATGCACATAGACTTGCAATCCCATGTAGACACAGATGTGCACATATACACTCAAGTACAAACATGCACTCACCTGCAAGCACAGACACACACAAACACAGGCACACACGTGGGCTCACGTGCATCTGACATGCTCACACATCGAACATACCTGCTCACACGCCACATGCAGCCACAGCACGGTCTCACATGTGTCCGCCTGGCCCCCATGACGCCCCCAGCTGCTCACTGGGCCTCACCCTGGCGTCGTTGGCTTTCCGTGTGCAGTGCGTGGACATCCAGCCCAACGATGGGTTCGGCACCATCCTGCCGCTGGAGACGCTGGAACTGGATGTGATCTTCCAGCCCACCAAAGCCAAGGAGTACAGTTTTGAGCTCATCTGCAAGTCGGAGATCAACCGGTGAGCCCGGGACCAGGGTGCGGGGCGGCGGCCAGTAGCCAGCTGGGCTAATCGAGGGCTGGCACCGCATGGCCTGCAGGCTCCTCAGACGTGGCACAGACACCTGGGACCCGTGTATCTTGCAGGCAGGGCCACTCAGCCCTGTGTGTGGGAACAAGTGCAGGTGTGCATGTGTGAGCAGTGTGTATGCACACATGGGGGAGAGTATGTGTGAGCACTGTGTGCGCATGCATGTTAGCACACATGTGTCGGTGGGTGTGAGTTCATTCGCATGTGTATGTGTGGATATGTATGTTTCAGTATATGTGTGTATGAGTGTGTGGTGTGTGCATGCACGTGTGGGCATGTGAGTTAACATGAGCATTTGTGCATGGACACATGAGTTCATGTGAGTGCACGCAGGTGGGTGGGAGTTGGAATGTTTATGTGTGAGCACATTTGAGTGAGTGTGTGCATGATGTGTGCATGTGTGTGAGTGTGCAGTTGTGGGCATGCATGAGTTCATGTCAGTGTGCCTATGTGGGTGTGTGTGAATTCATGGGTGTACACGTGTGGGTGCTTGTGAGGGCTCGTTTGAGTATGGATGGACAGGGACCAGCTCGGGGGCCGCCTGGGACTGCTGGCCCAGCGAGGTCTGTCCAGGAGGGCCCTGCCCCGGCCCCTCTCCCTGTCCTCTCGTCCAGCCCCCATCGGGCCCACCCAAGCCTGAGCTGCCGTAGGGTCCCAGCTGGGGGTGGGCAGGCCCCTCCTCCCACAGCCCAGGCTCTGCCCCCCCAGGCATGTGGGCCAGCTTCCTTCTTGGCCAGTTTTCACAGAGTGGGAGGTGTCATTGTTGAAAAGACCCTTAGGACTGTGACAGGGATCACACCCCTGGCTTCTCACACCATCGACAGTTTGCCTGCAGCCTTTAGACTGTTAATTCCCCACTGTCTTTTGGGTGAGACCCTGGCCATGTGGCTCAGTTGGCGGGAGCATCGTCCTGTGCACCTAAAGGTCATGAGCTCAGTTCCTGGTCAGGGCATGTACCTAGGTTGTGGGTTGAGTCCCCAGCTCAGGGTGTGAAGGGGAGGCAACTGATGGATGTTTATCTCTCCCTCCCTCTATCCCTTCCCCCCACCCTCAAATCAATAAATATATCCTCAGGTGAGGATTTTTTTTAATCAATTAAAAAAACCAGCCCTGGCTGGTGTAGCTCAGTGGATTGAACGTGGGCTGTAAACTAAAGGGTCGCAGGTTTGATTCCCAGTCAGGGCACATGCCTGGGTTGTGGGCCAGGTCCCCAGTAAGGGGCGTGCCAAAGGCAACCACACATTGACATTTCTCTTCCTCTCTTTCTCCCTCTCTTCTCTCTCTAAAAATAAATTAAAAAATCTTTAAAAAAACAGATTCCATAAATAAAACAATATTACTGAATGCTCTTTAAAAAAAACAGCGTGTCCGGAACCCAGAGGGCAGCCTGAGTGTCCTCCCCCAGTGCCTGAGGGTCTGTTTCTTCCCATTTAAAAACCCACAACATGGTGGGTGAAAACACGTTTTGGTGTTGATTGCTCTGGGTGGATTTTCCAAGGTGCACAGTGCATTTCAATTTTTTTACTTCCAGAACATTCCCTGGGGCTTTTGCCTTTGATGCTGGCCGACCCACCCCCACCCCACCGCCAGGCACCGCCTCATCGATCTCACCGCCCCCTTGCTTTTCCATGTCTCACCCACCCCCTGCCCCACTCCCAGTCGCCTGCTGCATCCCTGGTTCCTGGGTCCCTCCTAGCCAAGTCCTCCTCAAGTTACTGGTGCTGGTCTCGCTGCCTGCCCAATTCCAACGCCCTTTTGGTGCGTCTGTGGTCCTGCCGCACCGGCCTCTCTGGCTGCTGGGGTCTCGAGTCCTCTCCCCGAGCTCCGTGGGTTACTGTGTCACAGAGTCACTTCTTCGAGCAGCCGCCCCTGCAGATGGCTATCCGAATGTAGTTGATTTGCTCTGTTCTCTTTTGTCCAAAAACGCTACTAGTGATTGTTTGGCCTTGATCTTGCTCCTTGGCTCTCCTGGGCGGTCAGTTCTGAACTTTGGGGAGGGGCCCGGCTTGCAGCCCTTCCCTGGCTTGGTGGCTCTAGAGTGCCCTCTTCAGGGTGTGTGCTTGAAGTGCTGGAAAGCGCTGTCTCCACCGGTCTTCCCCCGTCTCCCGGGACTCAGCTCTGCTTCCTGCACTCTTCCCAGCCCTGAGGAGGGGTTTCCAGGATGTAGGACTTGGGAGCTAACCCTGGGACCACACCCCCTCGCTGGTGTCCTGCCCTACATGTTGGTCTCCAGTGTGTTTTTATGTCCCCCCACTCAGTGTTTTTGTGATTGACCCACGTTGGCACATCTGCGGGCTCGGTCTGGATGAGTTTGAGGACTTCAGCTTCATCAAAAGCAGTGCTTAGTGGGAAATCCCTAGCTCCAAATGCAGACAAAGAAGAGAGTTTGAAAATCAATGATCTGGACTTTTCTTTCAGAAATTAGGCCCCGACCGGTGTGGCTCCATTGGTTGGGCACCCTCCCACAGAGTGAAATGTCACCAGTTGTTGACTGTGGGTTCAGTCCCCAGGTGGGCACGTGTGGGTGTGGGGGGCGGCCGATGGGCATGCCTCTCGCATGCCCCCAACCAGGGGCCTGGCCTGCAGCCCAGTGTGTGCCCTGGCCAGGAAGTGAACCCACAACCTTTCCATTGTGGGACGACACCCAAACCCACTGAGCCCCGCCAGGCAGGACCCTTCCCCTCTCTCTAAAAATAAATATTATAAATAAAGTCTTTTCAGAAACAACTAGGAAAAGAGCATAGCAAATTAAACCCAGAGAAATTAGAAGGAAAGACATAATGAGTGGAAATCAATGAAACAAAAATCAAATATTCTACAGGAAAACAACAAAACTAAAAATCTTTCTCTGTAAAAAGTAGTAAATTCGTCATTCCTAAGAGACCAGTCCCGATGAAGGAGAGGAAGGGGCCGCCCCCAAGCCACAGCGACACCAGACGTGGGCTTGGACAGCGCACGAGAAGCAAAGACACAGAGTAGGACGTGGACCCAGACACCCAGAAGCGTCCCCTTTGTAAGATTTGTAACGAAAACTAGTGGGAAGGGAATGAATAGTTCCAGTGGAGTGGCGGGCCCCAGAGCCGGCCGGTGCCAGCAAAGTGCGGAGCTCGCTGCATGGGGCCGTCCTGTGGGAGCTCCTGTGCCCGTGTCGCCCAGAGAAAACCCGCAGCTCCCTGAGCCGTCCGAACAACAGCGTCACAGCAATTAATCAGGAATTGACCTGGAAACTAATCAGCAATTAATCAAAGGAAAACCCGGGTCCCACCCTCTCCCCGTTCCATTTAAGCAGTAAATTTTGATTTAAGCTTCATTTTCCACAGCAGTGAATTTCCTAGCGACGTCTCGTAGACCTCAAGTACTAGAAAGGAAGCTCCCATTCAAAGGCAATTTATCTTGAGATACTGTAAATGATACTAATTTTGTCCATTTGAAATATGTAAATTGTGCTATAACAAAAAAAAAGATAAAAGAGAGGAGTCACACGTCACCAGTTCCCGGGGGGACATCACTCCGGACCCACAGACACAGGAGGCCAGGGCGCGTCGTGAACAGCTTCGTACCTGTCAGTCTGGATAAAACCGACACATTTCTCAACAAACACAACCTACCAGGGAAGAAAACAGAAGATCTGAGTGGCTGAACAACTACCAAGGAAATCAAACCCAACATTTCAGAGCTCTCTCCATGATGAAAAACACAGGTGGCTCGGTCAGTCAGAGCACTGTCCACGCACCAAAGGGCTGTAGGCTTGATCCCCAGTTGGGGTGCAGACCGGGCAGGCTCATTCGACCCTTACTCGGGGCATGTGCAGGAGGCCCCTGCTCTGTGTCTCTCACATCGATGTTTCTCTCTCTCAATCAACAAACACAGCCTTCGGTGAGGGTCTTTTAAAATCTACTTTGAAACATTTCAACACGCAAACACATTTTGGCTACAGGCGAGTGTGACAGGGCAGCGGGCACTGTCCTGGAAAGCGCAGAGCACGGCGTGTGATGGGAGACAGCCCTGTGGGGGCCATCGTGGGGACAGGAGCTCACAGGAGAGGCCGAGCCCCCAGCCCTCTTTGTGACAGGCGACGGCCAGGGTCCACACACTCCTGTGCCTGGCCTTCAGGGCTATCCGTTTCCTGTCCTTCCATCCTCACCCAGGTGGGCGTGGGGTTTCTGGCGTCCGCTCGTGCGCGCTACCTTGCTTTAATGACGACAGCCACTGTCCTTGTCCTGGGGGAACCCCCACGCACAGGGATGGGGCTGCCTCCCCGCCCTCAGAGGCCACACCCTGCTGAACCTGGCCACGCTGGTCATTCCCAGGCGCTTCAAGCTGACGTGCCGGGCTGTGGGAGTCCACCCGCCCCTGGAGCTGTCCCACTACCAGGTCAAGTTTGCAGCCACTGCCCTGTACGACACGTCCGTGGCCACCCTGTACGTCATCAACCCTCACCTGAGCATGAACGCGCTGACGCACTCCGTGCCCCGCATCGGTTCCGGGGACACCTGCCCCATGGGGCCCACGTCCTTTGAATTCCTGCTGCCCCCGGGCTCACCCGTCACCATCTCACCCTCAGTGGGAACTGTGTTGCCAGGAAAGGTGGGTGCGGGCCCCACGGGGCACTGGCACCATGGCAGATGTGGAGTCAGCTCTGCCTCTCCTGAGACCCAGGAGGCCGGGGGCCTCTGAGGCCAGGGGAGAGTCCCCCCCGAGGCAGGGACGCCCACGCTGTCCGTGCAAGCACCTGGCCTGCATGGGTGGCTGAGCCCTTGGAGGTGTGTAGTCCTGGGACCTCAGAGCAGGTGGACTGTCTGCCTGCTGGCTGTGTCCAGGGCTCCCCCTACCCCTCACTCTGCGTTTCCCACAGAGCAGGGAGAGCCTGTTCCCTGGGCCCTGGGGGCAAGGGGCAGCAGCACTGGGGCCTGCCGAGAGGACATTGTGAAAAGCACACAGAGCAGGAGGGGGGGAGAGGGGGTCATTTAAAGCACATCTCATTAAGTGGAGCAAGCACCACCAAGGATGTCTCCAAAGCGGCTGTGTCCCCTCCCCTTCCCCCCTCGCCCACCCTGTCTCTGCCTCCCCTTCAGTCCCTCTCTCCTCTCCCCTCTCCCTGCCACTATCCCTCAGGTGCCCCCACACTCCCCGACCCCGCCTGGCAGGCGTGGAGCCCCTCTTCCACACCAGGCGCCGCAAGCCCATGGGGAGCTCTGGAGAGGCTGCTGTGCTGGGCAGGTGTGGGGCAGCTGGGGCACAGGGGCTCACCCCCAAACTTCAAGGCTGAAAATGAAGTTTCCTTCTCCCCCCATGCTTTGTGGGCAGTGGGCGGGGCCTGGGCCACCCAGGCCTCTGTCCTGGATCCGCACCGCTTGGGCAGAGTGGGTTTGGTGATCCTGTACTGCCGCCCAGCCCCACTTCTGGGGGCGTGGTCAGGGAGGCTTTCCTGGAGGAGGCATGCTAAGCTGAAGTCCCCAAGGACAGATGGAGGCATACACCAGGGTTGTCAGCACAACCTCTCATGGAGGGTGCAGGGGAGCTAGGGGCAGTGGGTGTGGAGGTGGGTGGGGCACCCACGGGACCAGCTCTGTCCTCGGGCCCTCCCCCCACAGAAGTGCCTGGTCCAGGTGGCCTTCCGGCCAGTGCTGCCCAGTGAGGTGATCCGCCAGCAAGCCTTCCAGGCCCTGAGTAAAGACGGGGAGGTGAAACTGGTGAGTGGGGGCGCCGAGAGGAGGGCATGGGGCACAGGAGGGGCTGCCGGCTTCCTGCACAAAGGGTCCAGGACAAACACCCCCTCCCCTGCCCCCCAGGCTGTTCCCAGAGTTTACAACGTTTTCTCGGGCGGCTCCTCCCTCCACTCTTGGGAGCATCACCAGGCAAGGCGGATGCCCAGAGGGGGACTGGGGAGCAGGTGGGGTTCCCCTTCCTGAGGTGACAGCAGAGGGCAAACAGGCGACATGGCAGGAAGCCCAGCATGCGGCAGCACTGCCTGTGACAGCCCTCGGGGCTGAGACTGAGGACTTGAGAGGAGGGATGGTCGCACCCAGGGGCAGCCCCAGGGACAGGTGGCCCAGCAGGTGGTGCAGGTGGGCTCCTGGCCACACACAGCCACCCACCCAGGACTCGGAGGGGCCGCCGCCCACCCAGTACCCCCACTCCTCCCCTGGGGCATGCTCACTCAGACCAGGGTCTGGCCACCCTGCGCCCTCTGTGCCCCAGTTTCCCTGCTGATGTAGGTGGACCCTGGAGTTGGCACCCAGGCCCCTGGGGTCTCCACACTGGGGTGCCTTCTCCCCAGGAATGTGCCGGGTCTTCCTTGCTCTAGCACCTGCTACCAGTCTCCCTGAGGGAATCACCTGTGGTCTGGGGCCCCACGCCTTGCATACCCAGGCCCCCGGGGTTCGAGCCCCAGGCTTCCCCACAGCTGGCCTCTCGCCACACAGCTCCGCAAGGAGGTGCCCACCCCCAGGAAGGACCTGCGGAGACAGTCCCTGTCTGTGCAGCGGGCGCAGCACCGGGACCGACTGTTCCGGGCCTCCACCTCGCTTGCCCTGGAGATGCAGAAGCAGGACCTCAAGGTCAGGTGGGTACAGAGATGGCTGCACCCACCCCCCACTCCCTCTGGTGGGACACAGGACCCCTCAAACTTCCCAAAGATGCTTTGAGCCGTGGGCCTGGAGGCCTAGCACTGGGCTGATATTGGAAACAGCTGGACCCAGGTGCTGCCTTGAGGCCCCACAGGTTCCCTTCCTGGGCCTGTGGCCCCCCTCCATTTCCCTGGAGCTGGAGCCCCTGGGGACAGCCCCCCTCCACGGGCTGGGGGAGATACTGCTGCCCGACTCCCACAGCCCCAGCCCACCTAAGTAGAGAGTGAGCCCCCAAGAGCTAAGATGGCCTCGAGCCACCAGCCAGCCCTAGACCCTTGCCTGGGGCCTCAGGCGCAGAGCTCTCTGGTTAGATGCCTGGCCAGGGCCCTGGGATGGGAGGGCAGCTCCCACAGCGATCTGGGAAGTGGGGCGTCAGGTGGTTAGGCAGCCCCTGGACAGACCCCATGTGGCCCCTGAGGCCCTGGAGAGCAGGCGTGGCCTGGTGGGCCTGCCCACAGAGGGCAGGGCGGGCCCCCCCCCTCACTGATGGCCGGGGGTGTGGAGTGGAGCCCCCAGCACAGGTGCGGTTTGCTGGCTCTCCTCAGTTACGAGTACCAGGTCGCCCAGGCCACCCTGACCAGGTCGTTCCCAGGGAAGTTTGACAAGTTTGTGGTCCCCTGTGTCGTGGCCAGCGGTGACGTCCAAGGCAGGAAGGGGATGGAGTCCCTGAGCTTCAGGTGCAGTGCTCTGGGCCTGGTGGGATGTGGTCAGCCAAAAAGTCACTGTCCCTTTTTCGCTACCAACCCAGACCCAGGGCCTGTGGGTGGGGGCCCGGGGCTGGGCTGGGTGGGGCCTGGGTGAGGGGCCGAGCTGGGGGCGCAGGCACAGTGCCGTCAGCGCACCCTGCCCCTACAGTCCCCACAATACCCTATATCTGGAGCTGTGGTGCCCAGCAGTAGCACCGTCTCTCATAGTGACCTCTGACAAAGGCAAGACTGTCTCCAGCTTCGGTGACATCGCTGTGGGTGAGTCCTGATGGGGTCCAGCGCCCATGCCCCCACCCACAGGAACCTGGACCCCCAGTGCCTGCTGGGCTGCCCCCTACCCACACGGGCCTGGGGTGCTGCCTGAGTCCCAACCTGTTTCAGGACACCGAGGCGTGAAGAAGGTCTCCATCCAGAACACCACCTCCGAGGACCTGGCTGTATCCGTGACTGGGGGCGGGTAGGGACGAGGGGCCCTGTGAGGGTGGCAGCCCCGCCCTCCTGCGTCTCCTTGACTCTGGGCCTCAGGTGGACTTCTCTGTCCTGAACCCTAACGGCCCCTTCGTCCTGCTGAACCCCGTCAGCAAGCTGCCCGCAGGGCAGACGCACGTCCTGGTGCTGTCCTTCTCTCCCCATGAGAGCATGCTGGTGAGGACCAGGCCCTCCCCGTGCCCCTCTCTGGCCCACCCCGCCTGCCTGCCCTGGGTTGGGCCCCCCCCCAGTCCTCCTGGGCCCTGGTCGTCTCCAGGTGAAGCAGGCGGCTGGGGCAGTCAGGGCAGTCTCAGCCCCATCATGTCCCGCTCTGGCGGTTCCTGCAACGGAGCTCCCGAGTGTGCCTGACCCACATCTGCCCCGAGCTAACACACATGACGTCTGTAGGCCCAAGAGACACTGGACATCGTCACCAAGAGAGGCACTCTCTCACTGACACTCTCGGGCACCGGTGTGGCCTCCATGATCACGTGCTCCATCGAAGGGGATGTCCTGAACATGGGCTACGTGATCGCCAGGGAGTCCGTCTCCTCCACCTTCCAGGTGAAGTGCCCTGCCGGGCCTGGCATCTTTCCTGGCCTTGGTAGGGAGGGGGCGGCTCCGCCCTGGGGGCCACGCTGTCTCAGTCAGAGCCAGTGCAGGTGCAAGGCTCACCCCCCGGCAGCCGCCCCCTGCACTACTCGCCCCTTTCCAGCAGGCTCACAGCTGCCCTCCTCGCCCCCTTGGCCGCACTGGCCTCAGGGTCTCTGCGGGGTGGCCCCTCTGGGTCGGGGAGGAGCTCAGTGCAGCCACTGCTCCGTGGGGAGCAGGGTCGTCTGTAGGCACCCACGTCAGCTCATGCTGCCCTCCTGCGTCCCAGGGGCACATCGGCCTTGGGGGGTCAAGTCTCCTGTAGGATACCCGCTAGCTCGTCTGGCTGAGGTCAGGTCCTGCAGCAGAGCCCAGAAGGCAGATTCTGGGAAGTGTTTACTGATGGAGCTGCTCTCAGGGGGAAGGGGTGGCTGGCTGGTGAGAAGCTGGCGGGACAGAGGCCACTGTGAGCTGCCCACCTTGAGGCAGGGCCGCTCAGGCCAGCACAGGGGACCGTAGGGGGGCAGCAGGGACCGCCAGCCCCAGCTACAGCCCTGGCCACTGTGGGCAGCCCACTGACAACGCGGGTCCACAGCTGCAGAACAGCTCATCACTGCCCATCAAGTTCTCCATGCAGCTGGACAGCCTCTCCAGCACCAGGCGCGAGGACCAGCAGAAGCTGCCGCAGTTTCTCATCTCATCGGCCCAGAGGACAGATGTTGTGGGTGAGCTGGAGGGTGGAGGGTGCTGTGGGGGCAAGGGGGTGGGCAGGGGTCTGGTGGGGGGTCACGGACCGGTGTGCCCCGGCCTGCAGGCACACAGAACCACAACGGCCAGAGCGTGTTCACCGTGGCTCCGGTGGAGGGCGTCTTGGACCCCGGGGCCATGCAGGACTTCACCCTGACTTTCAGCCCAGACCATGAGAGCCTGTACTTCTCTGACCGGATGCGGGTCATCCTCTTCGAGAAGGTGCACCCCTTCCTCCCAGGCATGTGGGTGGGGCTCCCCTGCCCCCGGGAAGGCCTGCCCCTCTTGGGAGGCCCCTGGCCCATGCCTTGGGCTCTGAGCCTGGTGAGGTGATGTCAGGGGAGAGACGAGGGGCTGGGTGCCCCTCCTGGAGCCTAGCATGGGTCACATAATGAGGCTGCCACACCCTGGTCCCAGAAAGTCTCCCAGAAGATCCTCCTGAAGGGTGCGGCCCGTGAGCACATGATGTTTGTGGAGGGCGGAGACCCCCTGGACGTGCCCGTGGAGTCCTTGACCGGAATCCCAGTCGGCGACCCAGAACATGGAGAAGGTGAGCCCCCGGAGGGTGGGGTGTGCCGACCGAAGCCTCCCCTCTGCCCCCAGCTCCCTCTGCCGGCTGCATCTTCCCCAGCAGTCCCCAACCAGGCCCTCCATCACCAGACACTGAGGAGCCGAAGCCCATCCTGGTGACCCTGGACTACATCCAGCTAGACACGGACACGCCAGCCCCACCTGCCACACGTGAGCTGCTGGTGGGCTGCATCCGGACCACCCAGCTGTCCCCAAAGAAGGTGACCACAGCACTGCCCAAGCCCACCCAGCACTTCGGGGCCCCCCACCCCGCCTGGGCAGCCCCAGCCCGAGTAGCCTTGCCACTCCTGGGTGTGGGCCGAGAGGGCGGGTGGGGCTGGCACCCAGTGCCTCCTGGAGCCAAGCCCAGCCAGGGTTGCCAGCGGCTCCCGTGCCCACAGACCGTGGAGTTCAGCCTGGACAGCGTCGCGTCCCTGCAGCACAGGGGCTTCACTGTTGAGCCCTCGAGGGGCGTCGTGGAGCGCGGCCAGACCAAGACCATCAGCATCTCCTGGGTGCCGCCCACTGACTTCGACGTAGGTGCTTCGGACGGTGCTTTGGGAGCCCTACAAAGCCAAAGCCGAGGCAGGGTGCCCCTCTGCACTGCCCAGGGGGGGCTGCGGGGCCGGCCTGGCGGGGGAGGCAGGCAGTGCAGCAGCCAGACACAGATCTGGCCAGTGAGCTGTCCGCTGGCTCAGCACTCCCTCTCCCCTCGATCCCATTGTAGCCGGACCACCCGCTCCAGGTGTCTGCCCTGCTACAGCTCCGGGGGGACGTGAAGGAGACCTACAAAGTCTTCTTCGTAGCTCAGGTGCTCTCGGGCCCCTGAGGTCACAGGAGCCTCTCCACGCAGCCCCCAAGATCCTCCGACCCCCCAGAAGCACTCCCTGGTCTGTGGGCCGGGCCAGGCACCATGGGCCGGGACCTGGGCATCCACTGCTGGGCTGGTTTGATTTGGCAGCCCTCTGCATGACCATGTGACCGAGGCCCCTGGGCCCCCGCACAGCCGCCTCCTGCAGCCCTTGACCTGATGAGCCCAGGGGCCGAGAGCTCCCCTCCCTGCAGCCTGCTCTTGCCTGAGCCCCTCAGAGCCCCCAGCCCCATCAGCACCTGCCTGGTGTGGGCAGGAGCTGTGAATAAACACTCTGCATTCTGGTGTGTAGTGTGGACGACCACGAGTCACTCAGGGCTGGGCTGTGGGCAGAATGAGAGGTGGGAGTGCAGCCCTGGGGACACCCCCTCCCTGCCCCCCAAAGAATTAGTCCATGACACAGCGAGGTCTGCCTGGAGGCCTCTGAGGGTACTCCCACAGGGCAATGCCTGCCTCGTGCGAGGTGGTGAGGGGACAACAGGCAGGGCTGGAGGGGCCACCAGAAGGGAGAAGGGAGAGGCAGCTCCGAAGCCCAGGGGGCGCCCTTAGCCTTCCCTGATCCTCCCGAGTCCCAGGATCCTGGACGACCCTCAGCAAGGGGCGAGCAAATGCTGGGACACACCAGCCAGGGCCCAGGCTGAGGCCAGCACACAAGTCCATTCCCCTTTCCTGAACTGGGTCCAAACTTGGACTTCAGGCACAACTGGCCTTTCGAGATAGAAGCCTCCCCACCCCAGACCCATGGGACACTCCTGGGAGCTCATGATGGTGCCTGAACCCCAGCTCCTGCCTCCTGAGGGCTGGCTGGGTGGACAGAGCCCACCCACCCCAGCACCCACCAAGACAGCACAGCAGCCTTGGCTGGGCACAGACTCCAGACACCAGCCTGCAGCCACCTGCCGTCCTCTGAGTCTCATTGCCCTGGGGGCCTAGAAGCCTGACCTTGAGCCTGTGACAGTGACCCTAGGGACACCTTTGGCAGGACTTGGGTGGGTAGACCCAGGTTCCTCCCTACCCCTCCCTGGGGTGGGCCAGAGTCCAAGCTGCCTCTCTACCCAGTGGCAGCAAGCAGAGAAGCTGGAGTCTGGTGGGCCTGCCCGGCCCCAGGAGCAGGTTCTCCCTGCAGCCCTTTCTTGCCCCCTCCTCAGGTGGGTGACCAGCAGGAGGGCCAGGCTGCTGTCTTCCACCGCTGGGCCTGGCTCTCCTGCTTGGGCGCCCTGGTACTGAACTCGCTGCCCACCCTCCTCCCTCCCACTCCTGCGCTGGGCCTGGGCTGCAGTGGAGCCAGGAGGAGGAAGGAGGGCCCAGCTGGAGGGCCCTGGGGGCGGCCTGGAAGCCTGGAGGTGAGGGGCAGGTCTGGGAGAGAGCCCCGGTAGGGATCGGGGACTGAGTGGCAGGCGCCCGGTGGGTCAGGTAGCAGGGAGCCCGGGTGAGAGGCGGTCCTGCTCTCCAGAGGATGGTCCCTTCCCTTCCAGAGGCAGAGATGTGAGCACCCTCCCTGGACAAGGTGCTCACTGTGCTGACCCCCTCCCTCGGCCTGATCCCCAGATGGTGGGCGGAGGGGTGGGAGTGGGGGTATCACCTGGGAGAAATAACCTCCAGCGTTCCCGAGCAGGAGGGACGATGGGCACTCCTGTCCCAGAAGCCACAGCGGCCACGGTCCCAGGTTGAGCACGGCTTTCAAAGCATAAACACTCCCAGAAAGTGGTCTGCAGCCCAGGACGCAGCGAGGGCCAGAGCCTGGCTCCGATACCGGCGAGCCAGCCCCCGCCGGCCTGCGTGCGCCTGCAGACTTCCTGTCGTGGAACAGGGCTGGGGCTCACCGGGCGCTCGCCTGCCGCAGCCCTTTACGCGGAGCACGGTGGTGTGTGCCCAGTTTGGCCACATGGGTCCTGGCAGCCACCCGCCCCGGCCAGATTCCCAGCCCGACCGTAGGACTGCTGAGGGCTTTGCGCCCCGGCCGAGGACGAGACCGCCCCCCAGGCCCCGAGGCCGTAGGATCGGCGACGAGGAGGGAACCCACCGCCCAGCGAGACTTCCAGGGGGCCGGCTGCGCGTGGGCGGTCCCTCAGGGCGCGGAGCTGGGGGCGCGGTCGCCGAACCTGGCCTCCGGGGGGCGGAGCCTGCGGTGGGGGAGGCCTCGAAAGGACGCGGCTCTCCCTGGATGTAAATATAGGGGCGGTCACTCGGACTGGGCGGGGCCTGTGATGGGCGGGGCCTCCTTAAAGCCGCCCAGCGGCCTGGCTGGCGCTCAGGGTTGGTGCCCAGCATGTCCGCGGGGCCGTCGGCCGCCCGCGGGCTCCTGCCACTGCTGCTGTCGCTCCTGCCGCTGCCGCAGGTGGGTCGCCGCGCGCTCGCTTGGGTTCCGCAGGGCGGCTCTTCGCCAGGAGCGCCCGGCCCCAGCACATCCCTGTCCCCACAGGTGACTCTGGGCTTCTCAGACCGCAGCTGCGACCCCTCGGACCAGTGAGTGGGAGGCGGTGGCGGGGAGGGAGCAGGGGCCTGGCCCCGCCCTTTGGGGGCGGTGGGGCGGGGCGGCCGGCGGACCCAGCCCGCCCGCTCCAGGTGCTGCTGTCCACGCAGGTGCCCGCCCCAGGCCCGCTGGAGCAGCCTGTGGCACGTGGGGTAAGTGGAGGCCGCGGTGCCGAGCCAGGTCCCGCGGTTCCCCCGAGGCTAAGCCCACCGGATCCCCACCCCGCCTGGCTCCACGGCGGAGCCGTAGCCAGCGCTGTCCCTCTCCAGGCCTGCGGTTAGCGTGGCGGCCCTCAGCAGCCTGGAAGGCTGAACCCAGCCTTCTGCCTCCTGCACTGGGGGTGGCCTCCCAGTGGGTCCTGCACAACCCCTGGGCACACTTCCCTCCAGAGCCCGCTTGCCCACCTCCCACTCCCTCCTTCCTCACTCCTGAGGGAGTCTCTGTGGACATGGTCACTGGTCTGGGCACAGGATTGTGCAGCCAGCCCAGGACAGTGTGTCCTGGGAGTGAGCCCAAGGCCACTTGTGGCCAGCCCTGGAGAGACAGCCAGGGCCAGCACCAGGAGGCCAGCACTGGCCAGCCCCTCAGGCCCGGCTCCAGCCAGGAAGGAGGTGTTCGCCTGGAGAGACACCCTCCGGTCTCCTCGCGTCCTGCCCTCTCTCCTGCCGAGCACGGCCAGGCCAGCCGTGGGGGAGCAGGCCCCTAGTGGCGGGGGGCTGGCCAGCGGTGGGGTCTTTCTCCACCTTGCCCAGGCTCATCCTGCTGGCCGTGCTGCTGCTGCTGCTGTGCGGGGTCACGGCCAGCTGTGTCCGGTTCTGCTGCCTCCGGAAGCGGGCCCATGCCGGGCCGCACCTGCCATCAAGGCCTCAGCCCTGCGACCTGACCTTCGTCCCCGTGGACAGCGACAGCCCCGTGCACAGCACTGTGACCTGTGAGTGCCTGTGCACCTGGCCGGGCGGCCCACCTGCCTTCGGGGGGCTGGGGGCTGGGGCTCGGAGCCAGACCCGTTCCCGCAAACACAGTCTGGTTCCCGGCAGCTTACAGCTCCGTGCAGTACCCACTGGGCACACGGCTGCCCTTGCCCTTCGGGGAGCTGGACCTGGACTCCATGACTCCTCCTGCCTACAGCCTCTATGCCCTTGAGCTGCCTCCCTCCTACGACGAAGCTGTCAAGATGGCCAAACCCGGGCAGGGAGAGGCTCCCCCTCAGTAGCCTAGCCCCCTTCCTGGAGCCTCAGGCCTAGAAAGCTCTCCAAGGCCTAGGTGCTGAGACAAAAAGCCCAACACCACCAGCTGTGGCCCTGGCACCACTCAGAGGGGACGGGGAAGGTCTCCTGAGCTCCCAGTGCCACCAGCCACCTTGTGCTCACAGGAGACCCCAGCCTGCTCTCAGCATCCTTTCCTGGGGAAGGCCAGACATCCAGCGCATTGCTCCAGCCCTGGCCCTGTTGCCCTGCAACACCAAGCAGACACATACACACACACACACACACACAGGTTGCCATGTCCAGCCCCTGGCCTGCCCCAGCAGGCCCTCTGCCTGAAGGACATCCCCAAGGTCTAATCTTCCACAGATTTTTGGAGAGAATAAAATTTGTATCTAACTGGTCTCCACCTGTGGGGAAAGGCTCCGGGAGGGGCTCTCAGGCAGCTGCCCCCAGTGCAGGCAGAGGGCGTGGGTGCTTGGGCTTGACCTGTGCCGGTCTCACCTCCGGGCTGCTGTTGTGGGTGGGGTCAAGTGTCACAGTGGTGTGACAGGCTGTGTGCCATGGGTGACTCTGGGAAACCCCCTCCCTTCTGCAGACCCACAAGTTTTCGAGGCTGGGAACAGTGAGGTACTCAGGAATCTGGTGGGCACGTTTATTAGCCACGTTGCTGGGGCGGGTGGGGTGGGGTGGGGCGGGGCAGGGTGTGGTGGACTGGGCGGCAGTGGGTGGCAGCGGGCAGCAGGCAGCGGCTCCTCAGTTGGGCAGGCTGCCCACAGCCAGAGCAGCTGCTCCTACTGGACCAGCTTGAAGGACTCTCCGGTCATCATGGCCACAAACTCTGGAAGCAGAGGGCCAGTCAGCAGTCCGCCTGGCCAGGCGGTGGGCTCCCAGGGCCCGGCCCCGCTGCTCACCCTCGTAGTCGATGGTCCCATCCCCGTCCTTGTCTGCCTCCTTCATCATCTGCTCTGCTTCCACCTCATTGAGGGGCTCACCCGCATTCATGAGCACATACCTGTGGGATCCCCGGCCCCACAGTGAGTGGCGCCCGGGGGCACCTGCCCTCACCCACCCCGCCTGCCCAGCCCTACTTGAGCGTGTCCCAGTCGATGTAGCCCTTGCCCTCCTTGTCGAAGACACGGAAAGCCGCCCGCAACTCGCCCTCCTGGTTCTGGGCCTTCTCCCAGTAAATCCCCATCAGGGCCAGGAAGCTGTCACAGTTGAAGAAGCCTTTGTCTGCAGGGAGCGAGGGCCAGGATGTCCCACATGAGGGGCTGGGCACAACCCCTCCCACTCGCACACCAGGCCCCCCAGGCTCCCCGCTTGGGCTCACTGTCTCGGTCCACATCCTTGGCCATGGAGGTCAGCTCACTCTTGGTGGGGTTGATGCCCAGCAGGCTCATGAGCCGCTCCAGCTCGGCCGTCTTCACCTCTCCGTTGCCCTCCTCATCGAACATCTCGAAGACCCCCTTGTACTCAGTGATCTGCGCAGCCGTCAGGCGCTCCGTCTACGGGGACATGGGGGCACACCAGCCAGCTCCACAGGGGCCCTCTGTCCTCTGTCCCGGGGAGGTTTGAGGCCCCAGGCAGGGCCTGTGGCACACAACATGCCCTTTGGAGCTCGTGGTTTAAACAGGAGGCCCTAGCCCAGGGCCAGCTCCAGAGCAAGGGCAGCACGTGGTGGGGCCTGAGGGAGGAGCAGGGCTCTGCCAGGCAGCTGAAATGGGAGGACACAGGCCAGCCACTCAAGGGAGGAGCAGTAGGGGCTGCAGGGCAGGGGACCCAGCAGTGGACACACGGTGAAGCCAGGCGAAGAACACCTGGGACTGATGTGGGGAGGAGCTGACCCAAGTTGAAGGCTCCAGAGCAAGGGGCTTCCAGACCTGCACCCAGACAGAGCTTGGGGGATAGCCTGTCCTGACATCCCAGGAGGACAGTGCAGCACCGGCCACCTCTGCCCGCCACCACCATGGCAGCTTTGGGAGAGGGTTACTTAACCCCAGCCCCAAACTCTGCCCTCGCTGAACTTCTTCCTTGGGTTCCCAAAGAGACCCTTACAGCTTCAGGCCCAGCCATCCCTGTGCCTGGGGGCCCCACTCATCCTTTCTGCCCCAGGCGCCACTCCCCCCTGCTTCACCACCCAGCAGCCCACGGAGGGCCTTACCATGTCTGTGGCTGGCTGAGGGGGCAGTGCACTGTGCTGCTAGAGCTGCTGCGGGCAGAGCACAAGGGGCAGGGATGGCAGCTGCGTTTTAGCTGGGCCTGGCTGCCTGGGGTCCCCGGAGTCCGGATTCCAAGAGCCTTTTATGGCCAGGAGATCCTGCTGGCCCTATTTAGGGACAGGCCTGACTCTTCCCTGTAGGGCTCCTTCCTGGCCTTCCTCAGCCTGGGCATCCCCTCACTCGGAGCACCCCTCAGACCCTGAGTTCCAGCCAAGAACCCAGCCCCAGCCTCAGCCCTCCCAGGGCCACAGCGAGGATGGACACCTCGGGCTGAGGGCAGCTGAGGGGCTGTCCCCTCTCTGCCACGTCACCCTCCTTCTTACCTGCGGCAGCAGGACCCTGATGGCAGCTGCCATCACTTATTTGCGAGGGCCCTTGTCGGACGCCCACCTGATCCGCTATCACCCTTGTGTCTGTGTGGACCCGGCGGCAGCCAGTGCCAGCACCTGGCAGACCCCTTAAGACAGGGGAGGGTGCCAACGCTACTGCCGCCCCCAGTGAGTGTGGCAGGGGCTGTGGAATGATGTGGCTGGGGGGCAGGGGCAGAACAGATGGGACCAAGGGGCTCAACCTGGCCACCGGGAGGCCAGGCCAGCTTTCCTCTGGACAGCGGGGGGCTATTCTCAGGGAAACCTGAGCTCCCTTCCACTCAGAACAGCAGAGCTGGCTCCTCAGGGAGCGGGGAACCAGGAGTGGGCTGTTTAGTGACAAGAATCCACAGCTGCACATACCTGCACACGTGTGCTCAGCCCTCAGGCACAGGCACCCCCGTGGGGCTCCCAAGGCCTCTGCCCAGGTCAGCTGCTCCTCCCAACTGCTCCAGTTCCTGGGCCCAGGGAGAGTCACAGTCGGCCCCCACCCAGTTCCTGTCACCGGTCCCCCACTATGTGTGGTCCCCAGAGGCCCCTGTGTGTGCACACACCTGCCCCAGCCTGATGAATCTGAGCAGGTGAGCCATGCCTTGTCCCCCCACCCTGCCGTGCTGGCTCTGCCTCTGGGGGATCTGAAGCCACAGGGACGCCAGCTGCTGAGGCTGCAAGAATTGTGCTGACTGGGACAGGATGGCTCCAGCGGGCGCCAGGCCATAGGGCGGCCGGGCCAGAGGAAAAGCCTGCTCTGGGTCCTCTCTCTTCTGATGGTGAGAAGACTTTCCCACCTCCCCCTCTTGAAAGTCCCCAGCTACAGGAGTCGGAAGTGCAACGCCATTTCTGTGAAACTGTTTGCATCCAAAAGTCCGAACCACCACACATGGGGGAGACAGCAGAGGGAACTGGACATGCGGACGAACTGGGTGGGGAAGCCCGAGGGTCTTGGGGAAAGAATGTGGGGGCCACTTCTCACCACCCTGGCCAGGCTCTGGTGCCACAGGTTTGCTGCGATGCAAGTCTAGGCCATGCTGTGAAGGTTTTGTTTTTTCATATAGCTATTGAGTGCAGTGGTGGAATTTGCATAAACTATTCCTCTGTGAAAGGGAGGAACATTTACTGAACCTCAGTTACGTACCATAACCTTTTTGTTTGTTCTTTTTTATTACCTAGGGCAGACACACATCACGTAAAATTTACCATGCCAACCATTTCTGAAGGAACAGCTCAGGGAAACCAGGCACGTGCACACCGCTGTGCAGCGGTCACTACCAAGCCCTCCAGAACTTCGGTCTTCCGGAACCCAAACTCTGTTTCCATTTAATACTCACCCCACCCCCACCAGGCCCCTGCACCACCATCTACTCTCTGTCTCTGTGGGTCTGAGTCCTCCCGGGACATCACATGGGTGGGGTCACACAGCACGTGTCCTTCTGTGTCTGGTCTGGCTTATTTCACGCAGCATGTCTTAAAGGCCTATCTATGTAGCATGTGTCAGAATTTCCTTCCCTTTTTTAAGGCCGGATAATAATAAGTTCATTGTATGTTGTGTTAGGATTCGACAGAAAGACAAACAATTATATATAGATTTTATTATTATAGGGAATTGGCTCACGTGACTATGGAGTCCAAGAAATCCCAGGATCTGCCGGTTGCGAGCACGAGACCGCAGGTGGTGGACTTAAGCCTGATAGCAAAGGCCTGAGAGCCAGGAGCGCAGATGTCAGAGGGCAGGGCAGGACAGATGTCCCAGTCAGGCAGACAGACCGTGCTGCGCCTTTGCGTTCCATGCGGACCCTCAAGAGCTCGCCCGGTGCCGTCCACCCTCTTATTTGCTCAGTCCAAAGATTCAAAGGCTTCTGGAGAAGCCCTCACAGACATCCTGCCCCTTTCGGATCGTGGGGTCCCACCTTTTTCCCGGCAGGTGGCCCCAACCCGTCGCTCAGCCCCGTCCGGGCCCAAAGCTAGATCCCGCCCCAACACCCGGTTCCGCCCTCTCTCGGTCGCTCAGCCTGGCTCCAGACCATGGCTACGCCCAGCCCCTGAAACTCAGACCCTTCGTTTGGCCATGTCCCAGGCCCATCACTCGGTTCCGCCCCAACACCGGGCTCCGCCTTCTCTCCATCTCTCAGCTCCGCCCCCGGCCCATCGCTAGGCCCCGCCCCCTTTCCGTCCTTTGGTCCGACGTTTTGCCCAGCTTGTGGTCCGTCCCATAACCCATCCCCACCCCGCCACCGGCCCTCGACCTAGGTCAGCTCGACTCCGCCCCCTTGGTCCCGCCCCCTTCTCTCTGGTGGCCCCGCCCCGTCACCCAACCCCCGCCCGGAAGCGGCGTGCGGGGCGGCCAGTCCGCGCGTCTGCACTAGGCGGCGCTCACGGGCCGCGCGGAGCCGGGCGGGAGCGGAGCGGAGCGGGGCTGGGCGGGGCGCCAGGCGGGCAGCAGTTCCGGGTCCGCGGCGGTGGGGGTCGGCCCTAGGGAGGTGGAATGGGGTAGGGTCTTCGTCTGGTAAAGCTGCCCAGGCCGCGTTCTGCCCCTCGTTTCAAAACCCTGCCCTCCGAGGCTGACTTTGGGTTCCCACCATCGCTAGGACATAAGTAGGTGTAAACATCCCTTTCCTTGTCCTGTGGGACAGACCACAGTCCCCCGTCCGGTCTGCCACGGGGCAAATAATGGGTCAGGGCGTGGACTGCGCAGTTGTGCTGCCTTCGCTCTACCCCACCACCGCGCCTGCAAACAAGTCCTCAGGCAGACCCGGTGCACAGCAGGGCGGGACAGGCCTGCCCCAGGGGCACCCAATTGCAGGGGCCCTGGCCCCGGCGTCCTGAGGCCGCCGACCTGCCTGCGCAGGGCCCCGACGGGCTGTACGTCCCCGGAGGTACAGAGGTCCCTTGCACCTCCACCAGAGCTCAGGGGTGTTCGTGTTCTGGTGGCTCTTCCTTGTCTTCCTCGGTCTTGTTTGAATGTGACAACAGCAAGGTCATTTTGTCCAAAAACTAAAAGGAGTTTGTTTGTTTGCTTGTTTTAAGATTTTATTTATTTTTAGAGAGAGGGGAAGAGAGTGAGAAAGAGAGGAACTAAAACCTCGATTCGAGAGAGAAACATTGATCTGCTGCCTCTGGCATGCCCCTGACCAGAGACCAACCAGCCTGCAACCCAGGCACGTGCCCTGCCCAGAATGGAACCTGCGACCTTTTGCTTTGCAGTTTAATGCTCTAGCAACCAAGCCATGCCAGTCAAAGCCAAAAGCTGAAAGAGGTTTTAAATGCATCCAGAGCCTCAGCCCTCTCTGCAGCCTGAGTTCCCGGGAGCTCAGCAGCCAGGGAGGGGCCCGAGCCTGCATTTCTGTCCTGTACAAAGGGAAAAGAGGCTTGAGGAGGTAAGGCACCTGCTGGGAGGACAGCCTGTCTTTCTCTGAGCAAAGGCTGGCCCTGGCTCGGCCCCCATGGGCCCGTGAAGGCAGAATCAGGCAGCAGGGGTGAGCACATGGCCCTCTCCTCAGTGGTGCCCCTGGTGCTGCCCTGACAGGGTTGACCCCCAGCCCCTCACTCTCTGGGGAGCTTCCTCTGCTGCCCGCAGTCTCCCTCAGAGGCCTCCACACCTCTGTGCCCACCCAAGATCTGACATACACACACCCGAACCTCAGCCACCAGGGGCTTTTGGAGGGGCAATAGGGCAGGACAGACAGGTCCTTGGAAGTCTGATCTGGCAAGTTGAGCCACTCCCAGAGGACCCTGGGGCAGGCCTGGGGACGAATCCTGGGCAGGCGCCCAAGGGGACAGCAGGCACAGTCCCCCAGTGACGTCACGGTGAGGGCTCCAGGGCCCCTGGCTCGGGGCTGCACCCCTGTGGGCCCCAACCGTTGCTGCTTGCCAACCCACAGGCCTGCAGGCCCTGCGGTCCAGGAGGGGCCTGGGTGTTCTGGGTGCTACCCAGCACCCCTGTCGCCTGGGATCTCTGCCCACCACCACCGACTCCCCCTTCACCTGGGCCTCCTGCCCTCAGAGCCCTTGAAACCACCGCCTTCTGACTCGGCCCTCTCCAGGCCCCTCCCAGGCACCGGTTGCATCACCTCCCAGGTGGCCAGGGCTGGGCCTCAGGGGCAGGTTCCTGACAAACAGCCCGCAGGCCCTGGGGCCCACTGGAGAGGAGGCCAGCTGCGTCTTGCAGACCCAAGTCCCCTGAGGAGGGCCTACAGGGCTGGAGCCCTGGGCCAGGGCCTGGGGACGCTGCATGAGCACTGGGGCTCTGGGTGCCCTGCAGAAGGGCAGTTGCTGCCCCCCATCCCCACAGTAGTGCCCCGCCTGACTCAAGAGCGGGGGCGGGCAGAGGAGCACAGGGACCCAGTGACCACTCCCCTTCCCATTGCCCCCCTGGCCCAGCCCACACGGGACACAGATATGCCCACAGTCATGGGAACCCAACTCCCCTTCATTCAGCAGGCGGTGAAGGTGGTGAGCTGCCCCTAGGGTCACCCATGGGGCAAGGGGCAGAAGGAAGACAATTGAGGGGAAAGCACAGGAGGAGCTGGGCCCTCTCCCTCCAGGAGCCACACCCTGCACCTCCCATGCCCCTGGCCTGGGGCAGGGCTGCTTTTCCCTAGCCCGGGAGCCTGCTCCAGCATCCGCCCAGGGGAGGAGGGCGAGGTACCGCCCAGCCATGGGAGAGGGCGGGGCTGAGCAGGAGCCCGGAGGAGCAGGGGTCCTCTGGGACCCAGGCACTGGGGTAGAGGTGGGTGACAGGGAGGTTCCCCCAGGCCCAGCACTCAAAGCCCCAGCCCCGTTCTGCCTCCTAGCTGCGTTCAGCCCCTTCACTCCAGCTCTGGAACCTGGCAGCTGATCTCCGCTGGCCTGAGAAAAGCTTCAGTGGTGTGGACGTGAGAAATGTCCAGACCTGTAGGGAATTTTTATGAGTTTATTTGAACCAAGCTGACAACAATTGCTGGGAGGCAAAGTCTCACGGGATTGAGAACATGCTGCAGGGAAAGGCATTTTTGCAGCTCCTTTTATGAGTCAGAATCAGAGGAGGAATGAGGAGGGGTCGTATGAAATGCAGGGCTGCAGATTAAGGGGGCGGGAGAGCAGAGAGGACTTGTTAGGCATTTTTGTGTCCTCACTGCCAGCATCTGAGCCTGGCAGCCCCCCCCACCCCCAGCCCCGCAGGCCCCGCCTGAGGGTTCTGTGTGTGGTCCACATGCAGATTGAGTTAAAGGCTGGAGAGAAACTTGTGCCCCTCCCTGAACCACCTGGAAGAACAGCAGTTAGAGGCCTCACCCAGGAGGGATTGTTTATCAGAGATAACTTCTTTGAACCAGTGTGTCTATGAGGCAGAACACGGTTTTATTTAACATTCACTAAATCTCTGCCCCTCTGATCATCTTGCAAAGACCTTTGCAGCCCCCCACCCTTCCCCCAGGCTCCATTCCCAGAGGTTACCCTCTCCCTAGCTCAGGATCTCTGCTGCCCATGTTCCCTTTCTGGCTATGGCTCTCTTGTGCCTGTGGGTCTCACCTGTGGGTCTCGGATTCCCCTGTTTGCGGGGTTCCCGTACATAGGTGGCTGTTTTCTGTCGCTAATCTATCTCTTGTCTATTGGATGTTAGACGGGCCAGAGGGACCTTGGGGGCAGAGGAAAGTGTGTTCCTGCACATGGGAAGGGTGGTTGGTGACATGGGCTGGGAAGGAGTTCACGGAGAGAAGAAAGTGTAGAGAGTAAAGTTCTTGCTCGCTCTCCAGGAAAGGGGAGGGGCATGCTCCCAAGAGAGCCCACCAAATATTTGCAACTCATGTGTCTGACATGGGCCTAGTGTCCAGGCTGTACCAAGAAGTCTCACAGTGAAAATAAGACTGAAAGTGGGCACAGGGCCCGAACAGACCCTCCTGCAGAGGAGACACACACGGCCGGCACGCCCGTGGACGGTGCTTGGCATGTCCAGAGACACCGCTCCACGCCCTCGAGAACAGGACCTCAGAGAGGCAGACAGCGTTGAGTGCAGTCCCGGCCCGGAGCCCTGCTGAGAACCTGACCCAGCCTGGCTGCCGCAGAGCCTGGTGGTGGTTCCTTTGGCTGCCCCTCCGTCAAGACCCGAAAACACTGAAAACAGACATCCAAGCCAAAACTTGCACATTAACGTCATGGCGGCTCCAATCACCTTGGCCAAAGGGCGGGAACAGCCCGAGTGTCCATCAGCGAGTAAGGGGCAATCGCAGTGTGGCCCGCCCACACAGTGGACCGGTGCTGTTTCAGTACCACAGAACCGGGCCTGGAGAACGTCTGGCTCATGAGGGCACAAGCGGCACGGCAGCCCGTGGGGAGGGAGAGCAGGCTGGCTGGCCGGTGGTCAGGGCCTGAGGTCGGAACGGAGCCACTGCCCGAGGGCATGGGGCTGCCTCTGGAGGATGCTGCAACGCTGTGGGGCCAGACGGATGGGGCAGCTGCACCGGAGTGTGAGTGTTGTCGCTGCCCCTGAACTTCCAGAGGGCTTCCGCAGTAAATTTCACCACAGTGCAGAACAGAAAACTGGCCAAGGAGACAGAACCCCGCAGAGGGAGCCAACGAATCTCATGAGGGCTTGAGAGGTCCCCACCTGCCAGGGGGCTGGGGTCTGCGGCGGGGAAGAAGTTCCTTGTAGAGACCCCATGCCCTGGGCTGAGCAGAGGGCAGGGTGGGGATCTGGACACTCAGGCCATGGGGCTGAGTCCCTACTTCCTCACGGGACAGTCCCTCCAGGTCTGTGACCTAAGAGGAGACCAAGGGCCAATAAGGACAGTGACCAGCATGCAGGCCCAAAGCACAGAGCCACTCCTGCTGGGCACCTGGGGGGCTAGGGGACACCATGTGCCAACGGCCAGGTGGCGTGGCATGGCAGATGTGCTGTGGGGTGACTGCGTGTGATGCGGTGCCATGCCACGTGGCGCCCTGTAGTGACCGTGGAGTGGGCTCTGGGCCCAGGTGGCCTGGAGGGTCATGTCCCTGCCCCTCAGTGTCACTGTCCTGGCTGTGCCCCACACCCCTGCTCCCCTCAGGGAGCGCCACTCTGCTCCAGGGCTGCTCCAGACACACAGACCCTCCTGGCTCCTTCATCTCAGGTGACCTCCAGTCAGCGTCCTGGGGGTGAGAGGGCAGTCCCAGGGCACCCATTGCAGTCCTGGGTCTGCCACTGGGCTTCGGTTTACCCAGCAGGGCAGGCAGGGCAGTGGAATCAGGAAGGCTGTGCTGGCAGCTCTCTTCTGTGGCCCCTTAGCAGGTACCCTGGGGGGCTGGACCACCCACCCTCCTCCCCCTGCTGGGGCCACAGGTGCAAGCTGTTTACTTGGCAGGTGCTGGCAGAGCTGAGTTCCTTGGTGCCCCTCCTCCAGGGCAGGGCCCCAGAGACAAGCAGGCCCCGTGGCCCTGAGACCAGCCCCGCCATTCCCATGGATGAGTTACTGTGACCCCC
Source organism: Tonatia bakeri (assembly GCA_004024845.1). Lineage (NCBI taxonomy): Eukaryota > Metazoa > Chordata > Mammalia > Chiroptera > Phyllostomidae > Tonatia > Tonatia bakeri. The sequence continues at coordinate 106,244 of PVIA01000419.1, forward strand.
CAGCTGTCACCCCACCAGCCCCTGCTCCGTCAGCACTGGGACCTGAAGGCAGTGTGCCTGGGCCCACCCTCGGTTCTGGGCCCCGGGACCACTCACTGAGCAGGCCCAGGCCTGGAGGTGGCACCTGAGCACGGGAGGCTTGGGAGCAGTGGGGGCCCAGAGGGGTCTCCAGGGCTTAGATCACACGGCCTGGTGGGCAGGCGCAGTGGCTGACTCTGGACCAGCTCTCCCAGGCTCCCCGTGCCCTCATCTCTCTGGACGCCCCTCTGGTCCACGCCTGTGTGTGCCCCTCCTTGACCCTCGTCTCTCTCGGGTGCTCTGAGTGTCAGCACCGCACCTGCAGGGCTCCCAGCGGGCCCAGGAGGTGGTGGTGCTGCGCTGCCAGGCCAGGCTGGGCGGGGGACTGCTGGCTCGGCAGACAGCTGCGGGAAGTGCAGAGAACAATTGTGGCCTCCCTGCCAAGGCGCTGCCCAGCCAGGACAGGAAGTGCTGGGGGCTGGGCCGGGTGGGAGCGCTGACTGCCCCTTGGGGCGCCCAGGTGCCCCTGCCCCAGGAGCCCCTCCAGGAGCTACTGTGAGGGTAGGGGTCAGAGCCTGCCCTGCCCAGCTCCATCACTCCAGGCTTGGACCCCAGCGTCTGGTCTCAGGGCCTAGCAGGCCAGAGGCGGGGCCGCCTGGCCAGCCAGGAAGAGCCAGGAGGACCCAGGAGGGCTGCTCTGATCCTGCTTTCAGCCAACCGGCAGGTGGGGACAGCTTTGCGTTCCCTCTCCCAGCAGCTCTCCCCCTGCTGAGGGCACAGCACGTTGCTCTGGGTGCTGTGTAGGGTCCCAGCAGGGAGATTAACTTCCTCCAGGAAATCTGAGTGAGGCCTTACACAGCTTTCCTGGGTCCCCAGAGATACCTCGGAGACTTCAGAGCACCATGGGTGGCTGCTGAGCTGAGGGGGGGGGAGGCGGCCCAGCAGCCATTTCTCTCTGCCCAGGCAGAGAGAAAGAAGAGGAAGCGCTACAGGGATGTGGGGAACGGAGCCAAGTAGGAGCCTTCACAGCCTCAGCGAACGCCTGGATCCAGCCATGCCTGATACCTGACACCTGCACATGGGCTTGGCTTATCCCCTGAGCCAGTCACTTCCTCTTTTCCCACAGGCTGGTTTAAGATTCTGCCGCTGGCTACCCTGACTCATGACCGATTCTCCACACTTCTACTCGCATCCTTCTCCGTTAGAGAGGTTTGTGTTCTCAACACAGATGTCTCCCTCTGTGAAAGATGCCATTGCCACCACGAGGCAACCCCAGGGTCTGTACTAAGAGCAAAGCCAGCTGCCTCGCTCCAGAGCCCCAGCCAGGAAGGCGGGCTCTTCGGTGTCGCCTCTCTGGGAAGGCAGCAGGGCTGGGTGGGTCTCTGCTGAGTGGATGGTCCAGCTGAGTGAACAGCTGCCTCCAGGAGGGGCAGGAAGGGCACCTGGGCCTTCCCTAGGGTGTCTGTTCCAGGTCTGGGGTGGGGAGACATGCCCCCAAAATGCAGCTGCCCACCCCTGTGTGTACCCACCTGCACCTCTCACTTGAGGCTTTCCAATTCCCCCCTGGCAGGTCATGGCCAAGGCAGGCGACCAGGGGGAGAAGGGCTCAGAGGTCAGGTCACCAGAACTATGGCCAGGGGTTGGAGGACAAGGAAGCAGCCACGTTCTTCAGGGAGAGAGGCTGCCTCCAGTGCACAGGGGGAGGGGCTCAGGGGCCCTTCAGGGTGTGCTGGCAGCCAGGGGTGAGGATCAGCACGCTCCCCAAAGCTGACCAAGGTTGTCTGCCTTCTCCCTGCTCAGCAGCTTCCGGGCCCCAAGGCCCTTGACCTCGCTGGCCACGCCCACCTCCCCGAGCCTTGACCCTTCTCCTGGCTCCGAGGCTTCCAGCCCACCTCCTCTCAGCACCCGCACAGCTCCGCCGGCTCCCTCGCTGCCTACCATGCCAGGGGCTCTGCTCAAACGTTGCTGTCCCACTAGCCAGTCCACCTAAGCTGCCCACAGCTCCCCAGTGCTGCCCCCAGCAGACCCGCCCACATCCAGGCCGGGTGCACCCCGGGCGCTCGGCGTCTGCCCAGAGAAGGGATGAGGAGCCGCCTCGCTCTCCTGACCCCGTTAGTCACCGGGTCCGAGTCTGGACGCCCGAGGGAACTAATTAACGCGGCTTCTGGATTACCTACATTTGCTCCCGCTGCCTCCCTTCCTCCTCCCGTCCGCTGTCCTCGGGGACTGGGGGGGCGGGGCCAGGCTGCTGTCTCACTTACGGGAAGCAGAGGCAGGCTGGTCACATGACAAGAAGCAGCCTGGGCTCCGCAGGCCCCCGACGGACCCCGCGGGAGCGCCCCCAGGGCTCTGAGACCCTTCAAAGCCCGGCTTGGAGCGCGGCCCAGGTGGGCGCCGGCCCTGCTCCTGCGCACAGATCGTCTGCCTGATTCGCATTTAATAAGACCTAGCTCTCCGCCAGACCAGTTCCTACTCAAGAACTGATGCGGTGGGGGGCATCTAAATTATGCATTTGCGCACCCTCAGGTTTTAGTGAAGGTCTGGCACTCAGCCGAGCCCTTGGCGGCCTCCTTCGCCCATGGGAAGTGGGTCTGGGTCTGGCTGGCCGGGTGCAGCTGTGGCCTCGGGACCCCAGCACGATCTCTTCAGCCCCTTGTCTCCAGAGCGGGGGGCCTGTGGCTGGGAAATCAGACGTCTGGGTTCCTGGCTGGCTGGGCAAGAGCTCTGCACTGATCCGCTGCGGGCTGATTAGCGCCCCAGGGAGGCGGGGCCCAGGCAGCAGCTGAGGGACAGAAACTGCAGGGGATCTGGGCAGGGAAGCTGGAGGCGGGGACAGAAGGTTCCCCACAATGTCTTTCAGATCCTTGAAGTCCAAAGGGCCCCGGCTGGAAGCTGGAGGCTCGTGAGAGCCAACCAAGCCCCAGGGCACATATCCCCGAAGCCAGAGGGCCCTGCAGCCTGGGAGCTGGCTGGGGAGGGGGAGGGGATGCCTGGGACCCTTCGGTGCCCAGCAGGGGAGGATAAAGCCCCAGGCTGCACAGGGGACCTCATTATAAGGACCCGGGCCCCTGCTCCTTCCCTTCTGCCTTCCCCCAAACTTTGCCCCTCACACCCAGTCCATAAACACATAAAGGAGGATCTCAGGTCGGGGCCACAGGGCAAGTTCCAGTGAAGGTCCTGCCACACCTGCAGACCTACAGATTAGCTGGGGCGCTGGGGCTGCCCCCAGAATCCCAGGGCAACTCGGGTGGGCCGTGGTCCAGCGTCCCTGCCCTGCAGCCCTGGTGCCCCTGGAGATGAGCCTGACTGGGACCATGGTGGGGGCAGGGGTGCCCTGGGCTGCTCCTGCCGCCTCAGGCCTGTCACGTGGTGCCCGCCAAGGCCCCGGGGGCCGAGGGTTCTGAGGTGCCCCCATGCCTGCAGACACCCCCACAGCAGCAGAGACCACTCCCCCCATGGCCCCCCTTCTCCTGCTCTGCTGCCGGGGTTCTGCTCCCTCCTCCTCCTTTCCCATCCCTTTCTCAGGAACCGGGTGGGGAGGGGGGGTGAACAGAGAAGAGCCTCGGTGCAGAGGAGGACAGAGTACAGAGGGACCTGCAAGTTGGGGAGGAGTGAGGGCACTGCTGCTGGTTTGAAGCAGAGGAGCTTATCAGTCGGGTCAGTCCTGGCTCAGCTGATGCAAATGAATCTCCCCGCTGCTGGGGTGGGGGCCCCGGGGCAGCTCCACGGAGGCCAGAACCCCAGTGGGGTGAGAGGTGGGGCGTTGCCCACTGCGGGAGGCTGGTCACCGGGTTCAGGTTGAGTGTGTGCCTGCCTGTGCAGGTTCCCTAGCCCTGTCCCCCGGCCAGACGGTGGGCAGTGACACTGCAGCTGTAGCAAGCACACCTGGAGCCTGGAGTCTGGCTCCTAAATACCATTCCTCACCCTAAGGAACCCGCTGAGGTCAGGGTTGGGGCAGGGTGGGCATGAGAGGAGCCCAGAGCATCGTGTGTCAAGAGCTGAGGAAGGGCTGCAAGAAAGATGAGATGTGCGGAAAGGAAGGGCCAGTGACAGGGACGGTCCTGAGTGGGGGGTGGGGCGGGCTGTCACAGGGTCCCTTGAGGTTGTGGCCTGTGTGAGGGGTCAGCTGGCTCACTGACAAGTTCTCCAGTTCCCTAGAGCCAGGCAGGCGGGTGGGGCAGGGGGCCCGCGGCGACGAGAGGCGCTGGTTAGAGGCGGGGCGGGGCTGCGGGCCTCGCAGTGAGGAGGTGGAGGGCGGGTTGGCGTCGGAACCCGGAGGCAGAGGTGAGCAGGCACGATGGGCGGTGGCGAGGGAGGCCCCATCTGACCCACCCCACCTTTTCCCCTTTTCCCGCTGGGGGTCCTCCGTCCCCAGCGGCCCCGCTGACGTTTCAGCAGCACCTGCCGGGCGGACCATCTCTGCTCCCGACCCACTTTCCCGCGGTCTCACCTCCCCGCCCAGGCAGCCACCCCACACGGGACCACTGCCCGAGCCCCAAACCCCACGAGCCTCACGGGCTCCTCGGAGCGCCGGCCCTGTCCACGGCGGCGGGGCGTCCGAGAGGCCGACCTTGTCCCGACTGGGCCCCGCTGGGCTGCCGCCTTAGACGGAGGAACCGGCCCGCTCCCTGGAACCCATAGGCCTGAGGGTCAGTCCCAGCTCCGTGTAGGCGGGGTGCGGGGTGCTGGGCGCCTGTCCGGGAACCGAGCCAGTCGGCAGCGAGAGACCCAGGCCAGCCCCTGGGGCGCGGATCGCGGCGCCAGGCAAGCTAGGTCTGAGGTGCCCCTGGAGCCGATCCCCGAGGGCGCGTCGCCTTTAATTGGCTCTCACGCGCGGAACCCGGGCAGGGAGGAAGCGCGCGCGCGCGCCGGAGACGGGGCCGTGCCGTGCGCGCGCGCGCGGCGTGCGCGGTGACGCGGCCGTGGGGTTTCCCGAGGCTGCGGACAGGGGCCGCCGCGCCCATCGATGGCTGGAGGCGTTTGAGGGCGGACGGAGGCGGCGGCGGCGGGCGCGGAGTGGAGCAGCCGCCGCGGGACCGGACCGAGCCTCGCCGCGCACCTGCCGCAGCGCCCGCGGAGCGGCCTGAGCGCGACCACCTCCGGGAGCGGCGGCCGAGGCGGCCAAGGCGGCGAGGTGCGGGCGCGGCAGGCAGGACGAGCGCCGAGGTGAGCCCGGAGGCCTCCATCCTGCCTGGCCTCGCGGCCCCGGCCGTGCTGGCCCTACCCGGCGGCGGGACCCCCAGCATCTCTCCCCCCGCCCCCCGCCGCAGTCTCCTGTCCCGGCCGCCCCGCCCCCATCCACTGCGGGGCCGCGTCTTCCTGCCCCGCCCGGGTGGGGTCTGTGGGGCTGAGGCGGGTGGGGAACCTGCGGGCGTGGGCCGGGGTCCGGGCGGAGGTTCGAGGCTCGGTGTGTCAGGTCCGGGGCCGGGGTTTGGGGTCCAGGTTTGGGTAACTGGGTCTGCGGCTGGAGTTCTGGGCTTTTAGGTCAGGGTCTGTGATCAGGGTCCTGGGTTGGGGTCTGGGGTTCCTATCGGTGTCTGGGGTCCTGGTCGGGGTTCGGGTACCTGGGCTCGAGGTCCAGGGTCCTAAGCTCTGGGTCTGTGTGCGGGCCCTGGGTCCGGCCTGGCCTCCCCGGGGCTGTGCGCTGGGCTGGGGTCTGCGGCCCGCCCCTCCCGCGCGCCTGGCCGCCGGCTCGGCTGCGAGAACAAAGGCGGCGCGTCCGGTTGCTGCAGTGGGTGTGGGTGCCCGTCCTTTGCTTGGAAGGACGTCGTGTTTTAGGTGCCCCTATTTTGGCGTCTCTGAAGTTCGGGTTTAGGAACGACACGATGGAGGGGGGTTGGTGAAATGAGGAAGCGGGGCCCGGCCGGCGCGGCCGCCGGGGGACGTTCGAGGGGGTCGGAGGCCGAAGCGAAGAGCTGTGTTGGGAAGCCTAGAACAATAGCGACTCTCCGCTGTCTTCGTTTTTACCGGGAAGTGAGCGGCGGCCTCACGGCCAGCCTTTTCTCGTTTTCTTCCTCGCGCGGCGCGGGGCCTGCGTGCGGGTCGGGTGGGCGGGAGGTGGGCAGGAGGAGGGCGGGGAGGGACCGGGAGGCCTGCGGGGGCAGGGCCGGGGTCCCGGAGTCTCGATGAATGGCCGGGAGCCCAGGCCCCGCGACAAGATGGCGCGGCTGCCGCCGCCTTTGTCAGCGCGGCGCGCTCCCGGATCCGCGACTGCTGCGCTGGGTCTGGGGCTCTCAGGGCGTGACTCCGGGCGACCTGTGGGAGGTACCACCCGAGGGCCGGGCATCCTCCTGCGACTGGAGCGCGCTCCTCGGGGACCGCGGGGTGCGGTGGGGGAGGGGCCGCGATGACAATTCCGGCGGGTGGAGGCCCAGCCTTCAGCCCTGAAAACCCTCCTCTGTTTTCACTTGCAAATTGATGGTCGATTCAAAAGGTGTTCACAGTTTGTGTCCTTTAAACCACAGGTTTGGCGTGCAAAGGTCGCGCGGCCTTGTCTGCTCAGGGCCTCTTTGTGGAAGCTGTTCCCAACCACTAGAATGGGGATCGGCGCACCGAGGTCCGCGGCGAGTGGCCTGTGCTATGTGCGTTGTTTCGTGGGGCGGGAGCTGGGCATTGACGAGCCTCAAGCTGTGCTTTCGGTTCGGGCAGTGCGGTGGTTTTCTGTGTCTGTCACTTGGCTATCTGTCTGGTAACTGACCTCAAATATGCGATCGTCAAGAGTCCCATATGAGATTTATTATTAAGGAAATATCTAGGTTATTTTCCTGGATTAGCGAGTCAACGGAAGCATAAGCTCTGTGAGGAGTTGGAGGCACTGGATAGGTCTTAAGAGCATGGTGGTCCGTTTCTACAGGACTTCTTTGTTTCCTGATTTGAAACTGTAGTCTTTTTGGGGGGCTGTGGAGGGTTCTTTTAAATCTGAAATTAGGTTTTAGTTTGACTTGTAGCAAGACAAGATCTGTTCTGGATTATTCCGGAAGATACATATTGCAAAAAAAAAAAAAGGTAGTTCCTTTTTTGCTTCTGTACCGGTACTGGGTTTGTGGCTGGGACTGAGTTGGTGCCACTGAGGAGATGGGTGCGACACCTCTGCAGGGCGGGGCATGGGTGGCCCTCCATTTTCTTTCACTTTGGAACGAATGAGCGTCCAGAAACGGGTGAAGCTGGAGGGCAATCCTTCCAGGCCCTGGCGGGGTAGGGGGTGCTTCCGGAGGCCTCTCCTTCCTGACACTCCCTTCGCGGGGCGTGAGGGTGGAGGAAGGCCAAGTGAGTTTGGTGGGGGGCCGGGCCTCCCCTGCAGCTTTCCCTGTAGGGCCTGTCTGCCCCACCTTACTGGGTGGGCTGGAGAGCAGGGTGCTGACCAGAAGGTCCAGTCCTCAGCTTTGACTCAGGGTGGACACCTCCTAAGGGAGCACACCCACTGGGTGGGACCTGGACTCTAGTCCACCAGGGCAGGGGCTGCCTCTGCCCCGCCCCAGGCAGAGCACCCTGCGGCAGTTCCTTGGTAAAGGCTTCTCTTTGGTATCTGGAATTACTTCTGACTGTCTGGGAGTTGAAAATGAGTTTCCTCAGATTGAATCAATCTCAAAAGAGATTCAAAAGGAAGCTGAAGTCTGCAGAGTAATGTACTGTCTTTTAAAAAGTAGACCTCTTACAACATGGTCTTTCCCATGAAGTGGTCACTTGAATTTGTCTCTGATTTGGTGGTTTGATTGGGAAAGCTTTATTTCTCCAAGTGTCTTCTGAGAAGGTTGCCAGGTCTCCACAGACTTGTCTGCCATCAGTCAGCTGCACTGAACGGCACTGACTTTGTTTCAGATACGCAGTATTGGCACTTAACTGTTGTTTCTTCATCGGATTTTTTTTGTCCTCTGCCCAAAAGATTTAGCTCGTGTTGGTCCCTAAATCGGATTAAATTCTTACTGTGTCCGGACTCCGGCTTGAGCGGCAGAGCCCTGGTAATAGGCAGTCTCAATGTCATGATCTGGGCCGGACCACATGGTATGCTGTGTCACTTTGAAACCCTAGTTAGTGCACGCCTGGTAAGGCATCGAACACAGGTGGTAGGGTTTTTTACCCCCTGGGGTAAAGTCTGGCTTTAGGTTTGTGCGAGGTGGTCAGAGTGTTGGAGGAATGAAGGCCAGATGGTTCGGGCAGGTGTGGGGCTTGGTGAAGGTCGGGTGGGGTCGGAGAGGGAGAGGGGGCGGAGGGCACGGAATGCAGAACCATGCTGGGAGAGAGAGCTGGTCCGGGTACAGGTGGACCCCGGGGGAGTGCCGGGTGGGCGGGCTGGTGGTCCTGCAGGAGGGATGGAGCACCATTGCCCCCCCCCCCATTTTCTTGTTGAGTGTGTTAGGGTGACGTTGGCCAGTACAATTCCACAGGTTTCAGGGGTCCGGTTCTGTGACACATCACCTGTGGTGGCAGTGTGTGCGTGCCCCCCGCCCCTTCTGTCTAAGCCATGAGTGGGGCCCCCCTGTGGGCACGGAGCCCCCCTGCATGGAGGCCCCCTGGGTGGGGGCTGAGGGCCGGCTGGAAGACTGGTGCCCACTAACAGGGCGGCGTGTTTCCTAAAGACCTGAGGGAGCGTTTCCTCATTTGACTTAGTAAGTTACAGTTCTGGTGAAAGCCACTTCTTCAAACCTGATGATTTGAAAGGTCAGGCCGGGGTCACCCGAGGTAACTTGGAGGTGGTGCACAGTGAACCTTGCGTCGCCCCTGCCAGGAGGGCGCTGCGGGTCGGCGGTTATCACGGCTGCTACGGTGGTCCGCCTTGCCCTCGGCCCGGGCACTGCAGGCGTGGCGCCGTCCACCCATGGGCAGCTGTGTGTCTGTGTCTCCCCGTGGCTCCGGCTCAGTCCTGCAGCGGCTAGTCCCTGTGAGGACTGTCCCAGCCTCCATGGTGGCCGCCTCAAAGCATTCACAGGAACTTCAGCGATTCCGGAGTTCTGGGAGGGAGAGAAGTCATTGGTTTCTGTGAGGGCCCGAAGTGCCCAAGGTGGGGCCTGGGTCTCTAGCCCACCTTGCAGGTTGGTGGGGGGGTGACCGGTGCATCCGCCCCTTTCTCTGTCGCCCCTCCTTCCTGGGGGGCTACCGTATGTGCGGGCACTGAGGACGGCAGCCTTGCTTCCCCTGCGACCGTGCTGCAGGGGCCAGCGTGCCAGGAGGCTCCTCTCCCACTCCTGGATGGCTCGGGGCGAGCATCACTGCGGGCGTGGGCGCCCCTTCCGAGCAGCCCACATCCAACCTCACCTTTCCCTGGGGAGACACAGTTCCTCGCTTACGTCTGTCCTGGAAAGGCTTCCTTTACCTTTCTAGGGTACTTCTGATCCTCGAATTCATTTTGAAAACTGGTGAAATTACTTACTTTTTAGAGATTTCACCTTGCTGTTTATGGTGGTGAATACTTTTTTACTTCACAAAACTTTTGGTATCTTTTCTTTCCTTTTTAAACCACTCCAAGTCAAATCTCCTTCCGTCACCATTTATCCCCTTTTACCTGCTTCTGCCTCCCCTCAGCCCCATTTTCCTCTGGTCATCACTGTGCTATTACCTTTTGTTTTTGGCTTAATCCCCTTCACCTATTCCCCGTGTCTGTGAGTCTGTTTCTGGTGTGTCACCAGTTTGTTTTGTTCACGAGATCCCACACACGAGTGTAGTTGCACAGTGCTTGTCTCTCTTGGACAGGCCTGTTTCACGGAGCACGCTGCTCTCCAGGTCCATCCCTGCGGTTGTGAAGGTAGGAGCTCCCTTTTGGGGCTGCATAGTATTCCATCGTGTGAATGTGCTGCAGCCTCTTCATCCGCTTATCTACTGATGGGCCCTTGGGCTGCTTCCAGATCTTGGCGATTGGAACTTTTTTGGCTTTTTTTTGGGGGGGGGGCATTTCTTGATTCACCAACCAGTGACGAGGAAATGAAATATTTTCACATGTTCTCATAGAGACTGTGACTGAAAATTTGTTTCACGGTTGCCTCTCAGCACTCTCTGCAGGCGCTGAGGCTGTGAGCTGTTGCAGAAGGGTGTTGCCCAGGGCCTTCCCGAGGTGCAGTCGCACGGGGAGCCCGACTAGTGGGCTGGGAGTGTGGGCGGCCACCCTGCTCCCATTCCTGGACAGCTTTCCGGGAAGAGAGGTGAGCGGAGACCTGCCCGTCATCCATGTGGCCCGTCTGGTAGGCAGGCGGGGCTGGTGGGGAGGGAGTGGTGTCCCAGGCCAAGTGACCACTTGGCGGCCTTCGTCTGCTGTCCGCCCAGCACCCAGAGCTGTGCCGGTACGTCTGGCAGGCGGTGGGGACCAGGGCTGGCACCCACTCTGCACATGTGCCCAGGGGCCTGTGAAGCCCGGCGGGGGTTTGGGGGAGCAGAGTGACCGGGCCGGGACACTCACATGGAGCTGGAGCTTGGACTGAGCTCGGAGCAGGGAGAAGCCTGGGGGGCAGAGTGCCCCCGGGTGTGGGTATGTCGAGAGCAGGGTCTGAGCTGAGGGCGGGGAGGGGGAGCAGGCCACAGGGGTCTGTCTGGGTGACCGAGTGGTTGCGTGCTGGGTTTGAGGGTGAGAAGGGGCAGTCCCATGCTGTGCGTCCAGGGTGCATCCACCCTCACACCTCCTCCTGCAGCGCCCCCCTCAGCGGGCCATTCAGACAGACCGTGAGTGCCTCATGGGGCACGGGGCCGCGAGAGCAGGGGCCCTTGGCACCCTCCACGGCTGCAGCCGCGGCCCGGCCCTGAGAGGGCCCGCACAGGAGGGGTGGTGCAGTCGCTGACACATGGGGCGTGGTGCTCCGAGGGGCGGCCTGGACAGAGGCGCGGTCCTGTGGGCGTCTGTGCTTGGGGGTGGCCAAAGTCTTGGGAGTGACCGCCACTTAGAGCGAGAAGTCTCGAAGTGTGGCCTGTGCACCCTGCCTCGGGGGTGCAGGGGTCCGAGCTCCTCACAGAGCGCGGGGCGGAGCCTGAGGTGGTGGGGACTGTGCGCTGGGGCAGGAGCGCCGGCCTTCGGGCCACAGTCAGACGAGCCAGAGCAGCACACATGCGGACTGTGGCGAAAAGTCCAGAGTGGGCGGCGAGATGGCGACCCTGAGCCGCATCTTTGTCCTCGCCTGTGTGAAGACGTGGGGGGAGGGCACAAAGCCGTCCCCGGGCCCTGGCCTTATGACCTGGGGTGGGGAGGACAGCTGACACCCGACGGCCGTGCAGACCGGGGTGCTGGCAGCAGGCACTGGCTCGGGAGGCCGGGAGCGAAGCCGCGCTGGGTGGAGTGGACCGGCACAGTGTCAGAGGCGCTGTGAGGACACCCCCGCCTCCCGGCTTCCTGTCTGGGCGGCGGGCACTCCTGTGTGCCCGTCGACTGAGGAGCCCGGTGGCCCCGGTGGCACTCGGTTGCCTTCCCCATCGTTCGACGTAGTTTTGTCGGTTGTGCTGTGATGGTTGTCGTGTCCGCATGCTCTTTCTAAAAGGACTCATTGCAGTCGGCACGGTGTGTGCGGCCATGTTAGTGTTGGAGGTGGAAGGAGATCACGTGTGTTTGGGCGCGTTGTGCTTTGTGGTGTCGAGGAAGGAGAAAACGCAGCTGAAGCGTGAAAAGAGACTTGCGCAGCGTGTGGAGGAGGTGCTGCGAGGGGCCGGGCGTGTCCGAGGCGGTGTGCGAGGTCTCTCGGGCCCGCTGACACTCTGGCCGAACGGTTCTCTGCGGTGGGGCTGCCTCACCTTCGGGAGGTGCTGAGCAGCTCCCCGGCCTCTGCCCCTGGAAGCCAGCGGCGGGACACAGCCGACAGACTCAGAATGCCAGATCAGCAGTCACTGGGGAGAATGAAAAATGTGTCATTTTATTTTACGGGGAAAACACAACGGGCTTTCTGGCCAGCCCAGTACTTCAGCCCAAACAAGACCCCGCCATGGGCATCTGCGGAGGCAGGGTGGGGCCTGGCTCCCGCTGAGGCTGGGTGCGTGGCTGCTCTTCCCGCCGTCTGGGAAGGCGTTGTTTGGGGGACACGTAGTGGGTTCGCCAGACCATTGCAGACAGCTGTGCCCCATGTCTGGTGTCTGGTGGGCGTCCGGAGACGGGGTTCTGGGGACAGAAGACCGACCCTGACTGGAGCAAGCTCCCCTCCATCTTGGTGTCTGCCTCTGCCGCGTCCCCATCGTCAGCGGGCGGCCAACCACCCGTGTGCCCCTCCCTCAGGATCCCCTCTTCTGCCTGCAGACAGGCCCCCAGGCCTGGCACCCTTTCCCCTCCGTTCTTATTTCTCTCTGTTAACACATCTTCCGGGCAGGTGCCCTGTGCTAGCTGCCGCAGCGCCTCCGCCTGTCTTGTTCTCGTTCTCTGGGGGCTTGTCCCTTGTTCCACCAAGCCACCAACGTTCCATGAAGGTATTCTCTTCAGTGAGTCTGTCTTGTCTCAGTTTCTTTAACTTTCACAGTTTATTTACTTTTTTTTTTTAAGATTTTATTTATTTACTTTTAGAGAGGGAAGGGAGAGAGAAAGAGAGAGAGAGGAACATCAATGTGCGGTTGCTGGGGGCCATGGCCTGCAACCTAGGCATGTACCCTGACTGGGAATCGAACCTGCGACGCCTGGTTCGCAGCCCGCGCTCAATCCACTGAGCTACACCAGCCAGGGCTATTTTACTTTTTTTAAATTTTTTATTTTTTTAGAGAGGAGAAGGGAGAAAAAGTAGAGAAAAACATCAGTATGAGGTTTCCTCTTGTGCGCCCCCTACTAGGGACCTGGCCGACAATCCAGGCGAGTGCCCTGACTGGGGATCAAACTGGTGACCCTTTGGATCGCAGGCCGGCACTCAGTCCACTGAGCAGCATCAGCCAGGGCTGAAATGTATAACTGGGACGCTGGGGGTTGTAGCTAAAACCTGCTAGGTTTGTGTAGAGGAGAGAACGTGAAAGCGCGTGGACTGGGAGGCTTGGGCATCTCAGAAACGGCCGTGTGCTGTGCTGCGGGGAGGCAGGAACGCGGCGGTGAGGGAATGCCTCCTCGTCCTTCAGGGAGGAGCCATGGGAGGCCGTGGTGCTTCGTCCGTCTTGGGTGCCGGGCACAGTGTGTGGAGACTCTCCCTTGCACTGGGGATCACGCCGTGTTTACGCTTCCAGCTCTGGTTTTCCTGCTTGGTTCCACGCAGTGTGCGTTTCCGAGTGTCGCCCATCACCTGTCACTGTGTTGCTGGTGTCTCACCGCCGGGATTGGCCACACCCCCATGCTGTGTGAACTGCCTGATGGGACCCCACATCCCACTCTGCCTCTGCCTCCTGGCCCTGCTCCCTCCTGCCTCCCAGGGCTGTCCCGCTGGTCCCCTGCGGGGGCTGCACCAGGCATGTGCCGCCAGAGCAACCTTCGCAGCAGAAACCTGTCCCCCAGGCTGGAGGCTGGGGGTCCACATCAGGGTGTGGGAAGGCCACTGCCTCCACGGCATCACGGGCCCCCCATTCGCTCTTGCGAGGGCACCTGGCATCGGATGGGACCACCCTCAGCCCACTCGGTCTCGTGCTAAGGTGGTTGGCTGTAACTGCGAACAAGGTCACGTTCACACCTTCCAGGGAGACAAGAGTCCTCGAGGGACACTGTTGAAGCCACTGCAGTCCCTAGAGCTTTGCACCGGCCCTGCTTTTCCTGGCTCAGTTTCCCAGCCCTTCCTGCCCTGCACGCCCAGCCTGACAGAGACTGGCTCAGCTGCAGGTTGAAGGGGCCACCAAGAACCTCACAAGAAAAGGTGGGTGGCTCTGTGGGGACTCCAACGTCTCCCAGAACCGAAGTTCGGAAGTTCAGGCACAGAGCTGGGTGTTCCAGGTCGCTGTGCAGTTGGGGGGTGGAGATCCCCTTGGAGTCTCTGTCCTGATTTCCCCCAACCATGTCCCTGGTGCCGCCGCCTCTAATAGAAGGAAGAGAACTTCTTGAAGTGGCCGCTCTCCCTGGATTTGCATCTGCCACCTCGGACTGACCTCAGTTGACCAGACCCTCCTTGAAATGCTCTCCCTGCAGTCCCAGGTCCCCTGCTTGCCAGCTGCCCTGGCATCCCTGCTGGGACTCGGGGGTGCACGGCCCTGTATGCAGGCGGACCCGAGGGCCTCACACCCCAGCCTTGTTGACCGGCGGTCCCTTCTCCGGCCGTCTGCCTGGCGTCTCCATTCCTTGTGCTGTTCTCACCAGTGAGTCTTTCTTTCATAAGCATCTTTTTTAGAGAAGTTTCAAATTTGTTGATTTTAGGGAGAGAGGCAGGAAGGGGGAAAGAGAAGCATCAGCATGTTGACTCTGGTTACCCTGCACTCTTCAGTTGTTCCCTGTCTGCGCCCTGACCGGGCGTCACATCTGCAACAGTGGGGCGTGGGAATGACACTGTGACCCACTGGGCTCCCTGGCCTGGACTGCCCTGGGTCTCTAATCCTGCAGGTCTCAGCTTGAATGTCACCTCCTCAAAGAGGCTTTTCTAGTCCCCACCCTGCCTTGACCACGTTGATGGGCATGTTGTGGACTCGGGGGCATTCACCTCGAGTCGGAGCTGCCTGGCCGTGAGCCTGCAGCTCTGGTATGCTGGGGGGCCGTTCTGCGGGCAGGGATGGTTCTCCACCCTGAGGGAGTCAGGCCCCCAGAGGCGCCCGCCGGTCCACCAGGAAGCCCCGGCCTGGGGCGGGACGCGGAACCGACTCTTGGAAGTCTCCCTGAGCGTGGCCAGGAGGGTCGTTGGCTGAGCTCATGCAACCACTGCTGGGGTGTGGGGCGGGTTTGGGGATGGCAGCTGTGGACCCAGAGGGGAGAGGGGGTGGTGGACTCCTTCCTAGGAGTTGACAGGATCGTGGTGCCCAGCACCGAGTGGCAGGCATTTAAAAGGTGCTTGTGAGTCAGGAAGTGCCCGCCACACCCTCCTTGCACGTTTTTAGGCTGTGGGAAGTGGCCACACAAGGTTCCCATCATCCACAACTGACCGTTCAGGGCAGGCGCTGGGCTGCCAGTGGCTGTGCCTCCTCCTCTGAGTAGCTCCTCCACGCGGCCGCTGGTTACGTGTGGCCGTAGTGCCGGCTCCGCACAGAGCAGAATCCCCGGCTCCTGAGATCTGCAGGTGAGCAGGTCGGCGGGCCAGTGGTGTGGTCACAGCTGGGGCCCTTCCCAGGGCTCGCCATCCGGTTCGAGGGTGCTGACCCCCAGCATTTGGGGTGTGGAGTCACTCATGTGGCAGGCCTGTCTCTGCCTCCGTGCTGAGTTTTAAAAGGGTCTGGTGTGTGCTGGTGTGCTCTGGGAGCAGGAGAGAGAAAACCCAACTCCTGGCAGTGGTGAATTTCTTGTTCTCAAGTAAACAGCTTTTTCACTGTGCATAACTTCTGTGTTTTAATAGATCAGTCTGTGCAGTGTTTTAATGGCGGAGATGGTTTATGCTCTGCCTTGTCCAGGGTCCTGGCCACTGGCCACCTGTGCTGCTAAGTGTGTGGCTACGGACCACATTTTCAGTTTCATTAGGTTTTGATACAGTTAATTTTCTTTTATTTTTTGTTAAAGACTTTATTTTTTTGTTGAAGACTTCATTTATTTGTAGACAGAGGGGAAGAGAGGGAGAGAGAAAGGGAGAGAAACGTCAGTTGGTTGCCTCTCGCACGCCCCCCACTGGGGACCAAACTGCAACCCAGGCATGTGGCCTGGCTGGGAATCGAACTGCCGACTCCTTGGTTCACAGGCCGGTGGGCACTGAGTCCACCGAGACACACCAGATGGTGCTGCAGTTAATTTTTAAAAACACTTGGCTAATAATGACCAAGTTGGACAGCACGGCCCTAGACTGAGCATCTGGGTTGTCATTAGCAGAAACCGGGAAGGTTTGAGAAGCCTCCGTATCAGGCACGAGAATTCGGGAGCTGAGAGTCTGGTCAGGGCTTCTGCGCGGTGGCGGAGCTGAGCTGAGCTGAGCTTCAGAGCCGCGCCGCACTGCTGATTGTTGGGTGTTCGTCGAGCACGATGAGCGTCTGTCTAAGTCCGAGAGAGTGGGCTGTGTGCAGAGTTGGATTTTGCTGATCACATCGACTTTTAACTATTTTAATTTTCTCCTTTTTCTGACGTGCATGGTTCCTAATCTGGCTGGACCGAGAAAGACCAGACTTTTGGCTGGTTTTAGCCAGTTTCGTCTTGCTGTAGTCTTTGGAGCCCACTCAGTGGCCAGGTCCGAGTGTCGGGGGGTCTGAGTGTCAGGGGAGTGGGCAGGCCCTCGGCTCCTGGTGTCTGTCTGGCTCCGCTGGCAGGTGGTTTGCCCGGACACGGGGAGAGGTGCTGTCCATGCCTGGTGCCCCCACAGCCCTTGGAGACCAGGGTGGCGCAGTGAGTGCTGGTGAGCCGCATCAGAAACCAGTGAGGAGGGGAGGCGTGAGCTGGCCCTAGCGCAGGACCTCCCCGCCCTGGGAGGCAGGTGCTCCCGGAGGCACAGTGCCTCTGCTCTTGCAGTTTGTATCCCCAGCTTCCTGCTTCTGGGGTCCTGCCAGGTGGTGGGCCTGTCAGCCCCCGGGGTCCACAGTGCCGCGGGCGGGGTGTGGAAACGGGGGTGTGGGCTGCAGTGGGCTGCCGGCCTGTGTCAGCGCCTCATGCAGCCTAATCCCCCCCACCCCGCCCCCAGCCCGACTGGCATGGCTCCCCCCATGGCCGTGCAGCCTCTGTTGCCAGCTGGGCAGGGCATGGTCTGCAGGGCCCTCTCTGGACCGGGCGGTGTTGGCTGTGCTCCCCTGCAGCGGCAGGTGGGCTGGCCTCTGCTTCCCGGTGGCCTCACTTGTGAGGCCTGTCAGCCTGGGCTTCTCTGTCCCCTCCCCAGGACCTGGGGCCTGCCCGGCAGGCTTGCCCAGGCCGTTCCCAGTGGCTCAGTTTCCAGGAGGCCGGAGCCAAGTCACTGGGCTCCTGGAGGCTGTGCTCAGGGTGGACACAGGTCCTGTCTGCTGCGCTCTGCCGGTCACAGCTGGTGACGGGGCAGCCGGGCTGAGAGTGTCGGGAAACGCAGGCGCGGGCCCTCAACGAGAGGTGGCGCCGAGCGCCTGTGCATCTTTCTGGCTGTGGCGCGCCACGGCAGAGGGCCCACTTCAGGGCATCCCCTTCATCTAGAGGTCACTGTGGAGCGGGTTCCAGAAGTGGGCTCAGACGTCAGCGTGTTTCCTTCTGTTTCATGGGTGCTTGCGGACACTCTCACAAGGTGCGGCGAGGCTGCAGAGGCCCTGAGTGGGGTGGCACCATGGTGGAGGAGAGTCTCTTCACGCCCGGGAGCCGGGGCCCTGCCCGATCAGTGCCGCCTCTGACTCTCAGATGCGACCTGGCGTGGACAGTGCATTTCACAGCCGCCGTACTGTGGAGAAGTTTGGGTTTGGGGGGTGGGCAGTGGGATGCCATTGAATGATTCTGAACAGACAATGATCAGAAGTGACTTCTGTCCTGGCTGGGTTGCTCTGTGGGTTGGAGGTGGTGTGGGGAGGGTCCATTTACCTGGGTGGTCTCCAGACCCGGCCATTAGACTGGACCCTGGGGTCTTATTAGGTGCCATCAGACTCAGCCTCCCTAACAAGCACCCAGGGTCTCCGTTCCTGCTGGTCCCTGGTCAGCTGAGACGCCATGCTGAGCCCGAGAAGACTGGGGGTCCGTCTCAGCCGGGCTCCACGTGGCGCCTGCGGACACGCCTCTCATTCCAGACAGGGCCGTGGCAGCGCCCCCTCTACAGCCACACCCGTGGGTGCAGGATGCAGGAGAGACCCCAGCCCTTCACTGAGGCCGAACAGCGTTGAGTCACTGGGAACTCAGGTTGTCTTGCATCTGAGCAGTGGAGTGACCCCATGAGCTTTCAGCAAACAGCACGTCCTCGTAATGCCCGCCCATTCAGAGGGGGGAGGGGTGGCTCAGGAGGTGAGGGTAGGAAACCGAGCTGGCGGAGGGGAAGGGTGGGTAAAAGACAGTGGTGAGGCCAGTGGGTCTGTCCGTCCGTCCGTCATCTGTCTGTCTCCCCCCACACTGTCTCTCCTGCTCATTGTTTCTGGGTGGGACTGGCCGGGGTGGAGGTGCCCTGTGCCCCTGCCCACACCGGCCTTGCCCACCCTGGCCTTGCCCCTGCCAGCCCCACCTTAGGGACCCCAGGAGGACCAGGGCGCCCATGGCAGGGGCGCTGCTCTGTAGTTAAGCTCCTGTCTTGTGTTGTTCAGCTTAAACAAAGGACACTATTGCTTTGCTGTTGCTTCATGGTGACACTGTGTCTCAGTGTTGTCACAGTCAGGGGTCTTGAGTGACGCGTCTTAGGCGACGCCTGGTCAGGAGAGACAAAGGAGCAGGCTCGTGGTGACAGCTGCGGTTGTGCGAGCTCCAGCTGCTGCAGGCACCTCACTCCTGCATGGGGCGGCCTCCTGGCGGCCTGGAGTCGGGCACCGGCCGCCTTCCCCTGGGCCACCGGGTGTCAGCGGGTCAAATGCACACCTTTTTTGTCAGAGGCAAGAATGCGTTTTTTGGTGTGCTACAGAGTTTTAGTAACTAGTTCCTGCGTGCCGTGAGACAGAAAAGGTGGAAAATCGCTGCTTTACAGTCAAGAACTTTAGGAAGTTTTTTTGAGTGCTTAGGTGGATATAGACCGGTTCTTTTCTTTAAAAAGGACTTTCTTTATTTGTTTTCAGCGAGGGAAAGGGAGGGCGAAAGAGGGAGAGAAACAGTGATCGGTGCCTCTCATGTGCGCCCCGGCTTTGTGGGGTGATGGTCAGCTGGCCGAGCCACACCGCCCAGGCCCAGCGCTCCTTTTTAAATGGTTGCTAAGCCTGAAACGTCAACTACTTTTAGTGAAGAAAGAAGTGTGTTCTAGTCCGTTGTAAGGCGTATGTGAAGAAAACTCCTGTGGTGCAGGAGAGGGGCAGCGCACTGGAGTGGATGCCCACCGCAGGGGCTGGGGGTCCACAGGCGTCGTCACTTGGTGGGGGTGGGGTGGGGTGGGGATGTCTTCGAGGGGTCAGCTCCGCGGAAGGGGGGTGAGGGGCGCTTCCTGAGGTGTGAACCGCGGGGGTGCTGTAGAGCACAGCTGGGTGGGACGAAGCGTGGGGTCCCCGCGAGTGTGTGGGAGCTCAGTACATGCGCCGCCGTTTGGGTCGGGGGGAGCGCAGGTTTGCAGCGTGGGAGACGCTGCGTCGTGGAGCCCTCTGGAAAAAGCCAGGTCGCAGACTGCGTTCCACAGCCCAACAGACTCTGGGTGGCTTTGAGACTTACGTGGGGAGATTGAAACACGGAAGGACTAAAGAAATGGTGGGGCAGGGACATGTAGTGGGGTCCTTTTCTCTCTGCACGTTTTTGTGGCAGATTGGCCAAGGTCGTGATAATTAGGAAGAGGACATTTCCACTTTGTTAAGAAACGTAAAAGCAAATTACGTTTCCAAGTATTAGTTGCTCTCGATGCTAGCATGACAGAAAGAGTGTATTCTGGAAACTTCATGGTTGTAGTTCACTTTGCCTTTGCCAGTTTTTCTGACTGAGGTCCAGCTGACTGCACTCGCATCCGAGGCAGCAGGCCATCTTGGCTCTGTCCCTCGGCGTCGGAGAGCCCAGCAGGGCGAGAGCCAGTGCAGACCATCTAGGTGGAGCTGGACCGGTTCTGAGACGCTGGGTCGGGAGCGGTGGGGCTGCACCGACAGGTGTCAGCGTGAGGAGATCTCCTAGGTGACGGGGTTTTCAGAACTCACGGGCAAGCTGCCCTTTGCTTCACTGCATCAGGATGTAGTTTCCTGGCGTGCAGGTGCGCTGCTGGGTCTGCTGAAGTCCCCGCTCGGGCCCCAGCTGCCCCATGGCACTGTGTGGGGAGGGGCCAAGTGGGCAAGCACGAGGGACAGCGCGGTGATGGTTTCGGAAGCAGACTGCTCAGATGTGCAGGCGGAGTTCCTGCCGCTGAGAAGCTTCCAGGTGCCTGCCGGGAGCCGGGCGTACCCTGAATGCCAGGGGCTGGCAGGGGCACAGCCAGCCACAGCCAGCTTTTTGTGCAGCCTGCAGGTTTAGAGTAGTTGCTTACGTGTTAAAATGGTTGAAAACCATCAAAAAAGAATCGTGTTTTGTGACAGCATGTGAAATCCGAGGTTCCACCCGTTGACGTCTTACCAGAGCGAAGCCTCACGCCGCCCTGTGTGCTTGGTGGCCGTGCTCTCCGGCAACAGCGGCATCGGCAAGGGTCTGTGGTGGCACCTCCGCCTTGTGCTCTCTGAGCTGCCTCGGAGAGAAGCCTCTCCCCCGCTGTGAGCTCCAGACCCCGGGCTGCCCTGAGGGCCTGCGGGTGGGGCCGACCCTGTGGCCTCCACGGAAAATGCGCGTGTCTTGTTTTCCTGGAGTTTTTCCGTCGTCAGTGATGTGCTGACATGCGCCAGGGTGAGGGGCTTTTGGGACACTGGAGGGCGGGCAGGCTTTCCAGGCAGGAGTTTCCTAGGGCATCTTGCCTCGATATTGGGAGCCCGCATTCAGAGAGCTGTGCTGCCATCGATGTGCAGGTGCGCGGAGGCAAGCCCTTGGTTTCATTTCCAAGTTCTCTTGCTGTGAACAGGACAGTGCTGTGTGGAAGATGTCGGGACCCAGTCCCTGTGGGGTGGTCCGTAAAAGGCGTGTGGGCCTTGTCAGTGGGCTCTTCCGTGGGGGCTCTTCAGTGGGAGCTTCAGCTAAGTCTCCTGATGTCCCTGTGTGCTTGCTGTGGGGCCAGGGTCCCCGTCCTTTTCCTGGTGCAGCAGCTGCTCCTGTGAGCCCGGTGAGCTGCCGCTGCTGCAGGCTCAAGGTGGCTGAGAGTCACTGCTGCGCAGTTCACGTGGCTGCGTATTTGTCACTCTTGGTTGTGGTGTCCCAGTGGCCTCCCCCCGCCCCCCCGCCCAGGGTGCTGCTTGCTCCTCAGCCTGCCCACCTGAGCGCCCCCTGCTTTGATGGGCTGGGGATGCCCACAGCCTCTTCCAGGGCTCCCTGGGAATCATCCTGACTGGGAATCGAACCGGCGATCTCTTGCTTTGCGGGACAATGCCCAGCCCACTGAGCCACGCAGGTCAGGGCTGTGTGTGCACTTGCTAAGAGCATGGGCATGTTTTTGAGCAGCCACAGCTCCATGAGCAGAGTCCACACACAACACTGACGCCAGGCTGTGGTCTGTCCTGTGTTTCATCACGCGTCCCCACAGTGCCATCCACAGCTGCGCCCCGTCCCCTGCCCCCCTCCCCCAGGTCCCGAAGGTCCAGGGCCATGTGCTGCGCTGTGAGGTCCTGGTCTTTGGTCGCAGCAGCTGCTCACGTGCATCACGTTGTGGAGGTGCAGGCCCTTTTCTCGAGGGGCGGCTTGCACTTCTGGCCCTTCTAGGCAAAGCACCCCCGAGTGTGAGCGGGGCCCCGTCTGAGTCCTGTCTGGTTCCCTCACTGTCTGGGCCTGTCCTGTGTCTCCTGCACCAGCGCTCAGCTGCAGCTGCGCTCTGCGCTCTGCGTGCCTATGGGGGTGCTGCCTTGCCCGCCTCCCCAAGGACCCCAGCTGTCTGAGAGGCACCTGTCCCCCAGGCCACACTGCAGAGCTGCTTTTCCTGTGAACAGCTTTTCCCCTTGGGTTTTGTTCCGGGAGTGCAAAGATGAGGAAGGCAGCTCTTGGTGGTGGTGCATATATAGTTTGCGGTGCAATTTTCTGGCCCACCCCTAGAGCAGGGGGCAGAAGGGGGGCTCTGCATGTGCAGTGGGGGCGAGGTGCCTCTTCACTGCTTCTCAGTGCTGGTGCTATCCTCTGCCCCAGGTTCCAGTTTCCTGCACTGAGTTGTTACATTGTGTTTTCAGGAAGCCCTGCTGTTACCTAGTAGGCTGTGGGGCACCGCCTCTCAGACTCCAGAACCAGAGGGCACCACCACCTTTGTTTTCTGTTCTCACTGATTCTGATTTCTCCAGCAGTGCTTGCTCGCTGGGAAACAGCCGGGTGAGGCGTGTGGCGCCATCTGCTGTTGGAACGGGGAGCTGCCCTGAGCTCGCGCTCCCTCTGTGCTGTGTCAACTGTAGGGTTCCTTGCTATGTCCCCTGGGCTCACTGCAGTGTGCTGGGAGCATCCTGTGGGGCATGGAAGCTGGGCCTCCACGGCCCACAGTCCACCGGAGGTGTCACTGCGGCCTGGGGGCCTGTGTTCCCACCAGGGGCTGCTCATCCGGCGGAGGCACCCAGGTGAGGGCGGGCGGAGGGGTCTTCCCCTCCGAGTCGTCGTGGTGCTGTCTCCAGGGAAGCCTGGCTGGGTCGGGAGTGTGGCTTCTGTGGAGGAGGGGGATTTACCATCTCAGCAGCCCCACTCAAAAACAGGCTTGGAGAGGGTAGCCTAGTCTGTAAGTTTTCTGGACAGTTGTGACGGGGGACGTGGAGACACACATGGTTTGTCCAGATGCCGGGTGCCCACCTCCACCCCCTTCGTGAGCTCACCTCTGCCTCCGGCCGGGGTCCTTTCTCCTGGTTTTTCCCCTTGACCTCACCGATCCTTGGTGTGGCTGACACAAGTGGCACTAGTTAGAGTGCTGGCATCTGTCTCCCTGAGTGGGGTGATTTAAGCTGTCGACCCTCCGCTCGGGGAGGACAAACCATTGACTCCTGAGTGTCCTCTGTTAGGGAAGGCGGGGTATTGCTGTTCACTGGGTGGCTGCAAACTGCTTGGCATTTTAACTGTCTGGGTTTTCCTGTTTCACTGGCCCTGGCCTACTGAACTACCTCACAGGGACCTGCTTGTTAATCACTAATCTACTAGTTAAGTTTAACATCAAATCAGAACTTTTAAATTGGCTCAAGAACCGCTTTCCCCCCTTCCCCCGTTCCCTGTGTGGAGCTAAGGCCATGGAACAGTGGGGAGTTGCAAGTGTTACTGGATAGCATGTGGGCCCTGCCACTGCCGCCGCCCTCTGGGCAGAGCTCCAGAGGCGGAGTCTTTGTTCAGAAACTACACAATTTTAGAATAACAGCTTTCCTCTGCATTACTCATTTAAGCCTATCAGTTAAGGCTAAAGTCTTTAACTTCGGAGCTCCCCCATCGTTCCCGTTAGTTTTAATGATGCCGTTTCTGTAGGATTAGTTTACAAACTAACACAACACAAGACAAAAGCTACACAGTGTTGGAAGAATGGCAGTCTTCTGCCTCAGAGCCCGTCCCCTCTAGAACACCCAGAGAGTAAACCTGCCACCCCTGCCAGGACAGCCCAACCCCAGGCTGAGCCTGGAGTTTTTCTCTTGTCCTTGGGGAAGTGCAGGCAGCTGCAGCATAGTCCTCCAGGCATCCTTGAGGAAGAGAGCCCCTTTCTCCTGGCATTGACACGAGTGGGTAAGACAGTGCAGAGGGTCCTGGACACTTGTGAAGGGAAGGGTCGTCAACAGGGACTGTGGTTGTGTGGTTGTCTTTTTTTCTTCCTTTTTAAAATTTTTTTTTAACATTTATTTTTAGAAAGAGAGAAATATCAATTGGCTGCCTGTCACACGCTCCCCACTAGGGATCTGGCCCACAGCCCAGGCATGTGCCCTTACTGGGGATCGAACTGGTGACCCTTTGGTTTGCAGACCAGTGCTCAGTCCACTGAACCACCCCGACCAGGGCCATTCCTCCCCCTGTTCCAACATAAAATTCACACGATATGCTGTGGGCACTCACATTTTCAAGGAAGCAGTTCAGGGTGCCGTGCAGCCGGCTCCTCCGCCTCGCAGCTCTGTGTCTCGCGAGTGCCCAGCACATCCTGCCCGTGGATCGGCCTGCTCTGGCTGTTTTCTGGTGGATGCGGTCGCAGAGCATGTGACCAGCTTCTCCTCCGGTTGTCTCTGCGGTGGCATGTTTGCACATGACCCCTCTCGAGGGCGGCACGCTGTTCGCTTCGGGCACACCACACCGTGTGGGAATGCCCGCTCAGGCACCGGCGGGTGTTGGCAGCTCTCCCCTCGAGGCTGCTGTGGGCACTCAGGTGCTCGGCCCCACGCCTGCCGTCTTCCGTCCTGGGGGCCGCGTGCCCAGGGGCCGGGCGGGTGGTGCGTGGTGGAGTTTGAGTTGAGCGTTTCGAGGAACCAGGAACCTTTTGCCTTCCACACCCACTGTCAGTGCCAGGAAAAAGGTGTGCGGTGTGAGGAGCCTAATTCCAAAGTGAAACGCTGCTGTTACATAAGCGCCCTAGAGCCCCCAGTTCCCTGGGGGACAGCACCAGTGTCGGGAGGCCTTTCCTGCCGCAGCCCAGGAGCGCGCGTGGGCTCGGGGGATGCGTACACCAGTGACTTTCCCGAGGGCCAGGTTTGACTTGGAGGAAGACGAAGGCATACTGAAGTGTTTTGAAACTTGGGTCTGGGAAGGAACAAGCAGGTGTTGCAGGGAACGCGAGTTAACTAACGTCCGGGTGGCGTGGTGGCGGCCGCTGCTCCCCCAGGCTCCACCCTGGAGCCCAGCCAGGCTGTGGGGCTCGCAGCTGCCAGGGTCCTGGAATGGTCCCAGGTGGACTTGCTGGCACTTAGGGGGCCCGTGGCCAGCGGCCTCTTTGAGAGTCGGGGGAGCACCTGCCGTGCAGCAGGGGCAAGTTTGGGGAGATGCCGGTGAGAAGTGGACTGGGGAAGGGCGGGGCCGCAGCTCCCTCAGCCCCAGGGTGGGCCGCCCCCCTGCCGGGGCGTTGAGCAGACGCAGCTTTTTCTCTGTTGCAGACACTTCACGTGGATTGGAGACCAGACTGAAAGCACTTGTGAATTAAGGTAATTTCGATATACTTAATCCCTATCCGTTTTTAAGAACAGTATTTAAATTTTTTCGGGTTTATTTTTTTCCCTTCAGACAGCCTGGTTTGGCCGATCTCTCTTTTTAGCCCAGAGTTGGTCTTCAGAACAAACGCACTGAGAAGGGTGTGCTTTTCTTTTTCAACTGGTCCTCCCCCGAGGACGAGTTTGCACTGCTGTTGTAGAGAGGGAAGGGCGGGGGGAGGGAGAGACATTGAGGGGCTGCTTTCTCACGCGTGCCTGGACCCGGGATCGAGCCTGCACCTGGGTACAGGCCCTGCTGGGATTGAACCCGCAACCTCTCGGTCCCCGAGAGGCGCTCCCACCAACCAGCCAGGGTAGAAAGGGTGGGTTCTTCAAAGGCTCCCCCCAGTTTCAGCAGGAAAGGTTAGGGTCCCGGAGGTCACAGTTCACACTGCGGATGAGAGCGGTGTCTCCCCCCCTTCTCTCGTCAGAAAACAGGGGAGCCCTTTTCCCGAGTCCATCCCAGTCAGAGGAGCAGCAGTGGCTCCGAGGAAGGCAGGCCGTGTGGCCCCGGTCCTGGCCTGTCTGCAGGGGGCGGGTCCCAGGAGGGTGCTGGGCTCTTCTGTTGTCACTGCGAGTTGGAGTGGTTTTCACTGAAAAGCAGACTAGACTAGAGGAGCGCGGTGTGTGCATGGTGGGGCATTGTGTATGTGAGAGCGGGACCCGGTGCTGTGGACAGGACGGACGCGCAGTGCGCTGCGGCCGGGCCGCCAGCCCTGCACGAGCGGGTCTCTGGGAGGGAGCCTGGACGTCGTCAGGACTCTGCGTCGGCGAGGGTTTCTCAGTCACGAGGTCAGAGACACAGCCCTCATGAGAGGCCCTCGGTGCGAGGGAGGGGCGAGTCGGGTCGAGAGCGTCTCCTCCGTGCAGCGGGAAGCTGCGGACGGGCGGCAGTGGTGAGCAGGCCGCTATGGCGGCTGGTGCCCGGAACGCCAAGAAGCGAACAGCCCAGTAGAGGAGCCAGGGTCCCAATGGCAGTGTCTGCAGGGCATGCAGAGATGGGCCTCAACCCAGGGTGAGGGGGCCAGACCGTCAGCCTCAGAGACCTACAGCGCCACGCCACCCTGGACCCCGCCTCCTGTCCTTGCAGGTGACTGCAGCGGAGACTGAGCTCACCCGGTGCCGTTCTGTGGGCGTCCTGTGGAGGTGCTGCTGCTGGGGACGACCGGCGGTGTTGTCCAGTCAGCTTACGCCCCCGGTGGGCCCGGGCCAGCCTCCGTGTGTTGCCGGGAGAAGCCAAGCCGGCATCGGCCCGCCTGAGCCCCAGCGGTTGTGCTGAACGAGCGAGCGAGCGAGCGAGCTGGGTAGACGAAGTTCCAGGAAGTGCCCGCTTGTGCCGGTGGCAGAAAGCAGAGGGGAGCTTCCAGGGGACAGGGTGGCCTCAGACAGCTGTGGGAGGAGCCTGGGGTGACGGGGCCCCTTCAGTGTCCTCGCTGTGGTGGCATCAGAGGGCCCACTCGGGCACACTCACTGTCCCTTCCTCAGCCCCCTGGTGATGAGCCCGTCACACGTCTGCCCTGATCTCTGCAAAGGGCAGGGAGTATGGCAGGGGACAGAGGGTTGCACCCTCTTCCTGCCTTCGCAGCAGGCCCTCAGATGTGGTGGCTTTGGGCCAGGCGGGCTCCAGGGACCATGTGGGTTGTCTTGGGGGCCCTGTGGCCTGTGAGGTGGGCGCTGTTCCTGTCCCTGCTCCCACACCAAAAAGTAAAGACACGGGAGGAGACAGAGGCAGGGCCTGGCCCCCACCTGCAGACAGCAGGCCCTACTGGGAGCGAGGGTGGGGTTCCCGTGCGAGAACAGCCTGTCTCCAAGGTGCCGTGTGGATGGCAGGGCAGGGAGCAGTCTCCCTCGAACTCAAGGCTCACAGCCCCTCAGGCGTGTGGAAGTGGTGGTTGCTGGCCCCCAGCACTCCCGCCAGGCCTCCTGTGGGTGCACGCGTGTCCTGGACATCAGTTGTGGGTGACGCCGGGCGATGGGGCAGGGGACGCGGGACATTGATTCTGGCCTCAGTGGGTTGCAGGGCTGGATTTCCTGATAGCCGAGTGTGGGCTGGGCTCTGCTTGGCAACGAAGCAAAGAAAGGGGGCAGGAGAGCAGGCCAGAGAGGGTCCCGGGCCATTTCCTGGGGATTCTGGGGGGGCGTGCCCCTGGTGAGGGGACCGGGCTGTGCCCTCCACCCCCGGGGCCTCCCTCCCCCCTGCCCTGTCCCTGCACGGAGGCTGCCACCGCTGCTTGCCAGTGGCTGGTGGGACAGGGCACTGCTCTGCCTGGCAGTGGGAGGGAGGCTGCCGTGAGGGCCCGGGAAGACCTTCAGGGTGACGGGGTGCAGGTGGCTCAGTGCTTAAGATGAAGCTCGTCCACGTCAGGCTGTAACTAGGAGGGGAGGCCCCCCGAAACAATTTATTTATAAAAAGTTGTGTGTTTATTCTTAAATATTTAAACTGGAGTCCCTCTCGAGGCACTTTCTGTCCGATGCAGTGTACCCATCGAGATGACTGCTGGCTGCTCAGAGCAGTGTCTGAGCTCGTCGGTTTCGATGCCTTTCAGTGCTTCCTCCGTTTTGTTTCTCCTCTGGCACGCAGGCAAAGCGTTGCCCTTCGAGGACTTTTCTCATCTGGGGAAACAAAAAGAGTTCCTCTGGGGGTGCAGCCAGCTTCCAGGCAGGTGGTGCTGGGGCGGTGCTGGGGTGGGCGTGCGAGTGCCGGTGTCCGGGGCGGCACGAGCACGTGGGACTTGTTGGAGCGAGGAGAGGTGCGCGTCTCTTCCCTGACTAGTGCCGGTGCCCTCTGGGCCGGGGACTCTGCGGGGACGGGAGGAGGAGCCATCCGCCTGCCCGCCTGGGTGGGCCCTTCTCCGTCAGTGCCTCTGTGGGCTGGGGGGTCTCAGCAGCAACCGTCTTTCTTGTTTTGGATCCTCAGGGTGCACTTACTGGTTTTAGAGAGAGGAGAGGGGAGTGAGTGACAAGAGGAACACATCGATGAGAGAGAGACCGAGGTCTGGCTCCCGTGGGTGCCCCGGTCAGGGGAGGGGCCCACAGCCTTTCCGTGTGCAGAAGTCGCTCTTCCGGCCGAGCCACCCAGCCCGGGCTCTCTCTCCTCTTCGTCCAAGGACAAGCTGTGCTCTCTGCCCCTCCATGGGGCGGGATCGTTGTCCTGCTCTCGCCACGTGCGAGGCCAGCTCCTGGCCCATGTGTGGGCCCTGCTGGGCCCCCCATCACTCAAGGCCTGGCAGCAACGCCAGCAGGGATGTCTGGGTTCCGCGTGGACTTCCTGAGTGACACGCCACGGTCCCACGGTTCAGGTGACTGTCGGTGACTTCATGAACTGTCTGTAGGGGTTTGGTCCTGAGTCGGAGTGTCTTGAAGCAAGTCCCCAAATCTTACCTCACTCGTAAGTAGGAAGTATTTCTGACCAGACAGAACAGCAGCCCCTTCCTGTCCCCAAGCCCCCAGACCGCCTGCAGCTGCCTGCTTCTCTCTGAGGCGTCCGCTCGTGGTTCTGGGGCGGACCCCCGCGCCCCCTCGGCTGTTCGGTGGGAAGCGGGGACGTGCACGCCGGCCAGCTAGCC
Organism: Tonatia bakeri; assembly: GCA_004024845.1. Classification (NCBI taxonomy): domain Eukaryota; kingdom Metazoa; phylum Chordata; class Mammalia; order Chiroptera; family Phyllostomidae; genus Tonatia; species Tonatia bakeri. The sequence continues at coordinate 134,542 of PVIA01000419.1, forward strand.
GTGCAGGGCTCTGTCGCCATGTGGCCTCCACCCCTCGCTGCCCTCGGGTCTTATGTGTGCCCTCGCCTGGCTCCTCCTCTTGGGTTTTTCAGGCAAATTTCAGACTTGTTACTTTACTTTATTACTTTTTAGTCCTCACCGGAGGGTTTTTTAAAAAGTGATCTTAGAGAGAGAGGAAGGGAGAGAACGATTGGTGTGATGGAGACATCGACCAGCTGCCTGCCACACAGGCCTGGACTGGGGCTGGAGCCCACAGCCTGTCGGCGGGCAGGACAGCGCTCCACCAGCGAGAATGTGGGCCCGCCGCGCACTGGCCGTGCCCAGCAGGAGTGCCCAGGCAGCAATGACACCTCGGTTCGCTTCCCTCTGTCACTTCCCGTGTTGCTGGAACCATGTGTCATGAAAGGGCTGCCTTTTGCACTCTGTTAGTTTGGACTTGGTAATGAAAGAACAATAGAAAAACTTATGAGATTGGTTTGGGTTCCTTGGGCCAGCCTGCTCTGAAGTGCAGCTGTGGGGGGCTTGCGTGGCCCAGGAGGCGCGCAGACACCTGCCCGTCTGATGCGGGAGACTCCGTGGGCCAGCTGGGACCTCAGGACTCTCAGAGGTGATCGTTGTGTGCTTGGCGCAGCTGCCCACCCAAGGGTGTGGCCAGGGTGGGGCCGCCTGCCTGTGGCAGAGGCCACCAGTGAGCCTGCAGCCTGTCGGGAGGTGTGCATTGCCGTCCAGCTACCTGCAGCCGGTCTGACTGCGGAAGGGCTGGCGTTGCCGTCCAGCTACCTCAGTCTCACCCGTGTGGGACGGGGTGCCTCTCTGACGGGGCAGTGACACCAGAGTGAGGATGAGCTGGTGGCGGGCAGGACCTGGCAGTCTCTTTCTGATACGTTAGTGTACTTGCAGCGTGTCACTGGGAGTACGTGTGTCACATGTGGGGGCCTGGTGCCCCCCCCCCCAGCGGTGGGGCTGCCTGCAGCCCCAGTGCGCCAGATGGCAGGGTCACGGCTGCGCCAACACCCTGGGGTGGTGTTGCGAGTGCTCTGATGTGGACTCGGGGCGCCTCGCCTGCTGCTTCTCCATTTCTTCAGCTTCTGCCTGAAGCGCTTCCCAAGCAGAAGCCTGACCTGGGCCGGGGCGGCTGTGGGTCACAGGGGACAGACGGGCACTTCTCAGCAGGCCCGGTCTTAGAGGATTAGATGGTCAGCGTGCTGAGTCAGTGCGGCCGCAGCTTAGCAGTGCCTTTGACCCAGGAGGGGAGAAGGGGCCCAGGCCACGGCGCCTGGTGCTGGGGTTGCCGGAGGCTCTGGGGGCCCGCGGACAGTGAGGCCAAGGGCTGCAGCGGGAGAGTGTGAGTAAGACTGTTAAACCCACTGGCACGGTTCTGGCCGAGCGGCCACCAGGGCTGGGAAACCGCGAGAGGACGGGCCAGCCGTTTTCAGGAAAAGGATGTCAGACTTCTTAAATTGCTTAGGAGAAAGTGTATTTTTTTCTTTTACTTTTTTAAGTGTATTTTACTGATATTTTGGTATTACAGTTGTCCCATTTTCCCCCTTTATCCCCCTCCACCCCCCCTCCCACCATCATTCCCCCACTTAGTTCACGTCCATGGGTCGTACATACAAGTTCTTTGGCTTCTCCGTTTCCCGTACTATTCTTACCCTCTCCCTGTCTATTTTGTACCTACCATCTATGCTACTTATTCCCTGTACCTTTCCCCCCTCCCCCGCTGATAACCCTCCGTGTGATCTCCCTTTCTGTGATTGTTTTCTTGTTCTAGTTGTTTGCTTAGTGTGTTTTTGTTTTTTAGTTTCGGTTATTAATAGTTGTAAGTTTATTGTCATTTCACTGTTCATAGTTTTAGATCTTCAAATTTCTTAGGTAAATTCCTTTAACATTTCATATAATAAGGGCTTGGTGATGATAAACTCCTTTAACTTGACCTTGTCTGGGAAGCACTTTATCTGCCCTTCCATTCTAAGTGAAAGCTTTGCTGGATAGAGCAATCTCAGCTGTAGGTCCTTGCCTTTCATGACTCAGAATATTTCTTCCAGCCCCTTCTTGCCTGGAAGGTCTCTTTTGAGAAATCAGCTGACAGTCTGACGGGAACTCCTCTGTAGGTGACTGTCCGCTTACCTCTTGCTGCTTCTGGGATTCTCTTCTCTTTCACCCTGGGTGATGTGATGATGACGTGCCCTGGTGTGAGCCTGCTTGCTGCCACAGTCACTGCAGACTTGTTTGCATCTCACGTGTGAGGAGCAGCTCCCCAGGTTTCTCTCCCGTCTTCACGCCGTTCTTGGGGACCTGCGGGAGTTCACCTGGTGGAAGGGCAACGTCAGCCAGCCCTCCTCCACTAAAAAGCATGGAGGAAGCGTGAATGCCAGGGCCCAGATTAGGTGTTCCCTCCTTCGAGGAGGAGGTTGGTGGCACGGGAGACAACAGGGTGGCGAAGGCTGCCCACCGTCTCCACGTCTTTCTCCAGAAACAGCCTCTGGTGACGTTGCCTCGTGTCTGTGGACAGAGGGTCACTCCCCTGGGCGCATTCTGTGGGCCCATGAGAGTGCTGGTGCACAGCCGGTGTCCGAGCGATGGGATGTGACACCTGTGCCGGGCGGAGCGGCTCCATCCCTCTGTGCCCACCCCCGGGGACCAGGGGCCCGTCCTGTGGGGGGCGGTGCACAGCCAGGGGCCCCGGGCCGCACCTCTCACTGGGCACCTTCGAGGTGGAGGAGAGAGTGCGACTTAAAGTCTTCCACATGTTCGGCACAACACAGGTCCTGCTTCAGACTGTAGGTTCAGTGGGGCCCTCATTCTTCTCTAGAGTGGGAGTGAGAGTGACCTTTTCCTTACAGTCGGCAAACGCGGATTCTGAAGCGGAGACTCGCGAGTGGGCGCTTGCAGTGAGGGGCTGCAGTCAGGAGGCCGGGCTTTGGGGGTGCGTGCTGCCACGGGGGAGTGTGTCTCGGCTCTCTGCCGCCACTGCCGCGGTCCTGGGAGGCTGCTGTGGTTGGTGCCTCCACGTGGGGATGCACAGGCCTGTCCTGCGAGCTGCCCTCCATGACACCGAGGAGAGACCGTCCTGCAAGTGGAGACCTTATGGTCCCAGGTCTCGGGTCACCCCACCTAGTACTGGAGGTCGGGCCTCTCCCCGCCGATCCCCGTGCCTGAGAGCTCTTCCTTCCACCCGGATCCCCAGGGGTCTCTCGGGTTTAGGCCTCAACTTGGAAACAGCCTTAGCATTACATTCTGGTGTGAGGAGTAGGATCAGAAGTCATGTTCGTGGGCTGAAACAGAGTGTAAGCCCTTGTGCCTCCCGACGCCACAAGTGGCATCTGTGCTGCACAGTGGCCACCACTGGTTTGCACAGAAACCGTCGCTCTCCACCTGTCAGCGTCCTGCCCTCACCTGCCTTGTTACTTCCTCAGCCTGTGTCATCTGTGCTCATGTCTCTGTTTCAGACTCGACTCTTGGAGGTGACTGGAGCACCTGAGGCCGGAAGATGAGTGAGCTCGACCAGCTACGGCAGGAGGCCGAGCAGCTGAAAAACCAAATTAGGGTACGTACCATACATGTGCACTCTGCTGGCATTTGCATTTTAGGTCAGATGTGGCCTGATTTGGGAAACCTAGCTGCAGGACGGCGGGGTGGGGTTGGGGACTGAGACCGAGTCTCTCGGGGCCCAGGACATGCTGGCAGCAGACCCCCGTCTGCCCGCCCTGTGTGCTCAGGGTCCATTCCAGCGTCTCACTGCCGGAGCACGTGACAGTGTTCTCATGTAATTTACGAAACACTTTTCTTCGCATTCTTTTTCTTTATTTTCTGGTGAGAGAGAGCAGGGGGGACATGGACTTGTTCCACTTACCTGTGCACTCAGCCGTCAGCTCTTGTAGGCACCCCGACTGGGAGTGAGCCTGGAATGCGGGCGGGTCAGGACGAGGCTCCAACCACCCTAGCCGCCAGGCTGGCGGGAGCACATCTTCGACCCGAGTCAGAGTCAGCCCTGTGGCTGGTCCCCACAGAGTGTGGTGTCTGCCTCCGTCCTCCGGGACTGTTGCGGGCGGGAAGCGTGTTTGAAACTAAGAGTGTTATTTCGAACAGTAGAAGGTGTTTTAGGAGTGCCTGCTTTGTTTTTGATTTTGAAAAGAGGTGTTCCTTATGGAAGTTTCTGTGAGTCCCTGGCCTGTGCAGGCTGCTGGATGAGACGCGTCACTGGAGGTGACACACCCAAGTGTGAGCTGGCCGAGCGTGACCTGAGCGTGACCCATAGCTGTGACGTGTGAGGCTGCATTGCAGAGCCCAGGGCTCGCTCTGCTTTCTGATTGGTTGGTTTGAGGGGGGAGGGGCGGAGAAAGACAGACAGACAGACATGGGTTTGCTGTTCCACTTAGTTGTGCCCTCCTCGGTTGATTCTTGCACGCGCCCGAGAACGCACTGCACCACCTCGGACACGGGACAGCACTCAGACCCACTGGGCCGCCCGGCCTGGGGCTCAGGGGGTTCTAAGAACGGAGGAGCGGTGGGTGTAGAAGGAGTTGGTTCTGTTGTCCTTCAGTTTGGTAAGGCAGTGTCTGAGAAAGAAACTTTTTGAAGATTTTACTTCACTTTTAGCGAGAGGGGAAGGGAAGGAGAAAGAGAGAGAGAAACATCCATGTGTGGTTGCCTCTGGTGCGTGCTGGAACCCACAGCCCAGGCTCATGGCCCAACTGGGAGTGGAATGGCCGCCCGCTGAGCCACGCTGGTCAGGGCTGCAAGACAGGGCTTTTGTTGAACAGTTTCTGAGAAATGTTTACTGCAAGCACGTCTCTGTTCTCGGACTGTTGATGGGAGGAGTAGGAGAAAGAGAGGCGGGCTTCCCAGAGAAGGCCGCCCCTTAGCACTTGGGGACATGACCGGGACCTGCCTTCCTCCCGGCTGCTCTGGCTCCTCCTCGGCCGGGCCCCTCGCAGCGCCACGGCCCAGCGCAGGCCCAGCTCTTTCCTCAGGTCACCATAATGGGGCTGCTCGTCACTGCCTTTCACTTTCACATTTTATTTTATTTTTTAATGCTTTATTGTTTATGTCCCTTTGGCCCCTGCACCCAGCCCCCATTGTTTTCTTGTAAATGACCGGTTACATTCACAAGATGGTAGCTGGGGAAGCTGGCATTAGCATTATTTCAGCCAACTTTTTCGTGAACTTGAGAGCAGGTACTGGGACTGAGACGGGCCACAGGGGAAACAGAAAATATCCTTTTGCCAGAAGAGTTTCAGTTCTTACCATTGAAAAGGTCTGTTGCAGCTCAGTAAAAACTAGGGTACCTGGCTGAGGTGGCTCAGTGTACTGAGTACGGGCTGCGAACCAAAGTGTTGCTGGTTCGATTCCCAGTCGGCACATACCTGGGTTGTGGGCCAGGTCCCCAGTAGGGGGCGTGCGAGAGGCCACACACTGATGTTTCCCTCTCTCTTTCTCCCTCCCTCCCCCGCCTCTCTACAAATAAGTAAATAAGACCTTTAAGAAACCAGAGGCGACTGCATGTCTCTGACCCGCTCTGATCAGACTCGTGCAGTGTGACAGGTCTCCCCTCTAAGCACAGGAGTCAGAACTGTGGTTTTCTCACAACTCTGAGTCGCTCGCATGCACTGACTCCAGGTCTGTGTCGAGACGAACGGAGTTTGTGCGGCTCAGATGAGAGACCTCCACCTCGCAGCATACGAGGGCTGAGTGTTGGCGTGGTGACGCCTCCGTGTTCTGGACCCACCCTATGTCCTGGTGGGTGCCAGCTGTCCTCTCTGGGGGCGGGGCTGCCGTGTGTGCCACCTGTGGGATTTGCCAACGTGGAAAGGAACAGGTGGCATTAGTTTTTAACAAGCTGTTTCGAAATCAGCGTACCCAAACCATTTCACATGCAGTGAACGTTTTCCTACTTTACGCCCTCCTTTCACAGGAAGTCTCGGGTGGTTGGTGTGTCCTACGCTGGTTGGCACGGCCCCATTTGCATGCGCTGTGGCTCCTGAACTCCCCGCAGGCACAGCAGGACTGCTGGCTGCACCCTCCGCCTGGGCTCTGTCTCTGAAGGTGGAGCTGGCTGGTGTCTGCTTGGCGCAGGGACAGCAAAGGCTGGGGGCGCCCCCTGTACCACGGAAGGGCGGGGCTTTCTCTCCCAGCGGGCAGAAACACCCCTTCCTCCTGGTTGCCCAGGGGCCAGGCTTCACAACGAATGAGGGCACCATGAACAGGGCACAGTGGCCAGGCACAGGGGCCACCCTGTTCCTTGGTGGGGGTCTTAAGTTGGGAGACCCTGGAGGGGTGTCTCACCTGCTCCTGACCGTGTGTGAGGAAGCATATGGGCCAGGGACAGTGACGAAAACGCCTCACCGTGCCCAGGTGCCTGTTAGGTGACGACCGTGCCCCCGAGCAGCACTCGCTGGGGGGCAGAGTAGGGGGCGAGGCTGACAGGTTAAGGGTTCAGACGCGGTGTCCGATTTAAGGGCCAGGGAGGGGAACTGGCGCCCGCAGTGACACCTCTCACCTCAAACTGCAGCGTCTGTGCTGGGCACTGCACAGTGGGTGTTGCTGCGCCGGCCCGTTCATCCGGGAGCGAGAGGGAAAGACACTGGTCTGGCCAGTGGCAGCTGCAGGGACGGACCCTCGTGGGATGTGTGCCAGCACCCTTCCCTGCAGCCGGGGTCGGGGCTGCCTGTGCTGAGTTTGTGCACCCCCCTTCCTGTGGCAGGCGGTCGGGGGGCGGACCCTGCTTTAGTTTCTGGGCACTAGTCAGGGTGCGGTTGCCTAAGTCCCATGCTCTGTCTTTTCCATTTAAAGAACTCTTGTTTATCCTTAAAACTAAAAGCCACAGGCAGCATCCGCAAGAGAGGTGTGCGGACACCAGTCTCACGCTCCGAGTCTGCAGGGCAGAACTCGCTGTGGAGAGAGGCCTGAGGCCCCGTCTTCCTTCCTCTTGCTCCTCGCCCCCAGGCCTGGGTGGCGCAGGAAGGCGGTGTTCTCATTGTGTGACTGATGAGGCAACGCTAGTGAAGCAGGAAGCGGGAACCCAGGTCTTCGGAGCATTTGTGGTCATAGGTTCTCGAATCTGTTTCTGTGTTCTCAGTGGGCTATGGCTGTCCCTTTCCTGGAAAGTCATATTTCAGCCCCTTTAAAACCGTTGTTCTAGTTGCCTTCCTAACATACGGCTGTAAAATATGCGCACCAATGGGAGGTTTCAGGATTTAATTTTCTAATAACTTTGATCACTTAGGGACAGTGCCCCTGGTTACCTGTGTCACCAGGGCATTTCCTAGACAAGAACACAGGTGACAGGTAACACAGGTAATACCAGTTAGCGACGCCAGGCCCTGTGCCCTTTTCCGTGGGTTGAGCACCCGTGGTGGTTTGGCATGAAGATGGTTCTTAGCTGACCCAGCCCAGGAGAGCTGGAGAGCTCCTGGGCCACTAGACCAACGGGGAGGTAGGTGTGTGGGTCTGGGCGGGTACAGGGCCTCTGTGTGCGGGGCAACAGGCAGCTCCCAGTTCTGGGGTTCTCCGGCCCCACCCGGCTTCCAGGGAGTTCCTCAGGACGGCTGGGGCCTGGAGCATGCCCGGTCCCTAATCCACGTGGTGAGTGTGGGCTGTGTACAGGCCAAGGCTTGTCTAGACAGGCCCTCCCTGGGCCTGCACTGGGGGAGCCAGGCAGGGGTGCCCTCCACTGCCCACCCTCTGCTCTGGCTCTGGCAGCCGGGGTCGGGGCTGCCTGTGCTGAGTCTGTGCACCCCCCTTCCTGCAGCAGGCGGTCGGGGGGCGGACCCTGCTTTAGTTTCTGGGCACTAGTCAGGGTGCAGGGTGCTCTTGGGAACTGTGGGGCAAGGGTGGGGAGCTGGGCACACCGGAGACCTGACTGAGCTCCTCTCTGTTGCTTTCGTTCCAGGATGCCCGGAAAGCCTGTGCAGATGCAACCCTCTCCCAGGTAAGCCCGGGGCTGGCCGGGGCCTGCCCAGTGGGAAGGGGCCAGGTCTCCCGTGGTCCCCAGTGTCGGGCACTGCTCCATCTGTCCTGCGCAGCGAGGGCAGGAGCTGGGGCTGGGCATCCCCCCTCTGAAGCCCCTCCTGCTGGCGTGGGAAGCAGTGCTTGTAGGATGAGAGTAACCGTCTCTCGAGCCTTAAACAGGCCCTGGCTGTGGTGATGGAATGCCGCGGCCTGGCAGTGTGGCATTTGGGGGTCCTCCCCTTCAACAGGTCTGCCTCGGACGTTCTTGCCCGAGAGGGAGCGAGGCAGGCACAGATGTGGTGTCCTCTCACGGGGGCCCCATTGGGTGTTCTTGTCTGGGCCCTGACCGGGGGTCGAGCTCACAGGTGTGGTGTAGTGGGATGGTGCTGTGACCACGGAGCTGCCCAGCCACGGCTCCTCCTCAGAGCTGTATCTCCAGAGTTTCACATGGCAGATCCTCCAGGTTCACCCCGATGAGATGACCAGTCCCTCCCAGACACACCCAGGAGGTCTGACCCCAGTGCCGGGACACCTCTGTGCACCCAGGCCCTCGGTAGCTCTTCCCCCCGTCGCCGGGTGGTGGCGACGGCCCACGGTCCGTGAGTGGAGGGCAGCGGACAGGTGGCAGTAAACACGCACGGTGGAGCTGCGCCCGGCCGCTCCCTGCAGCACCAGCGAACCGCTGCTGAGGGCCAGCGGGCCCCGGGGGGCAGTCCACGGGGACTGGAAGTGGGTCGGCGGCGGCCAGGCACCCAAGGGTTGTGGGAAGTGCATGCCTAGTGGCTGTGTGTGTGTGTGTGTGTGTAGGGGGTGTTCCAGAAGAGGGAGAGGTGGCTTCTCCGCACGAGGTGTCAGCGTGCTCGGAGCCGCTGGTTGTGTCCAAAGAGTTAAACACGGACGTGGAGGAAGAATTTTATTTCTGTCCAGTGTGAGCTTTCCACAGCGCCGTAATACTTGACGAGGCGCACACTAACTGGGCGTAAACAGTCCGTCAGAGGAGGGCTGTGCTGCGTGGGGCGGCCTGGGCGTGAGGTGGGGCCACACTTCAGACTGAGTGTTTGGCACCCGCTGCTGCGACGCCGCTATTCAGTGTGTCTGCTGCAGGCCTCCTCTTGATCTCGGGGCTGGCCCGGCTCAGAGGAGACCAGAGAGGAGACGGCGTGGAGGTGATTCCACCGCAGGAGGGTGACCTGCGGGACGTTTGCTTTTCAGATCACGAACAACATCGACCCCGTAGGGAGGATCCAGATGCGTACCCGGAGGACTCTGCGGGGACACTTGGCCAAAATCTACGCCATGCACTGGGGCACGGATTCCAGGTGTGTGCTGGCCCGGGGGGGTCCTTCCTGAGGCGGTCGAGGGTCCTGGCTCCCAGGGGACCCCCTCCCGAGTGCGTTTGCCGTGGTCTGTAAAGAAAAGTGAGGGCGCTGGTCGGACGTCCGGGCAGGGCAGGTGTGGGCCACAGGTGCACGCTCCCCGCCTGTGTCTCCACCGGCCCCGGCCCTGGCCCCTTCCTGCTCAACCCTCATCAGTCCCTGTCAGCGCTGCCCGCCCCGCCCGCTCTTTTCCCTGTGCTCGGCCCACTGCCGGTGTGGGTCCCTAGCTCGTGGTGCCAGGGCTCCTCAGGGCTCCTCAGCTGGGCTCATGGCTTCCAGCCCCGGCGCAGGTTGGGAGGGGTGAGTGGGTTGGGCGTCAGAACAGTGGTGTGTGCGTAGGGTGTGCCTCTGGCTTTCTCCCTGGGGCCACGTCCAGCACGGAATGCGTGTCTCAGCAGCTGCCTGGCCCACTGGCCCACCCCCTTTCACCTGCCCTCTGGTCGGGGAAACCCCATCGTGCACTCACCGTCTCTTTCCTGAACCCGCCCCTCGTTCAGCCACCCTGTCCCCCGGCCTCCAGTGGCGGCTCTTCTCCACCCCCCACCACGGCCGCCCTCCCCCTGCAGCGGCACCGATGCCCGCCACCTCCGCTTGGCCCTCCCCTTCGGTTGGGGTGCCGTCCCCTGACCACCAAACCCAGTGCTGGGTGCCTGGGGATGAGGCCATGCTCCACAGACGCCCAGTGGGCTCCACGTGCACCCACCTTCCTGCGGCAGCGTGCGTGCAGCTCTGGCTTCTGTCCGCCTGTGGAACAGTCTGCTCTTCAGAGTAGGAGCAGCTCAAGGGCATGAGGCCGCCTCTGCTGCCTGCTGGGTGCATGCCACCCCGGTGGGGACCCCACTGTGAGGGCCGCTCAGCTCCGGCTGCAACCCGGAAGAGCACAGGAGGCAAATGTCCTTGTCGGTCACCCCACCGTGCAAGTTCTGCCTCTTGCCGTGTACAGTGTACGCTTCGTGCTGAGACTCCTGCGGGCGTCAGACCCGGTCCCGTGTGCAGTGTGCACAGAGCCGGGGGTGTGCATTGTGTGCAGTGCAGTGACAACCAGACAGACCGAAACTGCTCAGCTGTTCCTCCACCCAAGGGAGCGCTGATGCCCTGGCTGGGCGTCTGTGGCCCGGCGGTGTCCCAGCTGGTCCTGGAGCCGGCCCTCAGGCCTCAGCCCCCTGGGGAGCCGGGCAGTTCTGTGAGGCCATGTGTCACCAAGCCGTGCAGGGTGATGGGGGCTGCAGGCCGGACGCAGGCAGCTGTGTTCCCGGCGGAAGGCGGGTGTGGCCCGAGCAGTGGACGTGAGCAGGGGCTCAGGTGAGGAAGCGGTGGCGGGGCGGGGGGGGGGGGGTCGCTAGGCCCCCTATCCCTTCGTGCAAGGTCTCACCACTGCCTGCTGGCTCAGGCGCATTGTGCTGTGATAGCCGGGAGCGGGAGGCAGAGTGGCAGGGGTGTGAGGCACCCCTGGTCACGGTCTTCTGGAGCGGGGCTTGTGGAACTGTGGGCATCCACGTTCCATGTCCCGTCTTCACTTCTCCCACCCGCACATGGGCTGTTGTGGGAGACTCTCGCCTGACGAGAGCAGTGCTGTGTGAGCGCAGCCGGTCGTGTCTGTGGCTCGTGGACGCTCACAGGCTCGAGTGCCAGTGGCCACGTGGCTTCCGCAGCCACAGAGAGACCCCCGGGAAGGGCTCATGCATGTTCAGGTGTCGGTGGGCATTTCTCCGCAGTCACGATGTATTCACCAACGTGATGGAATTGTGTATACTTGAGTTCTGCTTTTTACAGCGTTCCAGAGTGTCTCAGTGACCTGATGCTGTTAAGCTCTTTCTCCCCTTTCTAAAGTTGGCTGCAGTCCTGTTATGATGGAGAGTGAACCACTAGCTCAGGCGCTGCCATCCTCTGAGTGGGGAAGCATCTGAGTCCTGGGTGGTGGCCCCCGTGCCTCTGCACTGGGGTAGGCGGTGCCTGTCTGATGGTTGGTGGAAGGTTCCGCAGGCTACTAGAGCCCGGTCTCCAGTGGCCATCCCCCAGGATTACAAGGCGTGAATCTCTTCTCATCTCCGGAGGATCAGTGGGCATTAGTGTCCTTCTGACCCCTGCATGTCAGCAGGTTCTAAGCTCTCGGGGGTGGGGGGGGGCCTTCCCGGAGGTGACCTTGATGGAGGGCAAGCCTGGCCAGAGAGGCAGGCGGCAGCGGAGGCCCTGCTCTGTGTCCAGGTGGTCCTGTGGTGGTGGGGGTGAGGCTGCACTGCGATTGTGCAGGGGTTTGCTTGGAGGAAGCGTGTCTGAAGGCAGTGGCACTTGGGCCGGGTCTGCGGTGAGTCTGGTCACACGGCTCCGGAAGTCCCTCCCGCTGGCCAAGGTGGTCGCTGACTGCCGGTCAGGTGTGTGTTTTTACGGGGACTCTGCAGACTGTCATGCTGGCTTGGGTTTCACTTCCAGGTTTCGGTCAGTTGAAGAAGCCAAGTATGCTTGTGGCTAAAATGGCAAAACCTGCACGTTTTGACAAAATCTTTAAAATTAAAACTCTGTCACTGTCCACCGTGCTGACGCACATCTGCGTGGGACGGGGCGTGCAGCCTGCTGCCGTCCTGCACACAGCACTCCGGTGGCTGAGGGCTCCTCGCTGACTCTGGCATGAAAGACCCTCAGTGCCGTCCCGTGGTTGCGCTGCAGAGCCTGGCCAAGCAGCTGTCCCACACACAGACCCACACTCGGCACACACACCAGAAGACAGGAAGCACTCGCTGGCTGTCGCTTGTTTCTCCCGCGGACCCGGTGCAGCCTCTGTGGTCAGTCACTGGCTGCCAGCAGGCGGGTGGGGCGGCCTGCTTCGCGTCTCTGGGAGGCCGCATGGTCCGTGTGCCCAGAGAAGTGCCTCCTGTGTTTGGAACATCAGGGCTGATCAGGTCCTCGCATCCAGGCTCCGCATGTCAGAGCAGAACGGGAAACGCGCATCACGTATCCGTGTCCCCTGGTCGGCTCTGTCTGAGCCACGCGTGGTGGCCTTGGCAGCCTGGTCTGCCCGGGATGCGGGGCTCTCCTGAGTCTGAACCGTCCTCCGTGGAAACGTCCTCCGTGCTTTCAGAGTTGGCCTGGTAACGAGGCTGTTTTCTGTTGCTTGTAAACACGTGTGCTTGGGCTCCAGCAAAGGTGGTGTGGAGGCCCCGGCTCCCCGACGCCGAGTCGGGGCTGCCACCTGGGGTGCCGGGCTGCTGTGGCGCTGACAGGCCGCCTCGTCTCCCACAGGCTCCTCGTGAGCGCCTCCCAGGACGGGAAGCTCATCATCTGGGACAGCTACACCACCAACAAGGTAGACGCTGCAGGGGCCCTTCCCCGACACCCGCCCAGGCCTCCCTGGAGACTCGGAACACGGGGTGGGCGGGGGCCGCCGGGTCGCACTGGCACGCAGCACCAACCTCCGTGTGTCCAGGAGACCTGAACTCCAGTTTTAGCTCTGTCTGGGGAACCTCCCATCTTGTGTCAAAACGCAGGGATGTGGCTCTTCACTTAGTTTGCAGTTTTCACAAGACCTAACCCACATGGCGTCCCATCCTGAAGTGGGAACAGCCTCTCTAGACACGTGACCAAGGCCGTGTCTTGCGGAACACACAGCATGTTAGCTGGCCCCGCACGGCGGGTCGCGGGCACCGCACCAGAGGTCTGAACTGTGCACTTGCCTCCCCTCGTCCAGGTGCACGCCATCCCCCTGCGCTCCTCCTGGGTCATGACCTGCGCCTACGCCCCCTCGGGGAACTACGTGGCCTGCGGCGGCCTGGACAACATCTGCTCCATCTACAACCTGAAAACCCGCGAGGGCAACGTGCGTGTGAGCCGCGAGCTGGCCGGGCACACAGGTACACCAACCCCCTTCTTGGCTGCCGCATGGTAAGGTCGGCTGTGGCCGCAGTGGGGGTGTTCTGGAGAGTAAACCGGGGACAGGCCCAGGACAGGCCCTGTTCGACAGGCAAGAGACTGGGGACTCATGTCTCAGTGGCACCCCCTGCTGGGCTCCTGGGGGGGGGGGGCCCTGACAGCGACGTCCTACCGGCTCACCCCTCCCCCACCTGTCAGCGCTGTGTCCTCGGAGCCCGCATAGGCAGCAGGCAGTGGGCACTGGCCTCCCACTGGTCTCCCACTGGTCTCTGCCCTCTGCGCGCCACTGAGGGCCTTTGCGGTCCTCGGGGCTCGATGTGGCTCTTGTCCTGCCTCCTCACGTCCTTCCAGATTTTGTTAACTTCTCAGGAGAGGGGAGGGAGAGAGAGAAACACTGAAATAACAGGGAAACATCCCTCGGCTGCCTCCTGTCCCTGCCCCTCCTGGGAAGCAGACTGGCGTCCTTCTGCTCTGTGTGATGACGCCCGCCTACCCACCAAGCTGAACTGTTCAGGCCTGCCCCGCCCTTTTTTGGGGTGACTCGATTTTCAGAGTCCCATGTTGCTTTTCTGTGTTTTTCCGGTTACCTGTTGGCGTTGTTCTTTAGCGGTTTATCAAGGGGTCACAGTGCATGTTGATCATAGGTCATAGTCCACTCGGGGTCACTGCTACGTCTGCACGTGTGACATGCAGGCCCCACGCAGCCTGGAAGGCGCCTTTCTGTTCTTCATAAGGCTTTCATGTGCGTGTATTAATCCCCCCCACACACACACAGTTACACTCTCGTCATTTGAGCTGTCCTCCGTGGGCCCCAGGCTCCCAGGCGCCCCCCCGCCCCCCGCATTGCATTGTGGAGAGTGCCAGCAGGCTGTGTCAGATGTGTTTTTAACTCTGAAATTCCTGCTTAATGCTCTAAATGATAGGTCCTGGTTTCCTGTGGTTTTCCCACTGGTGGTTTTCCCACTGGTGGTTCACCACGAGCACACGTGGAGCCCTGAGGTCCCCGCCTGCAGTTTCAGCCCCTCGTCCTCTGGGGCTGGTCACGGTGGCTCTTCTCTCTGGAGTGTGGGCGATGTTTGCCCCCGTCTCAGTCCCTCTAGGAGTCTGGGTCAGTGTCCTGGACGTGGCAGGGGTCACAGGCCCGGGGCAGCCTCCTGGGTCCCAGCTCCTCAGTGGAGGGGCTTCCTTGGACTGCGCCCAGCGGTGCTGCGGACGCGCTGCCCTGCTCTTCCTCCCTGCACAGAGGGCGGGGGGCTTCCCTGAGACCGTCAGCTCCAGCCACCCATTCTGCCCCCGGGTTTCTGTTCACAAGGCCACAGAACCGCGGGGCAGGTGGGTTTTATTCGTCTGGGCCTGTTTTCCAGGTTACTTGTCCTGCTGCCGCTTCCTGGATGACAATCAGATAGTCACCAGCTCTGGAGACACCACCTGGTGAGTCCCTGAGGCTGGCGACATCTGCACTGGGAAATGGCCGCAGCACTGCAGGCCAGGGGGCAGTGGGAGCTGTGTGGGGGTGACTGCGGGCGCCGACCCTGCAGGTGTGTGGCAGCCATGCTCTGGGCAGCAGGCGTATCAGCCCCCGTGCTCGGTGCCACCTCGAGCGGGTGCTGGGCAGGGCCCTGGAGTAGTAGGCTTCACAGCTCCCCACGGGTGACACCAAGTCCCTGGACACTGATAGTTCTGCCTTCCTTGTAGAAGGCCACAGCAGCTAACTTGAGAACGCTTGCGTTATTGGCCGAGCCATGTAGTGTAAATGGTCAGACAGTATTTTATGTTGTTTTGGGCTTCCTCCGTCCCTGTGGGGTCCCTGCCCTTTGAGGCATGGACACCCGGTCCCTCGGGGAGCAGGACCGCCGCCCTGTGCTGGCCCCACCTCTTAACCCACCTCGTCCTTCGCAGGTTTTTTTTTTCCCCCTATAAATGCCATAGGCCCACAAAAGATGTGTAATGCAAACATTTCATTTGGGGGACGCAGCGTGCGAAATTCTATCCTCTTCCCGTGCTTGTGCCGGCTGCGGGTGGAGGCTCTGGGCCGAAAGGCCATGGCTGGGCGGTGCTGCCAGCGTCTCGCCCCTGATATCCCCCTGCAGTGGCTGTCCTCCGCTGTCTGTGGCATTGTCCGGAGCCATCAGCTTACTTACCTGTCAGTGCCCCCTCCTTGACCCGCCGACTGGCCTGCAGGGCCCCGAGGGCATGAAGCTGGCAGATCAGACCTGCAGGTTCTTTGCCCTGTCCTGTGGACCCTTGACCCACTCGCAGCGCCAATGTGTACGGCAAAGTCTCCGATGACACAGGCGTCCTCTCTGTTTCTGAGTTGGCATGGAGCCCGGTGCACGCACCTGCGGCCGGGTTTCCTTCTGCCCAGAGCTGCAGGACAGGTGCAGGTCTGCCTGCAGTCACACACACGGGCTCGCTCTGGTCCTGGGTGGTCTGAAGGACACTTGTCGCTGGCTTCTGAGAAGCTGAGGTGACTGCCTTTCCTGTCTCCCACCCCAGTGCTCTGTGGGACATCGAGACGGGCCAGCAGACCACTACGTTCACGGGGCACACTGGGGACGTGATGAGCCTGTCCCTTGCCCCTGACACCAGACTGTTTGTCTCCGGTGCCTGTGACGCCTCGGCTAAGCTGTGGGACGTGCGGGAAGGCATGTGCCGGCAGACCTTCACTGGCCACGAGTCCGACATCAACGCCATCTGTGTGAGTCGGGGCTCTCGGGGCGTGGGGACCCTGTCGAACCCCAGACTGCGTCTTCTCTGTTGTCTCTGAAAACGCCCCCTGACTCACACAGCCCCCAGGAGGACGTGAGGCTGTGGCGCATCTGTCCTCACCGGCCCTTCCCCCCACAGGGCACCTGGCGCTCCTCTGGGTGGGGAGCAGATAGCGGGGTGACTGTAGCACCTGCAGCCAGGGGCTCCCTCCCCCTCAGGGCTTGGACTCGAGGGGAGCGGCGCAGACGTGTCTGGTGGGTCGGGGACCCCTTCCGGCCTTCTCCAGGGGTCAGCCCTACAGCCAGCCCCTCATTGTCCCCTCGGGAGAAAAGCACAGAATGGAACCTGCCCCCCGGGTCCCCAGTTTCTGCCAGAGTCCAGCCCTTGCTTGCTCCCGTTTAGTGCTGGCCGCCGCAGTCCTGCTCCTGGGCCAGGGGCAGTTCCAGCGCCCACCGTGTGTGCCTGTACACCCTCTCCACCCACTCTCTCCCCAGTTCTTCCCCAACGGCAATGCGTTCGCCACTGGCTCCGACGACGCCACCTGCCGGCTGTTCGATTTGCGCGCGGATCAGGAGCTCATGACCTACTCCCACGACAACATCATCTGCGGCATCACCTCCGTCTCCTTCTCCAAGAGCGGGCGCCTGCTCCTGGCCGGCTATGACGACTTCAACTGCAACGTCTGGGACGCGCTCAAGGCTGACCGGGCAGGTCGGTGACTCGGGGCCTGCCCCTCCAGGCGCACTGGACCCCTCACCTGTGCCGGCAGCTGAGGTGCCCGTTGTCGGGCTGAGCCACCGGATGGCACCTACCAGGCCCCACGCAGCCCCATGAGCCAGAAGCCCTCCCCTCGCACTTGGGAGGTGTGCGGGCCCAGCCGAGGGGGCGGGGCGGGGTGCCCTTGCATCCTCTGCCCGGGGCTGCGCAGCCTGGGTGCTGGCATGTCTGGCGGGGCACAGACCGCAGGTGGGATGCCCGGGAAGTGGCCCCGGAGTTCGCATGTCGGGCTGGTGCGTGGTTGTCACATGAGTCGCAGCACAGCCTGTGTGGGAGATGGGAGCTTCCTGCACAAGTGTGGCCCCGGGGGTGGGACCGAGGCTGCTCTGACGTCAGAGGCACCAGCCGCGTCCGTCCCAGTTTTTGGGCTGGGGGGAGAAGGGCGTGGGACCCGGGGCTCGTGGGCCTGGCCTTGGCTGCCATGTCCTGAGGGTCGGCTTCATGTCCTGCTTGACCCCCTCAGCCCAGCCCCACACCCACCCGGGGGGCATTCCCACCCCGCAGGCTGCACTGTGCAGGGATGGGCATGGCGATGAGAGCGCGGGCCGGCTGCTCTTAGAGGTCGGCCCCGAGGCCCCCTGCCCGGTGGTCATCAAAGCACCGACCGCCATGGGCGGCCCTCTGTGTCACATGTCCCGGCCCTGCGCTGGGTCCCAGGGTCAGCCCTGCACTGTCCTGGTGTCACTGCCTTGGGGCGCCTGTGGTCTGGTTTGCCTTGTGATTTTGGTTCCATGTCTCACGTGGGCTGCTTCCTTTGTGAGTGCTCAGTAGTTGGGGCAGGGGGTCCTGGGTCAGGCCTGTGTCTGCTCCTGGCTCCCGGCCGTGTCTGTAACAGGCTGGTGGCCAGCCTGCCATGTGGCTGTCTGTGTTCAGGTCAGGCGTGTCTCGGCTCCTGTTGGGAGAGGAGCGCGGACCCTCGCTCGCCATGTGATCCCCCCACCCCCACTGTCCTTTCTCTGAGCCCCCGAGGCGCTGCAGGGCTGGCCCTTGGGCAGGGTGCTGGGTCTGCATGGGTCCCCCTGCCCTGCAGTCACAGCTGGGCGGAGCACCCATGGGCCCGAGAGTGACTGTGCTTTCATGTGCCCCCAGGTGTCTTGGCTGGGCACGACAACCGCGTCAGCTGCCTGGGGGTGACTGACGACGGGATGGCTGTGGCGACAGGGTCCTGGGACAGCTTTCTCAAGATCTGGAACTAACCCACAGGTAATGGGGTGGCCGGGCTCTGGCCGCAGGGGCCCTGCTTCCTGAGCCATGGGTGTGCGGGGTGCAGCACTCACGGGTGGGTGCAGCCAGCCAGCCTCGCCCCCTGCTCAGCAGTGCACCCCCAACCATGCACCCGAGTTGAGATGTGCTGTTTCTTTGCACACTTTAAAAAAAAATCAGTTACTGTGGTGACGGTGGTTGATAAATTATGGCGGTATCAGGTGTTGGATTCCGTAACCTGTCACCCGTGCACTCCACTGTGTTTGCCACCCCGTCGGACCTCCTCCTGTCACCACCCACCCCCGCCCCTCTCCTGTCCCCTCCGACCCCTCCCCTCCGGTGACCACCACACTGCTTTCTGTGCCTGTGAGGCTTTTCTTTTCTGCCCAGTCCCTTCGCCTCCCCCCCCAGCCCCTCTGACAGCTGTCAGCCTGCTCTCCGTGCCTGTGGGTCTCTTTCTGGTCCCTCAGCTTATTTCTGTGTTAGACTCCACAGGGGAGTGAGACCTCGCCTTGGCCCCTGTGACGGGCCCGCCGGTGGGGCCTGGCGCGCCCCAGGCCCTGCACTCACCTGGCCCCCACTCTGTTCGGAACAGCAGGTGCACGCGCCACGGCTGGAGGCCATCCCCCCTGAGGCGTTTCCATGATAGCATTTCCAACCCCTACTAATGCGGGCGCCCTCCCCTCCGAACTTCAAAAGGGCAAGATCTCTCCTCCACTCACTGCTGGAACCAAGAGCACAATCCCACGAAGAGAAGAGTCTGTCTGCGCGACGCGCCTGCATTCCTCCCGGGACCACTGTCTGCGTCTGCCTCTGTCTGAACGGCGCTCGGGGAGCGCCCAATAAAGATGTTCACCAGAAAGCGGGACGCGTGTGCTTGCGGGACCTGCGCCCTGGGCGCTCGCCAGGTTCCGGTTGGGTCCCGCCCCTGACGTTCCTGCAGAGCCAGTCCAGGACGCCGGCTCGTGACCGGCTCTAAATTTCAGGTCGCGTTCGTGACGGATTTGGAAACCACACATCCTTTCCAAAATACTTTGTGTTCCCTAGTTAGCCAGAGAGAGGGGGTCTCGTGCAGTCTCTCCAACATTGTTACTGGTGTCCACGCAGCCCCCGGTTGTTCATTTCTGTCTGGTGTCGTGTGAGTGTGGCGCACAGACTCGGCACGAGAGCCGCGCGGGCTGGGTGCAGGCCGAGGGGGGTCCCGGGTGCCCCGCGACCAGCAGCGTCCTGGGGGCCCCCTCCCCCGCCGCGCCCTCTCCGCCTGCTCACTGGGGTTCCTACTCTCACTCCGTCTCCCCGCGAAGTGGGGGAGTCTGTGACAACAGCCCAGCGCTAGCCCACGCCCACCCCGCCGCCAGGGCCTCTTGTCCAGAAGGGCCCGTCCTGTGCTTGGGTAGTGAGTCCGTTACTTGTGTATGAAACCATGTACAAATCAATGTTTTGAAAATAATGATCTCAAACTTTCTAAGTTAAATTTTAAAAAATTTGATCGTTTGCCACATGGGGTGGGTTAACTCTTAGACTCGCATGCTGTAGAAATGCTCAAATGTGCATAGAGGACTCAGTCCTTAGATGTTCTTTTTCTTTTCAGAAATAATCTCTTTAAAGTTGCAGCCACTGCGGCTCTATCCACTACCGTTGCTGCTCTGCACGCACCGGAAGCAGTACAGTGCGCAGCTCGACACGCTTGAGTAGCAGGATAAATCACTGTCTTCTTTATTTCTTTATAAAATCGAGTCCTGTCCCAAATGATCGCGGTTGGATTCTGGAGGGGCAGGGGCAGGGACCGGAGACGCCGGCCTTCCTCCATCCACTCCTCGTGGCCCGTCTCCCGAGAAACCAGCCTTTTGCACCTGGGGCCCCACTTTTCTAGTCTGCAGCCCTCCCCGGTTTCCTCCGAGCCGTGTCCGCAGCAGCGTGTGGACGGGGTGCTGGCCGTCCCTGAGCTTGCCCGGGGCAGCGTGGAGCCTCCTGCACGGGCTGCTAGGCCCGGTCCACGGATGCGGCGGGAGCCTCTCTGCCCACACCCTGTAGAGCTGTCTGCACCGCCCTTCCCTTTTGTATTTAATTTTCAGTCACTGTACTGCGAGGGAGCTGGAACAAGGTAGACCCTGTATGAAGCTGTACTGTTATTTAAGATGTAATAAAGCAGTTTGACACGAGGGACTTGGGTGTGGCTGCTTCGCGAGCTGGTGAGGGGGGCGGCTGCCATCCCTGTACAGGTGGGTCTGACACCAGCGGCCCCAGCCACCCCTTGGGTACCCAACCTCCTGCCAGATCTTCTCTCCCCTTCACAGAGGGGGCATGGCAGGTGATAGGGCATTCGGACAGCATGGCCCCAGCAGCCCTGTCCCCCCTTTGCCACCCAGACTGTCCATCCTGTCCTGGGTGGCTGTCCTGCATCCCAGCTGGCGGCCCTTCCTCCTGCCCACCCCGCAAGGTCTCCCAGGACAGGCCACCCTCTGACTACACCTCCATCTGTCTGAATAGGAACTTCGTTCTGTAGAAAAAGGGGGAACTGCCAGCAAAGTCAGAGTCTTCGGGGGCCAGCTTGAGACAAGGAGGGCACCCCCGTCACAGAGGCGTGGCGAGGTACCCGTGATTCTCAGGGTCAGATGCAGGCACCTCCTAGCTTAGGACGCGCTTGGCAGGGGCAGTCTCTCTAAGAAGACACGGATGGGGGGTGCAGCCCTCCACCCTGGACTGTAGCCATGGCTGGACCTGAGCCAGCCCCACAGTGACCGCGGTGTCCATACCACTGCTGCCAGGCCTGGTTTCCCTTTGTCCCCAGTGCTGAGCTGCGCCTGGCACTTGGCCCTGGGCTCATCGGCCCCTCTTCTCACCTTGGAGCCCCCGTTGACAACTGCACAGCCCTGGCCAGGTAGTGTGGTGGTCAGAGCATCACCCCCAAACACTGGGGGGGGTTCCTCATCAAGGCACACTCCTGCCAGCCAACGATGGGCATCAGTGAGTGGAGCAGCAAGGGGATGCTCCTCCCCCCATGCTCCGTTCTCCAGTCAGGGAACTAGAAATAACAAAACTGCAGACGATAACAGCGCCTCATGAGAACTCGGGAGCACCACATGGGGTGTTGGAGTGGGCGGCCCTTGGCCTCAGGGCCCTGCCCAGGGCCCTTTGGGATTCCAGGCCGTTTGTATCCCTTCTAGCACAGCCCAACCAAAGGTTTTGCTCCTGACCATACTGTGTGCCTGGCACTCGGCTGTCTGCAGGGAAAGGTGCTGCCCCCTTACCAGCCCTGCAGATGACTAGCAAGCGCACTACCCTAGGCATTCTCCTTGGGGGAGGGCCAGGTCAAGCCAGGCAGGTGGGGCTGGACTGCTCCCGGCCCGCTGGCTGGACGCCAGAACCTGGGGGATAAACAAGCCGACCTCTGGGTAGCCTGAGACACACCTCCTCCCCAGAACCTCTGTCCCTCTCTGCCCCTCAGGCTGCTGCTGGTTCCCCTTTTGGGTGCAGGGCAGCCTCTGTTTACTCCCGGCACACCAGCCAGGTCCAGCTGCAACCAGCCTCCCCAGAGTTGGGAGCAGGACCCCTTCCACTTTGCATCTGAGGGCCTGGGGCAGCCCTGCTTGCACCCTGGAGGCAGGGAGTTCCCCAGATGGCACCCAAATCCAGGGTGCACCCCAGCCTGTTCCACACCTCCAGGGTGCAGGCTCCCCACTTCCCCCACCCACTCTGCTGTCTGTCACTTAGCCTTCAGCAGAAGGTGGGTCCCGGTTCTGTGTGTGCAGCTTCACCAGTGGGGAGCTGTGTCTAAGAAAATACCAAGCTGATAAGGTAGAGCACTGAATACAGGGGAAGGCTACTTCTTGGCCAGAGGGGAGGACAACCCAGCCTTCCCAGATCCCTGTGCCACTGGAGGCAGGGCCCCGCCCCACACCACCCAAACTGGCCTGATGAGTGTCCCTCCACCCCCACCCCTGCCTCTGTGCTGCCAGCCTTCCCTCTCCACACCATAGCCTGACTCAGCCTTTGGAGTCAGACTGAGGAACACTTCCTCTAGGAGCCTTCCAGATGTCCCCAGGTGAAAACCCCACCCCCATATGGGCCTTGCTACCCCGAGCTACTGCTGGTCAGCCCTCGGGCTGTGTGTGAGCTCCGGCCTCTGAGTCCCCAGGGCTCCCCTGGGGATGGAAGGGAGTCTGGTCAGGCAATTTTCCCATGTTTGAAAGGAGGTGCTCCTGCCAGGCTCTCAGGTCTATGGTGGACAGAGGGTTGCCATGGTTACACACACATCTGCACCAGTTCCCTTCAGAGAGGGCAGGTACCCAGCAAGGGTGCCTGCTCTGTCCTTGGCTAGTGACACTGCCCAGGCTCATGCCTTGGTGCCTTCTCTGCAGACCGTCCAGCTCTAGAAGCTTCTTGGGAGGCCAGGCCCAGTGTCAGGTCACAGCAAGTGCTAGGTCGGGCACTAGCATTGTTTTGTTAATGGGATGTGGCCAAAAGTGCAACCCCAGAGGCGTCTCCTTCTGTGGGTGTGGCTGGCCGTCACTTTGGGGAAGAGAAGTTGGCTTTACAAAACAACACATGGGGAAATTACGGAGCTTGAGAAATCCCCAGAGAGTCCCGTCTTGCTTGACCCCCTTTCCACTCACTCTTGGTACTCTCACTGCCCCGTGGGCCCAGGACAGCAGCGAGACGTGTCTTTTTCTGTGACCAGCAGTGTTCCAGGTCAGTGGACAGCGGGCTACGAATCCCAGCCAGAGAAGACTAACAACCAATGGGAGCCGGTGGTGGTGGGGGGGTAATGCTGGGCAAGCTGGGGACCAAGTTACCGCAGAGGGGCGGGGGACTGCCTCTTGGGGAGACCCGGTGTAGAGAAGAAATGGTGGCTGGCACAGAGGGAGCCAGGCAGGTTACGAAGCACCCCGCAGTGCACTGCCCTGGTCCGTGTCCTGCGGTGCCCCTGCAGCAGCTTCTTCAGTGTGTCCCCAGCACACTGCTGGGACCCGACGCCAGGCTGCGCTGGTGGGAAACCCTCAACCTGGGCGGGGTTGGGGGGGAGCCTTGGGAGAAGCGCCCGGGCCCCTGGGAGGCGGCAGCTCCAACAGAAGTTGCAAGGCGCGCACTGAGGCCTTGGCCCCGTCCCCTTCTCCGGGTGCTCCACTCCGGGGGTGGGGGAAACAGCGCCGGCGGGCCATCCTCCAGGGGCTCCACCCAGACCGCAGGCCCAGAGCCACTGGGGCCGGTCCGTGTGAACGGACCGGCCAGGCCGCTGGAGGTCCGCTTCCTCCAGCTGCGCCGCCAGCGCAGGGGCGCGGGTCTGTCGCAGGTGTTCACACTGAGTCTTGTTTCCCGAAACAGGTTCCTTCGAAGCAGAGTCGTCACGGAATCTTCGGAGGGTGGTGTCACCACTGACGGGGACGGCAGTGAGCCGGCCTAGGCTTCGGGGGAGGGGAGCCGGACGGGTCAGGGGTCAGGGTCAGCGGGTGGCCACGCGTGCTCCCGACGCGGCGGGGTGGGCGGGACCACAAGTCGTCCTCGGAGGTAGCCAGCGCCTCACCACTCGCCCTGGGACCGCCTCCCGCACCCCGCGCCCGGCGCCGGCGTCTGTGGGCGGGACGCGCGCACGGGGCGGGGCGCGCGTGCGCACTGGCGGCGCGGCAGCAGGGCTGCGAGGTGGGCCGGCGCCGCGGTCCCGGCGGCCATGGGGAGGGGGGCGGCCGCGGCGCCGGGGGGCGGCTAGTGAGGACGAGCAGCGGCGGGGCGGCGGAGTCCGGGGGCTGGGCTCGGCAAGCGGACGGCCCCGCGGGCGCCCGCAGCTGCGAACGGTGAGTGCGCGCCTCCCCTCGGCCCGGCCGGCCGCCTGCGGTCCCGGGGTCGGGACCCGGGGGTGTGGACGGCGGGAGGCGCTGGCCGCTGCCCCAGTCCTGGGAGAGGGGCGTCTGCCGAACGTGGGCCGGGCTTGAGGGGACGATGCCCACCCGGCCTCTGCCGCCGGGACGCTGCGGGGCTGCCTCGTCGAGCGCGCAGGGCGCGGCGCTCTCCGACGGGGCCTTGTAGCTCGGCGTTCATCCCGGAGGCCCCGCCGGCGTCCTAGGTCCGGAGTAACCTGCTTTCGTCGCTGCGGCCCTGGGCCCTCTCCGCGTGACCCGCAGCCTCGCGCGTGGCCCAGGAGTCGCCCAGGCCACGCCTTCGGGCGGGATAAACGAGGTGCTGTCCTGACGCACCGGATGTCGCCCTTCGGGGGCTCCTTCCGCGCATCCTTCCCCTACCCGGGCCGCGCTGCCCCCCTGTCCCCGGCGCGGTGCCCACACCTTGCCCCGTCGTCACCTTTGCTCCAGCCACCGAGGGGCGGAGCGAGTGCGTACCGGGCTGTTTCCGGAGGCGGGCTCTCGAAGTGGTTCTGGGTTTTTTTCTTTGAACTTGAGGTCGGCTTGTGTTGCCAGCCGAAAGCGCGTGCAATTTACATACGGTGACAAGGGTCCCTTAGCCGGCCAAGCAGCATTCTTGGGGAGCGGAGGTAACTGCCATGTGGGAGGGGACCAGTGCCCCTGATAGTAAGTAGAGCAGGAAAGTGGAGTTCACGGGTGAGACGTTTGTGAAAAGGTAGGTGCTTCCAACAGATTCAAGAGGTGGGGGCTCGGGTGGGGGTGTTTTGTGCGAGTGGATGGTCTTTGTCTTTATTACCTGAAATCGTACCTTCTCTGTAGCCCGAGTGTCCGAGCAGTTAGAGGGACCCGCGGGGCGCGACCTCCGGGTCTCCGGGCCTGCAGGCGGCTGGTGCAGCTGCCTTTCCCTTTGCTCTGGCCCTCCTCCGAGTGGTCTGCGTGGGCCCCTCCCCACAGCCCCCGCGAGGCCCAGATCCCCGGGGCACCCACCCTCCCCACGTCCTTGCCAGCACCAGCTCCTCGTTATTTGCTGGGGGGTGGGGGAGAGGAGGCAAGTTAAGGAACGGACCACCCCACCCCCGCTCAGCGCTGACTGGTGAGGCTGAACAGCTTCCCGCTGGTGTTGCGAAGTGGATGCTCCTTTTTATCAGCAGTTGCGTGTTAAAAGCTCGCACTGGATTGTCATGATCTAGGGGTGTGTGTGATGCTTGTAGATTTTTGGTGCATTTACCTCCTGCCGCTGGCCTGGAGGACCCTGGTACTGGGCCTCAGTGGCTCTGGCCCCGACTCCCGCGCAGAGGCTGTTGGTGGAAATCCAGGGCTGGGAATGAACTTGGGCCAAGTTCGAATTTGATCTTTTTAGAATTCACCAAATGGATTTGAATGAAATGTGAGTACCGACTCACCATCGTCAAAAATATGCTTTGGAGATAAATTTTAAAGCTGGTTTTCACGTTTAATATGATTTTTTCATGAATTAGTTTACTGTCTGGTCATCAGGTGAGTCTTTGCAAGTAAACGTGTCGACCTACAGTCGTGTGTCGGGGGGGGGGGTTGAGTACGTTTGCATTTTGTTGTTTCCATTGGTTTTTAAAATTAACTGCTGCTTTTTTTTCCCTGAGAGGGGGAGGGAGGGAGAAGGGGAGGAGAGAAAAATGGATTGTCCGCCCCCGCCAGGGACCTGGCCCTGACCTGCCTGGCTTGGGGCCCGCGATTGCACATCCCACAGGGTTGGTCCTGAGCGGTCCTGCAACACCATGGCCCCCGGGGTGGTCGGGACACGGTTCAGACCAACCCTTGCCCTCCCAGGTGCCAGGCCTCACTCACACGTCAGAACAGCAGGAAGTCGGCGTGGGAGAAGGGCAGGTGGGCGCTGTGGCTCAGGTTCTTCAGGCCTCACCCGTGTCGCCTGCAGGTGCCTGTGGGGTTCCCCGAGTCTGCCTGTGTGTGGCCGTTCTCACAGCAGGCAACCGCCCAGGCCCCGTGCCCCTCCTAGGTCATCAGTGTCCCAAGTGCTGTGCATTGGGGTCCTTCAGTCTGGCCCTTTGTGACAAGCCTTTCCCTCAGCGTGACCCCACTGAGGGCCCCCGAGCCGCGGCAGGCCCCAGCAGACCGTCCCATGTGGTGCCCAGCCGGCCCCCCGCTGGCCCCCTCGTGCAAGTTCTCGCGTGGGCACGAGGTTTCCTCGGGGGCAGGTGTCCGGTGCGGGTGCCGGGTGGGGTGTGCAGTGTTTGTGAGGAGCTGCTGGCTTGCCCCCTGGGGACTGTCCCCTCCTGTTCCCGCCCTCACTCGGGCCTGGACTCCGCGGCCCCTGGCTCTTCGTCTTCTCGGCGGTCCTGGAAGGGGTCTGGTGACGTCCCCTCGCGGCATCCACTTGCACTTCCTGCAGCCGGCGCCCTTGCACAGGCTTGTACGTCACCCCCTCAGCTGCCCCTCCCTGCCCGCTTCCCGGGGGCTGTGTGGTTTCTGACCGCTGAGTCGTGGGCGCCGTCTGTGTGCTCCCAGTGCCCTCTGGCAGCGCGCCTGCAATGTCATCCCCAGCCTGCAGCCCCTTTGCTGATCTCCCGGGGCAGGGTCTCCCAGGGCAGGTCTCCGTGGGGCAGGTCTCCGGTCTGAGTGAGGCCTGGTTCGTACGGTTCTTTCCCTTTTATGGACTGTGCTTTTTCGTCACATGTAAACAGTTCTCCGCAGGCTGAGTCCCGAAAGTGTCCTCTGTGCTTTCTCACACAAGTTTTGTGCTTTATGAGTTACACTAGACACAATAGATTTTGATCCCGTTTGAGTTGGTTTTAGTTCAGGGTGTGGAGTTTCCGGGGAGCTTGGTTTCTTTGCCTGTGGAAGCCGAAGGGCTCCAGGGCCACCTGGGGGAAGATCCGCCCTTCACTGGCAGAGGCTGTCTCAGCAGCCGTGCAGCTCTGCTGCGGGCCCTGCGCTGCCCTGCCCGGAGGCCTGTGGGCCTGTCTGCTTGCCCACGCTACTGGCCGGCCTGCTGCAGGGAGGGGCCCATCCCGATGCGAGAGCTGTTCTCTCCCTGCTCGTCTTCTCCTAGTGCTGCCAGCTCTGCTGCCTTCACCTTCCTCGCAGATCTGGAAGGAGCCTGTTGCCTCTGCTGACAGGCTCTTCTGGACTCTAGATTTCGAGTTAAACCCTGCCGCTCCTGGGGAGGAGAGTCTCTGGTTTCCCTCATCGGTGTTTGGGTCTCTCCCGCACAGAAGCCCTCTGTTGGGGTGTCCAGCCTGCGGCCCAACTCAGAGTTGTGAATTTGCTTAAGACGTCCTGAGGTTTCTTTGTGATTACGTGTCCCGTGCATTTAACCTGTGGCCCAAGACCGCTCTCCTCCTTCCAGCGCGGCCCTGGGACGCCGGGAGGCGGGCGCCGCTGCGCCCCCTTGTGGCGCTATGCTGGCATCGCAGAGTTCGAGGCGACGGTGAGTGCCGGTTTGGCTCCGCACTCCGGCTGCTTGGCCTGAGCCCCGCCGCGGCCTTCAGCCCTCTACCCCTCCGGGCGGCATGCGTGCATGCGTCCCGCCTTGCTCCCAGGCTTGGGGGGGAGTTCATTTTTCCACCCTGGAGCAGGACGCTGGCGTGGGTTTTGGTAGACGTTCTTTATCAAGTTCAGGGGTCCCTCTCTGCTGCTAAGTGCTGCGCGTTTTCATCATGAGGGTGTACTTGTGCCTCATCCGCTGCATCAGGTGTGTTTCTCCCTCCCACGCTGTGGACGCACGGCGTTCAGTCGACTGTGCCAGCCTCGCATTCCCGGGTCAAACCCTGCTGTTGATGGGCTGATCCTTCTCCAGCACGTGCTCTGTTGGAGCTGAGTCCCCTCTGGAGAGCACAGACCACACCCCAGGGCTCGGTGCAGCCAGTGCAGCTCGGGAGCCGCACGCAGGGAGAAGCTGAGTGCTGTGCTGTGGAGGCTGTGTCCTGCCTCTTGCCCAGGGCAGGACAGCGGGGGATTGGGACCTGCTGGGGGGGAGGTGCCGAGGCAGTGCGTGGGGGGGCAGTGGAGGGGGTTGTGGGGGCAGGGTGGATGTCCCCGTGCAGACAGAGGGCCCGGGCCCTGCTTTGTGCAGTGCTGAGTCTGTGCAACCACCGTTTTTAAAGTAGGGCTTTAGATTTTTAACGAACACTTTATTTATTTCAGAGAGGGGAAGGGAGGGAGAAAGAGAGGGGGAGAAACATCCTTGTGTGGTTGCCCCTTGTGCGCCTCCCAGCTGGGGACCTGGCCTGCACCCCGGACAGAGCCATGTGTGCGGTGGGGGCAACGCCGACCCCACTGAGCCCAGTGGAGCCGGCCATGGCCGCGTGACTTCCTACCTGAGGAACATGGGGATTGAACAGGAGCCCTGTGCCGACTACACTCCCCTCAGCCACTCAGACGGGACTGTCAACTGTTCCTTCGAACGAGTGACCCGTCACAGCACACAGGGCACATCAAAAGCTGGTGACTGCAGCCCTCACAACCGTTTTGAACGTTTCAGCCTCGCAGGTCTCATTCATCACTTTTCTTCTCCGGCTGCAGCAGCCAGACCAGCTTGTTACTCCCGCACCTTCTCCAGGTGACAGTTTTCCAGGTCTAGGGGTCCAGCGTCCCCCTCCAGCTCAGGTTGCGGGTTTGGTGTGTGGCTGCTGTGCTCAGCACCACAGGTGTCCCCAAGTGACTGCGGCGTGGAACCCCACGAAGAGCCACCTCCCTGTTACTCTGTCGGTGGTGGTTCCTGCCCCGCTCTCGCTGCAGTGGGGCTCTCCTGGGCACACCTGCCTCCCCCACGGCGTCAGCCCCCTGCGGCTGGGGAGGCGCCCTGGCTGTGCCCTCGGCTTTCCTTTGGCCAAGTCCCAGGAGGGGACGAGCCTTGTTTCTCTTGGCCCCTCTGCCTGGCCTCTCTGCTGCACTGGGGCCGATGTCTGTCCACCGTGATTGTGGGCAGGGGCCCAGGCGGGCCAGCCCCGGGGCCAGCTGTGCCCGTCCCAGCTGTGGGGCCCTGGGGAGGGTGCGTCATGCAAGGGGAGAGCAGGACCGGGCCTGGCAGGGTCGCCTGCTTCCCATCCCTGCTCCTCAGGGCTCGCTCACACAGAAGGGGACACGCAGAGGACCCTGCTGCCTGCCCAGCACGTCAGCCTGTGGAGTGGAAAGTAAACTCTCCCGTGGCCTGTGCCCTGTGTCGGCCATGGCTGCTTTTTATGCGATCTGTCCCCTGCCTCCTCACGGGCCCGCCCCTGTCCCTGCAGTCCCCCTCTGTCTGAGCTCGGGGGCCACAGACCGGCTCGTAGGGCCTCTCGGTGAGGGCACTGGATGTGGTCTGACCTGCGCCTTCCTCGGCAGGGAGGGGCTGCCTCCAGGTCTCCAGGGACAGCCCAGCATGCTCTCCTTTTCTCAGCCTTCACCCAGGGACATTTTTTCCCTTTGGTTTTGGAGAGAGAGGCTGGATTCAAGAGTGAAGCACCAACTGGCTGCCTCCTGTAGGCACCTGGACAGACCTGGGGTTGAGGCTGCAGCCTAGGCGTGTGCCCTGATGGGGAGTCCAACCCAGAACCTTCCGGTTAAGGGGCACTCTCTGGCCCACCGAGCCACACCGGCCAGGCTCCTCGCTTTCGTGCACCACACAGGACAGCCCGTCATCACCCAGGGTCCCGGGGGGCAGGGGTCGGGGCTGGTGCGTGGCAGAGGCGACTGCTGCGTGTTTGTTTGAAGGGCTTTGGCACGAGGAAGTGAGCGGATCTACCGGGTGTTCTCACACGTCAGGCCAGAACCAGCCTGTGTCTCCAACCAGCTGGTCCCAGTGCCCTTCGGACCTGCGCTCAGGGGCCGCTCCCTGTCTGTCGGTCTGTCCCGGCCGGTTCTGCTGCTTGGCCTCGCCCTCCAGGCTCCTCCTTGGGCTCCAGGCTCCATCCCAAGCCCGTTCACTCCTGAAGGGAGGGAGGCCTGCTCTGGGTTTGGTCCTTGGGTCGCCGCCCTGCCCCGGGGAGCCTGTGCGGCTGGTGGTTTTGAGTGTCCCCACGTGCTGACCAAGCAGGTTTCTGTGTTCAGACCAGCCTGCGCCCTGAGCGTCAGCCTTGAACATGAGGCTGCCATCTCCCCTTGGCCACTCCTCCACACGAGATTCTGGGAAGACCTTTCAGGAGCCAAGAGCCTGAGCAGAACAGAGCTTCTGCAGCCTCTGCTCTAGGACAGGGAGGAGGATGGAGCCCAAGGGGCGGGCAGTCTCGGGGTGGGCAGCACCCTGCGCTGGGCGGCGGAGGACCTGGGAGGGAGGTGCCCTCTGAGCAGAGGCCTGCACGGGGGCTGTTCCGGTTCGAGGTGTCTGTGGACACCGGCGTGGTCCTCTCGGCTGAGCTCTGCAGTGGGGACGGCTGTGGCACCGAGCAGGCTTGCGTTTCGAGCTGCAGGAAGCTGCGCAGCTGGTCCCCAAGCGCATGTGGTGCCCCGTCCTCCCAGCAGTGCGAGAGGGTCCCTGGCCTCCGCGCCTGTGCCAGCGCTTGGCTGGCGCTCACTTCCGCTGCTTTGCTGAGGTTGTGGTTGGACGTTAGGTGGTGTCTGGTTGTAGTTGCAGCTGCATTTTCCTCGTGGCTGCTGGTGCTGGGCTTTTGCTCACGTGCTTCTTCAGAGAAGTTGCCCACAGCAAGGTCTGTTGCCCATTTTTTAATTGGCATGTTTGTTTTCTGAGTTTCCACAGTTCTCTGTATTTTCGAGAGAAAGTCCTCTGTTGCATATGTGTTTTGCAAATATTTTCTGTCGGATCGTGGCTTGTATTAACACTGTAAAGTGTTAGTAAAAATTAACACTTTGTTAACAGTTTCTTATGAAGGGTAAAAGGTTTTAACTGTAATGGAGTTAGGTTTCTCTTCTGGTTTGTGCTTTTTGTGTCCTGTGTGACAAATCCTGGCCACCCTGACCGGTGTGACCGAGTTGGCTGGGCGCCCCCCCACGAGTTGAAGGGTCGCTGGTGGGACGCCTGGTCAGGGCACAGGCATGGCTGGGTGCAGGTTTGGTCCAAGAGAAAACCAGTCAATGTTTCTCTCCCTCTCTTTCTCCCTCCCTTCTTGTCTCAGTAAATACATAAAATCTTTTAAAATAAATAAATAGAAAAGTAAAAAAACACTTTGCCAAGGCCGTGAAGACTTTCTCCAGCACCATCTCCTGCAAGCCTTGTAGTTTGACTTGAGCTCACGCCTGCCTGTGGCGTGAGGGTTTTAACTTCATCCTTTCACACGTGGCTGACCGGTGGGGAAGGGATGGTCACCTCCCGGCTGCCACCTCACACCTCTGCGAGAGGCCGCCCTGTCCTCTGGGCATGTCTGTCTGTCTGTCTGCAGTGAGGTCGGCACCACGCACGCTGTCTGCTCTTGGCGGCTGCCAGGCAGTGGAGGGCCTCAGGCCCCCCGGCTCCGTTCCTTCTCCAAGCTCAGCTGTTGTGGGTCCTCTCCGGTCAGCGGGCGCCTTGGAGTCAGCGTGTCCTCCTTGCAGAGGAGTCTGCTGTTGGTCTCCGTGGGATGTTGCCCCTTTTTCATTGAGGTGCAATTGACCCCTAACACTGTATCTGTTCCAGGAGTCCGCGCTTTTAGATGATTTGTGTCTGTTGTAAACTGTCCCCGTAGCCAGTCCACTCCGGTCTCCTGAGGTCTCAGAGGACGTGGTATTGTTGGCATGGCGTCCTCTGGCCCCCGGGCACTGCCGCTGCCCCTGGCTCATGTCGGAAGCAGGTCCCGTGCGTGTTTTATATCTCAGTGTGCCGACCGAGGTGCTTTGAAATTCCAGTTCCTTGTTCGGTGCTGGTGCACAGAACCACCGTTGGTTTCTGTGTGTCGCACGTGTCCCCTGTGTCCTCGCTGGGAACCTCACTTGTGGATGTGGTCACTGTTCTGTAAATGCCTCCTTGTTTGTACCTGGAGGACGGTGTCCCCCGCGTTCCCTCCTTTGGGGAGTTGGAGTCGTCCCTGAGGGTCACACAGGTCAGGCTGGGTGCACGGCATGGCGGCGGCTGCGCCCCTGTGGCCACTTCTGCATACACATGCTACATTTGTCCGGTGTCTCTAGGCTGGGGGCATTTGAACTGCACCTGGACTCTCTTGAGGAACCGCCATGGCCCCACCTGATTTGGGAGACGTGCCCCGCCCTGTCGTGGGTTCTCTCCTTCAACCCTCAGATCCTCCAGATTAGTTCGAAGCCGCAGATAGGTTCCCGAGTTCCTCAGGGCCCCTGGGTGGAAGCTGTCCGGGAGAGCAGACGCCAGCACCCCCCCCACCCCCCAGCCGGAGCAGGTCACTGGTGCGGGCGGACGGACGTGCTGGGGGCATGCTCACCGCCCCGTGTTTCCTCCAATGCAGGGATCAGCGCTTCTCTGACCAAAGCCCTCGCCCCCCAGGGACGGAGATGGAGCCACAGGAGGTCAGCGTGCGGAAGGGGCAGAGCACGGACTCGTCCTACTGCTGCGCCGCGTGCCACGGGGACGAGGACGTGGCGCTGGGCCGCCCCCTCCGAGGCCGGGCCAAGTCCCGCAGCCTGTCTGCGGCGCCCACCCTTGCGAGCACCAAGGAGTTCAGGTACGCGGTCTCTCCTGCACACCCTGCCCACCTGCCGGGACCCTGGAGGGACTGCTCGGGCCGCTGCCTGTGCACCGCACCACGTGGGTCCCTACAGGAGCTGCAGGTGCCCAGGCACACCTTCCTGGCCCATCCTCAGTGGTGGCTGCATTCTGTGGACGTGGAGGCACGTGGCCACGGCCCCGCATCTGGCTGGGCCTGATGGAGGGCAATGAATGGCCTGTGCAGAGCAGCTGGGCAGGTGCCTCCCCCTCCCCCAGCCCCCAAGCCGGCTCTGCTGCTCCCGCACAGACTGCCAGGGGCAGTGCTCCGGGCCCTCGTGTTGCAGGAGGTGCCCAGTGCCCCGGCTGGAGCTGCCAGCCCCGGCCTCACCCTGAAGCGAGGGTCCCGTGAGCAGTGCCAGGGTTTGCGCAACATGCCCGTTCTGTCACGGAGGACAGGGACCCAGCGTGCTGGCGGCCAGTCGGAGGTGCTGTTGGGGGAGGAAGGAGGAGGGGCACAAAGGAGGATTCCAGGCCCGTCCCCAGGCCCTGTGTCCCTGCTCTGGGGTGGGTCCCTGTTCCAGTGAGTCGGACGCTCACAGCCCACACAGCGTCTGTTGGTGCGTCACCGCTGTCCCCTCCTCTCTCTGCAGGAGGACCCGCTCTCTGCATGGGCCGTGCCCAGTGACCACCTTCGGACCAAAGGCCTGCGTGCTGCAGAACCCCCAGACCGTCATGTGAGTACGTGGGCGGCTCTCTAGGAGTGTCCGGTGGGGCTGCTGTGCTGTGGAAGGTTCTTGTGCTCGCAGTGAGAAGCCACTGGAACGTGGGTGGGGTGGGCGAGCCGTGCCCAGGTATTGGTGTGTGTGTGTGTGTGTTTGTTACTAAAAACTCTGGGAAGAAAAACAACATATTTCATACTCACACATTTGATGGGTCTAAACGTTTCTTTTTTAATGATTCTTAATGCAAGACGCTGGCCTGTTTTAACATCTGAGTTTACTTGCTCGAGGTAGACCTCGCCTCACAGCTGCTGCTTTCACTTTGGGGCCGCAGCCTTGGCCCGAGGGGTGTGGCCAGGTTGCCTCTGCACCTGCAGGGGCTGTGTGGTACCTGAGGAAACGCTCTTTAAGCACTGAGCAATTGTGGTTATTTCACTGGGCCCGCAAGACTGGCGCCCCAGTCTGGGCTCCCCCCGGCGCGCAGGGGCCCAGCTGCATGGTGTCTTCTGAGGAAGCATTAATGTGCTGTGTCTGATCGCGGTGCTTTACGTTTTAGAGAAGTCGGAACTCCGTCTCAGCTCTGGTGGCCATGCCTGGCACCTGTGGCGAGCTCACCCCCACGGGGTCCCGAACTTCTGGGGCAGCCGTGGCCGCAGGGGAGGGGACCCCAGCCCTTGTGCCTCGGCCGGTAACCCATCTGAGGGTCTCTGCTCCTCAGCCCCAGCTGGCGTGGGGCCGGGCAGCCGTCTGTGCCACCACTGCCAGGCTGCCCGCAGAACTGCATGGGAGTGGACACTGTGTCCCCCCAGGAGGCCTGGTCCCCCCTCCCACTGGGGCTGAGGGCTGGAAGCCATGACAGCAGCTCTGGCAGTTGTGTCCCTGCCTGTCCAGGTGCTGTCTCATCGTTGGGTCCTGATCCCGCCTTTGCCCTGTCCTGCCCCTCTGGGGCCCGCACAGCAGACCCCAGGTAGCCTGGCCACCCCGGTGCCCCCCTGCCCTGCCTAGCGGCCTTGCTCTCTGCCTGAGCCGAGACTGGCACTGCTGTGGCCTCTCACCGCTGCCTCCAGAACCCTCCGTGCAGCCCCCGGGGCTGGGCCAAGCTCGGAGCCCCCTCACTCCCTCCCCGGCCTCAGCGCCACCCCGAGGGCCTCTCAGTGCCTCGCCCCAGGGAGCCACTGGGGCGGGTGTTCTGGCCTCGTAAACCTTGCGTCGGGGCCCAGGCCAGCATCTGCGCTGCTCTCTGAGGCCAGGTGGGGTTGTCAAAGGTGCCCCAGGTAGAGGGGCAGGGGCCCCAGAAGTGTCCTGGGGGCTGCAGCTGGGGCTTGAGGAGGAAGCGGCTCTGGCCTGCTGGGCCCTGGGCCCCACACCGTTGGCGGCGGGGGGGTGTCGTCTTTGGTGAAAGGGGACGGGACTGCCTTGCTCTGGCTTGTCCTCCCCAGCACTGCAGCTGAGTGGGCAGGCCCTCGTGTGCAGGGACCTGACCCCCCGATGGTCGGAAGTGAGGTGCAGCAGAGAGGCTGCTACGGGGCCTTCGAGTCCCGGGAAGCCGAACCTCCCTGCGGACACAGGCGTCCGTTCTCTGACACAGAGACGTGTGGCCTCACTCTCACGTGAGCCTCCGGCACACGGGACAGGCTCGGCGGGGCAGCCGCCACGCTGCCGGGCGCCCCACTCCCCCATCTGGCACCCACGGCCCACACACCGGGGAAGGTGACCTGGCGGGATGCCGAGTGACCTGTTTGTGCCCAGGTCCCTGCAGGGTGAGGCCAGGCCTGCCTGCGGCCAGCCGGGAAGGGCATTGATTTCTGCCGCAGTCCGCCAGTCAAGTGCCCACCAACGTGGGCAGAGGACTGGGGGCCACCCACACCCTGTCCACAGCCTCAGGCCACACAGAGGGCCGGGCAGGGTGGGGAGTGCTGCCTGTGTGCCGGGCCCAGCCCGAGAGCTCCTCCCGGGGCCTAGTGGCCCCGAAGCCCAGGTTCCTGTGTGGCTGGGAGGCCTCTCGTTCCCCGAGTGCTGGGTGTGCTCGACCTGACCACCAGCACAGCTGGGCTCTGCCGTGAGGGCGGCCTGAGGACCTGGCATTTCGTGCAGTGGTTGGGTGACACGACCCTGAGAGTGGAGGGCGGCTGCGGGGCTGGGCTAGGGCTTGTTTTGGATGCTCTCCTGGCTTCGAGCCTCACGCAGCCTCGAGCTCGTCCTTTTGGGCGGCACAGCACTTTCCACTTCCGGGATCGGAAGTTAGGTCTGTAGTGCAAATGCACAAATGTTGGGGGGGCGTGTGTTATATACCCGTCGCTGGTGAAGTGTGATCCAGATGCCACGCACAGGCAGCCCAGGGGCACGTGCTCCCCGCCTGGGGGCCGCGTGTGTGCGCTGGGCGGCGGCGAGGCTCCTGGAGGAAGCCATGAGTGCCCTCCCCCGGTAGAAGCGCCCTGGTGAGCCATGGCTTTGACATGCACGGTGTGGCTGGCGGCAGTTTGGGGAGCAGCCGCTGTGCGAGGCAGCTTCAACAGGCGTCTGTCAGAGAACGTGCCGGGAAAGTCCGCCATGTGTCCTGTGGCTGCTGGCAGGGCCATGCCAACCGTGGCAGCCGGCATGGACCTTGTTATCCATGTGCGTCCCGGCTTGTCCCAGGCCAGTTGGGGATGTTCCCATGACTTAAGCAGTGATCGGAGTCACAGCAGGGGCTCTGCCTGGAACACCCTCTCAGCCACAGTGAGCATGGCTGCAGCCCACACCAGCCCACACAGCACCGAGACCGTGTCTCTGGGACTGGCGGCGTCCTTCCCAGGCAGGCCCCCCCGCCTGCTTCTCAGAAACGTTGTTAGAGTGGGTTCAGGTTCACGGCAGCACTGAGAGGCAGGCACAGAAACTTCCCGTCAGCCCCCGCCCACACAGAGCGGCTGCCACTCTCAGCGCCCCCACAGAGGGTGCGTGTGTCCCGATGGACACGCCACCCTCACCCAGCGGCCCCGCTGACATTAGGGTCCCTCTGTGCTGTGCCTTCTGCGCTGCCCCTGGGCCGCGCAGCTGCAGAAGGGAAGCGCCAGCTGAGCTGCGTGCACAGTAGTCTGGATGTGGGCTGCACCCCATGCACATGCCCACAGGAAGCCTGGTCTGAGGGCGCACAGTGTCTCCGGGGCACAGCCCATTGCTGGTTTGGGTGTCGGGGAAGCCGTGCCCTCTGCTGCATGTGGGGAAGAGGTGAGGGTGAGGGGAGGGGGCTGAACAAGGGGGAGCTGCCTGAGGGACAAAAGGGACACATCTGTGTGAGGCCAGGACCTTGGAGGTGAGCTGTGGGTGCGGCAGGCCTCAGGTGCC
This sequence comes from Tonatia bakeri, assembly GCA_004024845.1. NCBI lineage: Eukaryota > Metazoa > Chordata > Mammalia > Chiroptera > Phyllostomidae > Tonatia > Tonatia bakeri. The sequence continues at coordinate 170,843 of PVIA01000419.1, forward strand.
CACCAGACGTGGCTCCTGAGTGAGCAGGCCCTTCCAGCTGGGACCAGGACTTGGAAGGAGGGAGGCCGGCTGCTCCGGGCGGGGCCAGTGCAGCCATGGGGCGTGCACAGGACCCACAGGCAGGGTTGAGGATGTGTGCACTGTGTCTGTCCTGGTGGGAACGCTTCTCTCCCCTCAAAGGCACATCCAGGACCCTGCCAGTCAGCGGTTGACGTGGAGCAAGTCCCCAAAGAGCGTCCTTGTCATCAGGAAGATCCGGGACACCAGCCTGCTGCAGCCCTTCAAGGAGCTCTGCGTGTACCTGATGGAGGTGAGCAGGAGGTGGGGCTGGGGGCAACCCTAGGCCCCGCCCTCTGTCCCCCGCCCCTTGAGCCATCAGGAGCCCGCCTTGGGTGTAGGGGGGGTGACAGAGGGGCCCAGGGCTGGCGGGGTCAGGAGGCTTGCCGGGCCTTGTGGTGGAGCTGACGCACCTGTCGGTCCCCAGGAGAAGAACATGATTGTGTATGTGGAGAAGAAGGTTCTAGAAGACCCTGCCATCGTGGGTGATGACGGCTTTGGGCCAGTGAAGAAGAAGTTCTGCACCTTCAGAGAAGGCGAGCGCCTGGGGCCTGTGCCCGGGGGAGCACCCGGCGCCCCAGCCCCGCGCTGGCGGCCTGACACGGTTCTCATTCTGCCCTCTAGACTACGACGACATCTCCAACCAGATCGACTTCATCATCTGCCTGGGCGGGGACGGGACCCTGCTCTACGCCTCCTCTCTCTTCCAGGTGTGGCTCCCACCAGGCGGCCACCCCACAGTGCCGCCCCGCCAGTCATCTGGCACACTGACTCAGACTCGCTGTGGCGGGCGGGTTGGCTGGGCGCTGGGCCCGTTCTCCCTGGTGCTGTGAGCTGGGGCCAGAAGCTGCACTGGTGGATCTCGGGGCACACGGCGGGGAGCCCTGGGCGGCACCAGAGGGCGGGAGTCTGCGCGGGGGGCCGGGGGTGGTCCTGAGTGTTGCAGGGCCCCCGCTAGGGGCGTTAGGTGGCCAGGCGTGGTGGCCACGGGAGAGGGTCTGGAAGCGGGCATGACTGTTCTCTCTGCCACTCCCAGCCTTGCTGATCTCAGTGGTCACGTCACATCAGCCCCGCCCCGCCCCCGCCAGGCCCTGACCCTGGGGCACCTGTGGCGGGTGATTGTGGGTGGACTGGCTGCTAAGTTCATTGCCCCGTCGGCTCACAGGGCAGCGTGCCTCCAGTCATGGCCTTCCACCTGGGCTCCCTGGGCTTCCTGACCCCCTTCAACTTCGAGAACTTTCAGACCCAAGTCACACAGGTGGTCCAGGGTGAGTCGCCGCGCGCTGGAGTCCACACACCACTCGGAGCCTGGCCTCCCCGTCTCCTCGGTTATGTGTGGTTGTCGCTTTTTGCTCAGTCCCTCCCCTTGGCCCCCCCAGCCCCCACCCCGCCTGAGTTCTGGGTTTTCAATGATGTGCAACAATCGAGGCTCTCAGGACTCAGAGGCTTGCGAGTTTTCACTGGTTCGGATGTGTGTCCTAGCGTCGGGCAGGCTAAAGCCGCCATCCGTGTTGAGCAGCAGGGAGCTGTTTCGGGAGAAGAGAGGCGTGGGTTCCTGGTGGGGGGTTGTGACCTGCCTGTGCCCCCAGGGAACGCAGCTGTTGTTCTCCGGAGCCGGCTGAAGGTCAAGGTCGTGAAGGAGCTCAGAGGGAAGAAGATTGCCACCCCAAACGGGGTCAGTGAGAACGGGGTGCTGGCTTCAGATCAAGACATAGAGGCCGGGAAGCAGGTCCTGCAGTACCAGGTCTGTGGCCATGCCCCTCCGCCGGGCCCCCAGCCTTGCCCTCCCTGGTGATGGCCCTGGGGAGGGGTGCAGGATGGGGGGACTCTGGTTGGACCCCAAGAGAAGCCCCCCACCCCGTCCTCAGGACCTCCCAGGAGCAGCACGGGGGCCTGCAGGGCAGGCCCACCTGAAGATGCATCCCGGCCCTCGGCATGTGGCCTCCTTGCCCCCCAGGTCCTGAACGAGGTGGTGATTGACAGAGGCCCCTCCTCCTACCTGTCCAACGTGGACGTCTACCTGGACGGGCACCTCATCACCACGGTGCAGGGCGATGGTGCGTGGGCGTCGGGGCTGTCCGGGGGCGCCCTGGGCACCCGCGGCCGGGGCGGTGCGTGGAGAGTGACCCCACAGCCTGTCCCTCAGGTGTCATCGTGTCCACCCCGACGGGCAGCACGGCATATGCGGCGGCAGCTGGGGCTTCCATGATCCACCCCAATGTGCCGGCCATCATGATCACACCCATCTGCCCCCACTCTCTGTCCTTCCGGCCCATCGTGGTCCCCGCAGGGGTCGAGCTGAAGGTCAGAGCCCACTTCTCCACCTTCTCCAGTTCGACTCCCCACCTGGGGCCCCCGGTGCTGACCACTGGTTCTGGCCCACAGAGGCCGCATCTCCTGGCGCCCCCTAGCGTTGACCCTGGTGCCCCCAGGCTACGGGCTCCACCTTGCTGAGTGCCAGAAGGGCCTCCCTCCTGTCCTTGGGGCTCCTGCTGCTGTAGGTTGCGTTGCACTGGGGGCCGTGCCGGGAGCTGAGCCAGCCCCTCCGGCTGCGCTCTCTGTCCCCACGGAGTAGCCCATCCACTTTGGGTGGGGTTGGGGCTGCGTGTGCAGAGTGCTCAGCCAGCTGCCGCAAGCCTCCTGGCCCTGTCCGGCTGTGTGTGGGTGTCTGGAGACCCTGGGCCTGGAGGGACATCTGTCTTCTGTCCTCCAGGGCTGATATCCATGAGACACTGTTAATGCTTTCACAGCCCAGAACTGGCCTTGGCCTGGAGTGAGTGCCATGGTTCCCGCCCCCCCCCCCCCCCCCCCCGCTGTGTCCACCTTCCAGGGCAGGGCCTGAGGGGCTTGGCTGCCCATATACAAGCCCACACCTGTCCTGCTTGGCCTCTTCAGATCATGCTGTCACCAGAAGCAAGGAACACCGCCTGGGTGTCGCTGGACGGACGGAAGAGGCAGGAGATCCGCCATGGAGACAGGTGGGTGGGCAGTGGGCCGGAGCAGGGTGTGAGGAGCTGGGTGTGTCCTGGCCTGCTGCCCTCGTGGCCATGCCATGGGTGACGTGGGCCCTGCAGGCACAACATGTCACCAAGAGTCCAGAGGGTCCTTGTCTCACACCGTCACATCCGGCAGCCCATGCCCGCAGGCTGCCCCTCAGCAGGCTGCTGTGCACAGTCTGTGCTCTGCCATACCTGGTGGTACCGGTCCTGCTCCTGGCTGGCTGTGCCTGGTTGCTCTGTCTCCTTGTCCTCCCCACGCCCCTGGGGGTCCCCTCCAGGGACTGGGGTGGGTTGTGTGGCTCTGTACCAGGGTGTACAGCAGTACCACTGGGGCCGTGCCAGGCTGGGGAGCCTGGTCCAGAATGGCCAGCTCCTTGCTGGCAAGGGTGGGTGCTGCCTCGGGGAGGGCCCTCAGTGGGCCGGGCATGTGGGCACGGGCTCAGAGTGTGGCGTTGCGCCCCCAGCATCAGCATCACTACCTCGTGCTACCCGCTCCCATCCATCTGCGTCCGGGACCCTGTGAGCGACTGGTTTGAGAGCCTGGCCCAGTGTCTGCACTGGAACGTTCGCAAGCGGCAGGCACACTTCGCTGCTGAGGAGGCCGAGGAGGAGGAGGAGGACTAGCCAGTGCCGGCCTCACGCGATGTCCTCAGTCACGTGCCCACGTGGGCACTGGCTGTCAGTCACTTCTGTCTGTAGCCAGAGAAGGAGCCCAGAGTCTGCCTTTTGTCGACCAGATCAGCTGTTTTTACTATTTTAAATCGGACCTCTTTGCATTTCTAAATAAGCCAAGTAAGCGACAAATGAAGCTCGGAAAGCCGTGTGGCTCGCCTGTGTGTCTGTCGGGACCTGTCGCTGGGGACCTGCAGTGCCCGGGCTCTTCGTGGCTCCCAGCTGGGAAGCTCGTGCATCAGTCTGTTACGTGGAGAGGGCCCAGAGGGGGTGGGCCTGTCCTTTGGTGGGGGAGCACATGTCTCACAGCCAGAAGTCTTCCTTCAGCCACACGCCCTTGTCACCAGGGGCCCCCCAGCTCTGCACCTGCCCTCCGTCCTCTCCAGAGGAAGGCAGCTGGAGAGCCCCTGGGAGGCGGTTGCAGGCTGGCAGGCAGGTGGGTCCCCTCCCTCCCATGTGGCCCCCGGGCCGTCTCCTACCCCTGCTTTGGTGTGACGGGTGCAGCGGAGCGTCGCACCGTGGCCCGTGAGCCTGGTGGTAGCCGGGTGAAAGGTCAGCCCACACACATTCCTCACGCATTGGAGCCACACCCCCACAGGCTGGAAGGCATTTCCAACCCTGCGTGTACTTTCTAGATTCTCTCAGACTCTGACGCGCTGTCCCTGCATTCTGTCCTGCACACTTGGAGCGTGATTTCAGAGAAGGCCCAGTATGGGCATGAAGCCGATCTGTGTTCTGTGTTTCTTCTGTGTAAGGGGCGTGGGACCATGTGTCCAGTCTGGCATGGCCACCACGGGGGGTCTCTCAGTTGGGAAGCCATGTGGCTTTGCAGTTGTCACAAGCCAGCTGGTATGGAGAGGGGTTGGTAGCATTCACATGGATCTTGGGCCACAGGGACAGCCAGTCATTCCAGCCGCCGCCCCACTCGGCCAGCCACCTGGACAAGCGCAAACACGTGTGCGCGTTTGACATGTGGGGGCCGGAGCTGGTGGGGAACCTGGGGCAGGAGCCTGGGCTGGGCTTGCACGTGGCCTTGGCCCCTCTCCCAGCAGCCACCCACAACCCGGGCCTGTTTCCATGCACTGATGTGTCCCTGAGCGGTACGTTCACCTGCTAGATTGGGGCGAAGGGAAGGGCTGGGTGCCCTCCCTGGGCCTCACATCTGCAGTGATGGGTGGGGCTGTGCCTTGCCCACTTGGGGGACACATGCCCCGATCTCGTGCACCTATGAAGGTGCCCAGGGCCACACATATGGTCGCCCTTGGCCGGGTCTCCAAGGTCCTGGCCCTGAAGCCTGAGCACCATCTCTGTCTGCGTGAGATGAAGTGCTGTGTGTGTGTGTGTGTGTCCCCCGCCCCCGTCCCTGTGGAGGCACCTTGGCATCCAGACCGCAGCGGTGCCTGGTGCTCGGCCTGGTGTGCTGGATGTGGAGGTGTGCTCTCACCATCCCCCGTGCACCCACCTGGCTGCCTGCTGGCCAAAGGGGCCGGACCCAACCCCAGCTTCAGGGGCAGAAGTGTGGCATTTGGAACTGATCACTTGTTCAGACAGAAAAGCAAGGGTTAGCCCAGGCCTGAAGCAGCATGGTGGTGGGGTGATGGAGAAAGTTTTGGATTTTTTTGAGTAAATTCTTAATGTTTCATATTGTTAATATTCTTAAAATTTATTAAGTGTTGTTGAAAGCCTTATTACTATTTTCAGATCCTTTCAATAAATACACTTGTTTTCAGAGTTGGGTTGAGCAATACCTTTATTTGGTTCTCTGTAACCACCCTAAAGGCAGGGCAGAGGGCTGGGTCCTCCAGAGCCTGCAACTCTCGGGCACTCTCAGGGAAGGCAGAGTCCTGCTGCCGGTGCTGTCTGCCTTGCTGTGGACACTGGCAGGCCCGGGGTTGGGCAGGTGTCTCCGCTCAAGGGGCTTGAGGCTGGGTGTCCCTGTGGGTGCGGCCACCTGCCCTGCAGGAAGGAGCAGGAAGGGTGCAGGGCATCTCTGGGCCACACTGGAAGAAGAGTTGTCTTGTGCCACACATTGAATACACAAACACTAATGACAACTGGTGAGTAAAAAAGTTTACCATTTTGTGGGGGGCCTCATGTAGAGCCATCCTGGGCATAAAGGACCAGCTAGGGTGTGAATCCAAGGGCTCCACAGGGAAGGGCTCAGAGTCCTCTGTCCCCCAGGCCGAGGGCCCTTGCCCAGCTCCATCCAGGCCTTTTGGGGTTGACTAGGGCTGTGGGCCAGAGCCCAGGAGAAGCCAAACAACCACCCCAGATGTGCCACCATCACCCTCTGCAGGTGTAAGCAAAGGCCCCAGCTGGCATCAGGTCCCCCTTCCCTGTTCTGTCCTTTGGGCCAGCTCTGGAGGCCAGCCAGCCTCCCCTGCCTGTGTCCACTGCTCTGCCTGTCAAATCCAAGTGAGTCTCTGGGACAAGTCACCCTGGATCAGGATGGGAAGTGTCTGCTGGCTCAGGAGTTGGCCCCGCCCCCTGAGAAGGCAGACACCTGGTCAGGTGGCAGGACACCTCTGTCGGCCTGCTGACCACAGCAGTCTGAGCCAGGGCAGAAGTGCTTGCTGGCACCCAGGGTTTCGGGGTGCGGACCTCAGGCTGAGCCCGGTCCCCTCCCATGGCAGAGCGTCCACTTTGAGAGCGGGGGCCTGGCCCACAGGATGGCTCTTCCCCACAAAGACTGTTGACCTCTGGGCTTGACCTTCCAGGCAGGAGAAGCCTATCAAAGCGGGGGGCGCACAGGGGTTCCCACACACTCAGGACAAGTCCTGATGAAAGCCGTGAGGCAGTATGTTCGCAAACACCGGTTTCACTTGCTGCTTTCTTCGTACGTTGTTCATTTTCAGGCCCAGCTCGGTCCTCTGGCCCCCAGGAAAAGACGGCGCCAGCCCTTCTCCTGCGCACACTCGCCTAGTCACTGAGCGCGGGACTGCCTCTCCGCCACAGGTGAGAACTGCCACCTCCCCGCTCCCGTACTCTGGGGCCGTCACGACCGGAAATGAGGGCGAACACAATCCCTGCAGCACTGGGCCTGTGGATCTGATGACGGACGGCTAACTACTCAGAATGCCCAGCAATTTAAAACATGAACTGTTTATTTCTTATATTCCCTTTTAATATTTCCCGGCCGTGGGCGACCTTGGGTAAATGAGAGCGTGGCAAGTGAAACCACGGATAACGGGGACACGACCATCGGCCTCGTGTGGCTGGACTGGCTGTCCCCTGAAACCGAAACTCAACCACAGCCCCTCGGGCTGAGAAGCACGTGCCGCTGTCTACCGCTGGACCCCGGCGGACCGGTGGCACCGTCCGGGCCGTGACAATGGGCTGCCGTGAAGTCGCGCTCGCCCGCTTAGCTCCTCCGGACCCCGACTCCCTGGCGTTAGCGGGAAACCCAAGACACTAAAGAGCACGTCCCAAGGAGCGGAAACGCGCTGATGGCGTCTTCCTGTACGTCACTTCCTGGTCAGCCAAGCACTTCCGCCCGCGGCGGGCCCCGCCCGCAGGCCAGCGCAGAGCTGGGCGGTGGGACGTTGGCCGCCCCTCAGTGAGGCGCTGCGCGCCGGGCTTCTCCGCCCTCCCTTCGGCGGAACGGGCCGCCCTAGGCTCCGCTCGGGTCGGGGGTTCTGCTCGGGGGCCTCCTCGCCGTCCGCGATAGGCGCTCCCGCCCTGTAAGTCCCGCGGAACCCCGCCCAGGCCCGGTGTCCACACCTTAAATGCCGTGCGCCCTTATGGCCCCGACGTGGGGCCCCGGCGACCGCAATCAGACGGGTGCCGCGCCAGCCGCGTGACGAGTTCCTCGCGGGCCACGCCCCCCACGGCCCTCCCTGGAGACCGACGGGCCGCCTCCCAGCCCGGCTGGCGGGGCGAGGAGAGTCCCAGGGCCCGGGTGGGCTCCTTGTGCGGGAGAGCGAGGCCGGACCCCGGCAGACCGGTGCCCGGCACCCCCGATGGGCAAGGAGACCCCGCACTGGCTGTCATTACGCAGCCTTTCCTCCGGTGGGTGGTGGGGCCTCCTCGTCAGACGCGCTAGGGGCGGAGACGCCTTCCTACTGGAGGGCGGACCCCTGGCCCGCTTTGCGGGAGGGGGGGGCGGGGGGGTGTAATGGCGCCATCGCTGCCGCCGGGATGCCCCTGGGGCCCCTGGAAGGCGCCCCAGCCCAATAGAGTGCGGGCCCTGGTCGGGAGCAGCTTTCATGATGCGCGCCCTGTCTGGGTCGTTTCTCTCAGTGTGGGTGTCCGATGGACGAGGAAAACGCTGAATAAAGCAAATGACAACGGTTGCCTCCGGTGCGCCCATCGCCCTCGGGACCAAATCCAGCGCGCTGGTCCGTTCTCAGCCGCCGCGCCTCAGACCCCATCCTTGCCCGAGTCGGCCCACCCCAGGGCTCATGTCCTTGTTGCCCCCCTCTCACCTGGGGGCTGCCCTCTCCACCAAGAAGCCCTAACCTTGCGGGAGGGGTAGGGCTGCCCTTGATTCTCCATCCCACCCCATTCCGCCCTTTTTCAAGCGCCTTCACTGTGGGGAGAAGCGGTCCCATCTCCAGCCCCTCGCCTGGCAGGCTGAACCCGAGCCCACAGCTCGGCCCTGGGGCGCTCATGCTCCAGCCTGGAGGCCTCAGCTCTAGATTCGGAGGGTGCACTGTGGAGTTGGGTGGGGCCAGCCTCCCACTTGGTTCCCGTTGCCGAGGCGGTCAGGGGACACAGGTGGGGCAGGACGCGGTGGCGGCACTGGGGTGGGGGGGCGGGCAGGTAGAGGCACCAAGGGTCAGACATCACAGTCATAGGAGTTAATGGCATTTTAAACCCCGGCACCAAGGTGCCCCAGAGGTGGATAGGGCACAATTGCCCACAAATTCACGAATTCATTGCGTTCGGTGATTGTCCTGCCCGGTGCTTTAGAAAACTGTAATTTTAAGGGTTGAGCCCCTGCCAGGGCTGGCTCCAGCCACCGTGGCTCGCTCAGTCCCCTCGGGTAACTCCACACAGGCCTGGAGCTGCCACTGCCAAGCAGTCATGGGTGACTCTCCTTTAACTGCGTTTGGGTTTGTGGGTGTCCAGGTGACACCCCTGCTCCCTTGCCGGTTCCCTGGAGAATTCGTTCATGTTCGGGCTGCTCTAGAAAATAAAATTCCTGTTCAGAGGCAGAAGCTTTGTTCAGCAGCCTTTTTAATGTGTGTGGTTTTTTTTTTTTAATGGAGGTCATGTAAATTTCAGTAAAGTTACTGAAAATATTTAAACTTGCAACTTGAAAGTAACATCTTAAAGCATAAGGAAACAATGTCTGCATGAAGAGGAGGTTAAGAAGGAATAGAAGGTTTTTACTTTAATGAAATCCGTTTTCAATGTAGACATTAGAAAATGGATAAAAGCCAAGAAAAATTTTAACAGATCGACTCACCTCTTCTCCAAGCTGACTGACCATAATGTTCGGTGACTTGTGCACGTTCTGCACCGTGTGTGCTCTTCAAGCCGGAGCATGTCGTACAAAGTTCTTGGAACTCTGCTCCCAACCCATGACAGACACACCTCTGTCCACCCTCGCAGGGCCGCAGTGTGTCACGGCGACTACCAGAGTCGCCACAGATTCCTCCCTGGACACTGGGACAGTGCCCGGTGTCCAAGCTCTAACGACAGAGCTGTTTGAATGTCCCTCTGCGCCAGGCAGGGACCTCTGTGGCTCCGTTTCTTTAGGGTGTGTCCCCAGAGGCGGCCTTTCTGAATGACAGGGTTGGGAGTCTGCGCACTTTCTGTGCACTGCACCCAGGTTCCCTGCCGAGGGCTGGGAACAGTCTCAGAGTTCTCACCTGGCATGTGAGAACACTCTGAGTTGTTTGTTCCAGAATAGGGGTTCTTTTTTTTTTTAGATACTTCTGTTTTATTTGCTTATTTTAAGAATTTATTTCTAGAGAGGGGGATGGGAAGGAGAAAGAGAAGGAGAGAAATATTGATGTGTAGTAGAAACATCATTGTGTGGTTGCCTCTCACACGCCCCCACTGGGGACCTGGCCCACAACCCGGGCATGTGCCCTGACTGGGAATCGAACCAGTGACCCTTTGTTCTGCAGGCTGGCACTCAATCCACTGAGCCACACCAGCCGGGGCTAGAATAGGGATTCTTAACCTTGGGCCATAGGGTCCTAGAATTTAGGGGTCTGCAAAATTGTACGGGGGAAAACTGGGATCTTTATTTTCACTGAGCTGGCTTCAGCTGAACTTTCCTTCAGTGGCAAGTGTGCCCCAATGGCACAGTCCTCGCCGGCCCTGCGCCCTGCGTGACAAGGCTTGCCACAGACTGCGCCCTGCCGGGGCCGTGTTGTACCAGGCAGCACATCAGTGCAGTGAGGATGTCACAGGCTTGCTTCTCACAATGTCACTTCTCAGTGGACCTGGCTTCCTCTGAGTCCTGCAGGCGGACACTCTTCCGAGGATTGGCCCTGGCAGGAGACGGGTGAAACGGCAGGCGCGGGCCCAGCCAGGGCCACTCATCAGCTACCTGCTCCACTCGGGGTGGGAAGCTTGCAGTTCGGTCGGTTTGGTTCTTGTCACGTGTGTCATCGGAAAGGGAGGGAGTCAGACTTGGCGGGGGGTGAGTGCTGCATGTGCTCATGTGTGCAGCCCCCTGCACCCTGTCTCCAGGCAGACGCAGGTCAGGTCTGCTGCTGGCTCTCCAGGGCAGTTTTTCTTTGTTGGGTCAGGGCCACTGACCTCCAGCCTTCTGCAGGCCAGGCGCCATTTCTCACTGCAGGGCACTGGCATCACGTGGGCTGAGAGCGAGCGGCAGTGGGAAGACACGCCCTGGAGTGGGGAGGCAGCTGCGGTTCCCACCAGGACAGAGGTGCGAAGGACCCTCGGGACTCAGACCACCTGGTCCCTGGCTCCCTCCTGCTGACACTGGGGGACCCTGCGCAGCCTCTGAGGGGCCCCACTGCATCCCAGGGCGCCCACTGCTCAGCTCTGCTCCGGATTTAAACTGCAGGCCAAGGCCCAGCGGTAAACACTGATGTTGTGTGCTCAGCCCTCACCTGTGTTGAGAAGACGTGCATGTCCCCCGGCTCTGATTGGGTGTTCCTGCACGTTACGCGTTTTTACTGCTGTCCGGTGCTGCGCTGCATGGAAACCCCACCATGCCGATGCTCAGGCTCCTGGGCAGACAGTCCGGTCCCCCAGGCATGGTGACCCGTAGGTCTCCAACGTTCCAGAGGGTTCCATCTGCTGTGCATGTGCTGTGCCTCCTGTGCAGATGTTCACGTTTGCTCAGCCCTGAACATGAAACCGCCAGTTATGTCCCCGGCAAAATGACATTCCTTGGGAGGTGCAGAGAAGTTGCAGTCAGGACGTGCAAGCTGGGGAACACGGGCTGGCAAGCCCTGTTCTTCATGGAGGAAAGCAGGGGAGGCTGTTTTGAAGGATGTTCCATTGGAGGAGAGTGAGGGTTGGGAGTTGTGGTGGCTTCTCATTGGCTGGGCTGTTGCCGGGCGAGGAGAAAGCCTCCCCCTGCTGAGGTGTGAGAGTGAGCTGGGAGGGCGATGCCTGTGCTTCCTGCAGGGCTTTCCGCGGCATCTGTGTGAGGGTTACTTCGACCTGTCTTCATATTTCCAAGATGCCGTTAAACTGTTTCCTGAGGTGCTGGCACCTGCCTGCGTGTCCACTGGCAGGTGTGGGTTCCTCTGACCCAGACCTGTGCGGGGGCTCCTGGGTGGGCGAGGCTCCGTTGCAGTGGCCGTGGGAGGTGCAGGGCGCCGTCATGTTGCTCCTGGTCCGTGTCCCCGGTCACTGAGGAGGCCAATTGCCTGGGCCCGTGGTTCACCCCGGCATCTGCGCTCTCCGCCGGATGCCATGCAGTTAGTGTGTGGGAGCCCATCTCTGAGACAGGTGACAGCAGACTCAGCTTCCCTGGGTGTCCCTGAGGCCAGCCTGCACGTGGTCGTCCCACAGGCAGACCCGTGTTAGCGAGGGCCAGAGGATGCCTTCCCCTCACCACCAAGGGCCCCGAGGAGCAGTGCCAGCAGCCAAGCGTGAGCTCAGCTACAGACCCTGCAGCCCCTCCCGCTTCGGATGAGACCCCTGCCCCTGTGGCCGAGGCGGCCCTGAGCTGCAGCCCCCCAGAAGGGCTGCTCCCCAATTCCTGACCCACAAAAACTGTGAACCCATAAGTGGCTTTTGTGTCAAGATGCCAAGTATGGTGGGATTTGTTGACTGTTAAGCAGTAGATAGTTAATACACACCTTCTGTTGTATTTAGTGATTTTAAACAGAAACGTCAGTTCATTGTTCCGCTTGTCCATGCACTCACCTGCAACCTCGCCGTATCGGGGGGACTCTAACCAGCGGCGCTGCCCAGCCAGGGCTGCACACCCTTCCTTCCTTTTTTTTTTTACTCTCACCCAAGGAAATATTTATTGATTTTGGAGAAAGAGGGAGAGGCCGAGAGAGAGAGAGAAAACAAAACAAAACTTTGTTGCTCACCTTGTGTGCGCACCCTGACCCGGGACTGAGCCTCCAGCCCTCAGCGCATGGGCGGCACTTCAGCTGGCAGGGCCGCCCGGCCGGGGCCACACACCTTTTGTCCTGCTTACTGGCCACTGGGAAGCCCTCTTCTGTGGCAGGTGTTCGCACCCCTGCTTCCCGTGGAGCTGTGGGGACATGCATACGTTCTGGATCGTAACCCTTTGTCACCTGTACTTGCCGCCCTCCTCCCAGGCTGTCACTTGTGGCCTGAGTTTGTGGCATGTCTTGATGAGACGGGTCTCAGCTCAGCCAGTGCAGCCTGCTGTGCTCGTGTCGTCTTGTGTGGCTAGTGCTTTTTGGGTGGGTCGGAGACATTCCGTTCTTGCCCCGGGACCAGGAAGGCATTCTTGCGAGTCCCTCCCTGACAGCAAGTTCTCCCTCCTGCAGGCTCCGGGGGGACCCCTCCCCGAGGGGCCGGGGGAGGGGGGGTGTCGGAATGGGCGGAGTCGGCAGCCGGTGCTCCCCAGACCTCGCTGAGTTTCACCCTCTGTCCAGACTTGAGAGATGAGGGTCGGTTTCCTTTTTGTTTCCGGTTTGGGGAGGCACTGCCTGGCGTCTGAGCCAGACGAGGCCTTGTGTCCTCAGCAGTGCGTCACCCGGCCGCGGTGCAGGGCTCCTGCAGGGGTGGGCCTGCCTCTGGGCCTTGGCTCCGTCTGTCTCGTCCGTCTGTGCGTCTCTCGCCTGTGCCTCATGGCCTGCCAGCATCCTCGGGCTTTGTCCTGGGGGAGGTGGCCCTGGCCTCTGCCCTCTGCAGGCCACAGCCTCCCCCGCCCTCGGTGTGCACCTGGCAGGGACAGGCTTGGAGCCTGGGCACCCTGTGATCCCTCAGCTCCTGCCTGGCGTTCAGCACTGCCTGTGGCTCCTGCCCAAGCAGGTTGTCGGTGGGATGGTTGTCAGTGGGATGGGATCGTTGTAGTTTTCTGACCCCATCTGGCTTTGTGTTGGTCACTTCATACCTTGTACCTCGAGGGAGAGCTGCCTCTCCTTCCCATCTGCCTTGCGCTGTGGCTGTGGCTGTGGCTGTGGCCAGGGGCCCGTTTGCGTCGGCGGGTCCGAGTTCTTCCCTGGCGTGGCTCACTCTCGCCCACACCAGCCCTGGATTGTGTGGAGGGTATTCCCTCACCCTGCTCCCGTGTCTTCCTCGTATGCCCCCTTCACTCTGTGAGCTTCTCCTTCCTTCCTTTCCAGGCCGCTAACGCCCCACCCCTAGAATCAGTCACGTCTCCACAGAGGCCGGGTCCTTTCTACGGAGGACGACACCAGGGACCCAGGTCAGGACAGGGGTGCGCTTATGCTGTCGGGTGCCCTCCTAGTGGGCAGGGCTGTGGAAGGGGTGCAGAGACGGCTGCGGTGTGCACAAGTGCACATGTGTGTGTGCGCAGTGTGCGCAGCCCGAGCGATAGAGGAGGATGCATAGATGTATCTCTGTCCTTGCATCCGTCCGTCTGTTCACCTGTCCAAATGTGTGTCCATCCACCCAGCTGCCCACAACCCAGCTCACTCTGTGCTCTCCCTGTCTGCACTCGTCCTGTCTCCCCCGACCCCAGTGGCGCCCCGCACTCTGAGTGTCTGCGGTGCATTTACGGCCCCGCTCAGTCCAGGATTCCTCTCCCAGGACTCGGCACAAGGAGCCCCGTTCAGAGGTCAGGGTTCGTCTGGGCTCTTCCTGTCTTTGCTCTGAGCCCCTGAGCTCTAAACACCATGTCCGGGGGCCCCCAGGTCGGTCCTTCCTCTGCTGTCCCCAGGGCCGCTGCTGCTCACTGGGCGTGTGGCTGGCTTCACGTACTTCAGTTTGGGCTCGAATAGTGCGTTTTAGAAGTTCTTGTTTCCACAGATTTTATTGGTTTAACTTTTTTGGTGAGATAAAGGTGACTTGTGTTTTTATTTTTTTTTAACCTGAGAGAACTTCAACCTTTATTTTTTTAAGCTTTTTACAAAATTATTTCTTTTTAGAGAGAGGTGAAGGAAAGGAGAGAGAGAGAGAAACATCACTGTGTGGTTGCCTCTTGCGCACCCCCTACTGGGTACCTGGCCCACAGCCCAGGCCTGTGCCCTGACTGGGAATCGAACTGACGACCTTTCGGTTCGCAGGCCAGCGCTCGGTCCACTGAACCCCAGCAGCCGGGAGTCATAACCGTTTAAAAAACTGCACCCGAGAGCCGTTCCTCCCCTGTCCCGTCCCCTGTGTGGACAGGCCCTGTCACCTGCCCAGCGTGCCTCCAAGCCACTGACCAGGGGGCGCCGAGCGCATCCTGCTGGGAGGCATCAGGACGTCTGCACGGGGTCTTTTCCCGAGCGCACTGGCGTGCCTCCAGGACTCCTGCCGTGCATCTGTCCTTCGAGTTTTGCCTTCTTTAACTCCACCCATAGCCTACCTTCCCCATCTTTCCCTTCTGGAACTTCAGTTCTTGAAACCACCCTCTGGTTTCATCTCTTTAACATTTTACTCCCATCCTCTGTGCTATGTTCCCCGCAGGTATTTTGTCCAATGCCAACTCTCTGTTCAGCTCTGTCTCCTGTTTAACACGCAGCTGAGTTGTTTTTGTAATTTCAAACGTTTTCAAACTTTTTCTTTTGAGAAGAGTTGCCGAAGGTTTTCCTGGATAGCCTTCTGCCCACGTCCCCAAATGTCACCTCCCCGTGACCTAGACCGGGAGATGAGCAGGGAGAGGATTCTGTTCGCTGATCTGCTCTGCACGGGTTAAGAGCTCGAGTATCCTTGGTCCCCTCCACTTCCAGTTGCCAGCAGGCTGTTGGGTTGTCTGGTATTTCTGTCGGCTCAGATAAGGGGAAGGCGCCGCCTGTCTTGTTTCTGGTGGTTTCTGCTGTGATCGTGGGGGGGTCGGGGAGGTCTGCCACTTTCTCCAGGGTGAAGACATGCTTTTCCCCTTTGTCCCTGCCTCCGTCTGAGAGCTCTGCTGCTGCCACCCCTGGAGATCTGTGATCTTTGACCCACGTTTTGATCTTTACCTGCAAACGCCCTCAGGCCAGAGCCTGTGGGGCAAGTGGGTGGTGGGCGGGGCCTCTGGCGTCCCCAGTCTGTTCCTGCCTGTCTGCCCTCAGGGCAAAGCTGGAGGCCCCTGCCCAGTGCCTGGCTGTCTGGCTCCTGCTGTCCTGTGGTCACTCTCGAGAGCCCTTTCTGGTCATTTGTACAGTAGCGTCTCTGAGGGGCTGTGCTGCAGACTTCTCCCCACTTTGCTTCCCTGGTTGAATTCCTGCCTTCACTCCTCATCTGTGGCCACGGGCTGACTGGACATCCCAAGGCTGCTGGGCTTTGTTCTCTGTGCTTTACCTATTCCATCCCCGAGAAGATTCCCCTTGGGTTCAGACCCTGAGGGACAGGAGGGCTCCTCCAGTGGCCAGGCTCCCCCTCCCCTCTGGCCCCAACCAGGCGGGTTTCTGCCGAAGGAAGCAAACTCACAGGCAACCAGGGACCTGGCTTGACAGGAAGGAGTGAGGTGACTAAGGTCCACTTACTTTTTAAGCCGTGCTAAGCCCTTTCTGTGAAGTCAGAAGTGCGTGGACGCATGACGGACACCGTGCGGATTCTGTGGCTCCCGCGCCGTCCACTGCCCAGGAAGAGCTGTCCCTTGGCTGGACTCGGAGGCCAGGTGGGGGCTGTGCTCCCTGCTCTAGCCTGTCCCCGAGCAGGTGGGCTGTGGTGGAAGGTCATGCGGCACCAAAGGGTGGTGGCCGGAGGGCAAGTGCCTGTCCTGGGCTTGCTGGGCCCTGCTCCGGATGTGGGGTGGTGTGGGGTGTCCGTCCTTGAGGGGCTGCACCGGGTCACCCACCCCTGCTGGGCTCCGCTCCGGAGGCCCCACGGCTGCCCCCACATGTGGCGAGGGGGGGCTGTGTAGCCCCACTGCCACCAGGCCCCAGGGAGGCACTTGCAGGGAGGTGGGCTCTGGGGGCCCACAGTTCAGGGCATCGGGCAGACCAGTCTGATTAGTGGAGATGTGAGGCGCCGCCCCCCACCCCCTTACCCCCTTTCCTCCTTCCCTCATCACAAGGCGACCAGTTTGAAACATGCACCCACAGTGCAGTCGGGGGCTGAGGGGCTGTGGCCCAGCAGGGCTTCTCCAAGTGAGGCTGCTGTCTTGCAGAGCCAGTGGAACAGAACCCGCGGCCTGCCCACGCGTGCGAGCGCTCTGAGACGTGTTCACGCTGCGTCCCGTCTCTTGACCCTGGAGATGCGATGGCCGTGGGCTTCATTCTTTCTTTTTTCAGGGCATTCAATATTTGTGTTTCTTTTTTTGATTTTTATTTATTTGTTTTTAGAGACAAGAGAAGGGAGGGAGAGAGGGAAACATCAATGTGTGGCTGCCTCTTGCCCCCCCTGCTGGGGACCTGGCCCACAACCCAGGCCTGTGCCCTGACCGGGAATCGAACTGGTGACCCTTTGGTTTGCAAGCTCGTATTTAATCCACTGAGCCTCCCCAAGCAGGGCTGGTTCTGTTGTTTCTAAACAGCGTGTAGGGCCTGGGCCTGTCCACCAGCATCTGGGCAGTGGCATTGTCTGTTTCCCTCTGCGACTTCTCTGGCCACATCGGTCCCTTCGGTGTCCACAGGACACCGTCCACAGGCACACTGCACTCTGTCTCCCCGCAGACGGACACTCAGGTTGTGCTTCACTTCTGTTTTGCCAGCAACAGAAAACGCCACGTCCAGCCCCATCCGAAAGTGGGTTTTGTGGCAATGTCTGGAGGGCCCCCGGCCCCGGCCAGTGAGCGTCACTGAGGTCGGCCTGGGCCAAACGCTTCATTTCCTCTCCTTTCCCTGCTCCCTGCCGCCCAGAATGACATCTGATGGTCACATCATGACCGTTTCTGTCTGGAGGGGGTGTTTCCCCCCCCCCGGGGGGCCAGTCGGGGGCGTTGGCAGCACTGCATGGGCCTTGCCTGGGGGCTGGTGCCCTGACTCCCTGCTTGGCTGCACTGGCGAGGCAGCGCGGAGCTCAGCACCTGGTGCTCAGTGGGCACCACCAGCCCCCACTGTCACTGTCTTGTCTGTCTGTGCCTGGGCATCTGCACCTGCATCCAGGTCTGGTTTGGGAGCCCAGCAGCAGCCCTAGGGCACAGTGACAAATGCCGTGACATGGTCCCCAGGAAAAGTGACCTCGTGCTTCAGGGGTCTCAAAATGAGGACTCAGCCTGGTGGGGGGCTTTCCTGAGGGGCCGGGCCTGGGCTGAACTGGGCAGCTGCAGGCAGAGCAGCCCCCCACAAGACTGTGGGACGGGGCCTTGGGGCCCTGCCTGAGCTGCTGGGAGGAGGAGGCACCGTGGCCTGGGGGGTGGGGGGTGGAGGTTTCTGTTTCGACTGCCCAGGGGAGGAGAGGTGGGAGTGAGTGCTGCCTTCTAAGGGCTGGGTACCACCCCCAACATGAGGCCACACAAGTAACGTGCTCTCTCTCCTCACCCCGCCAGCCACGCTCCTGCTCTGCCGGAGGCATGCCAACAGCCGGCAGCCGGGCCCAGCCCCCGTCCTTCCACCTGAGGTCCTCGGGCAGGAGATAAGGACGCGCCTGCTGGGACGCCATGGCGGCACCAGTGAAACCCCCAGCCCCAGTAGAGCCGGCCCTGGGCCCCGAGGAGAAGCCCCAGGGGAAGCTGCCCCTCGGCTGGGGCTCCCTGTTTGGCCACCAGAGTGAGAAGATCGTTTTTGCCAAGAGCGCAGGCGCCCTGGAGGAGGGCGTGCTGGCGGTCACCATCACCGAGACCACAGTCATTGAGGCGGACCTGGGTGTGTGGAGCTCGAGGGCCCTGCTTTACCTCACACTGTGGTTCTTCCTCAGCTTCTGCACCCTCTTCCTCAACAAGTACATCCTGTCTCTGCTGGAGGGCGAGCCCAGCATGCTGGGTGAGCGGGCGCCGGGCCGGGGTGGGCCGGCGGGGCACGCGAGTGCTGCCGTTCCGGGGCCCAGGCCGCGGCCGCAGCGAACATCCCGCTGTGTCGCTGCCCCGCAGGCGCAGTGCAGATGCTGGCCACCACCTGCATCGGGTGCGTGAAGATGTGCGTGCCCTGCTGCCTGCACCAGCACAAGGCCCGGCTGTCCTACCCGCCCCACTTCGCCATGACCATGCTGTTCGTGGGCCTCATGAGGTGAGGACCTGGGTGCGGGTGCAGGGCTGAGTCCTTCGAGCCCACTGTTGAAAGTGCCTTTGCCGGTTGCCTGATGCCACCGTTGGGGGACCTGGGGTGGGTTTTCAAGGTGGACTTGTGAGAGCCTGCATTTCAGGACGACTGTTGTTCCTGGTTGTGTGGATCTGCCTGTCACACACGTTTGTCAGGGTTTCCTGGAACCCCCACACGACTAATTTAATAGCTGCTGGTTTGAGAGTCTGGCACCCCGTGGGGCTGACGCCCTGGCCCTGCTGCAGCCTCCGGCCTTCCCACAGGCAGGACAGCCATTCACTGAACGGAGGGCTGGACCCAGTGTGGCACGGGGTGTGGGAGGCCAGGTGTGCGGCCCATCTGGGCTGACCCCTTGGAGTGGCCGAGGGTGCCTCGTGGACCAGTCCTCCCTGGCACCCCTCTCGGCTCACTTTCAGGTTCGCCACAGTGGTCCTGGGCCTGGTCAGCCTGAAGAACGTGGCGGTGTCGTTTGCTGAGACAGTGAAGAGCTCTGCCCCCATCTTCACTGTGATCATGTCGAGGATGATCCTGGGGGAGTACACGGGTAAGCGGTCGTCTGGGTGCTTGCCGCTGCCCCCACCCCGTGCCCGGCCGGATGGGCTGCTGACGCAGGCTGAGGTCAGGGGGCTGGACCAGGGACAGTGACAAGCAGGTAACCTCAGTGTGGCACCCACCCCAGGAGAGGAGCCGCCTTCCGCACGGCAAGGAGGCAGCCCTGGTGCACCTGTGCCCCGGAGCCCCTGCCTCCCGAGTCCTTCCCGCCCCCGGCCACTCTTTCCGGATGTCTCACTGCCCCGCCCTCCCCACGGCCCAGCAGAGTGGGCATGCGTCCGCCTCTCCAGCCTTTGAGACGGGCAGTCTGCCCGCAGCCACACGGTGCTTGCACGCCCGCCCCCCGACCCCCACCCCGGCCGGCCTTTCGGAGAGTGGGCCCCGGGCCACGTGAGGGAGCACCATGCACGCCTTTCACCTGAAGGGCGGCTCACTTCAGTGCAGGAGACACAGGACCTGGAGCAAGGCAAGTGCCCGCCTGGGGGCAGAGGAGCCATCGTGGGGACAAGGGCACAGCCGGACGCCCTGCAGCTGGCCTTTCGCTGACGGCAGCCTGGTCGCACCGAAGCGTGGGCCTGGCTGCTTAGCCTGTCAGACCCGTTTCCAGGGGCTCGAACACCGCTGTCTGGTTTCCTGCTCGGGGGGGCAAGCTTTCTGCAAAGCAGCTGCCCCACTGAGGACAGTCTGCAGCAAGAACTCTGTTGGGTGCACAGGGGGCGGCGGCAGCAGCAGGACCTGAGCAGCGATGGTGTCCATGCCAAGGGCCACCCGGAGCAGCGCCTGCCGTCTGCCAGCAGTGGCCGGGTGTGGGCAGGGCCATCTCGCAGGGTCCCGGGGGCAGCCCTGGGGTGAAGGCATTGCCCCAGCAGGTGGGCAGATCTGTGCCCTCGAGAGCTGCACCTTCACGCCAGGCAGGGCCAAGGCCGGTGCGGGGCCGCAGCAGGCACAGGCCCTCTCCTGCCGCCACCACCCCACCCCCAGCTCCGGATGCCCTCCTCAGGCCCTCAGTGGGCCCACCCCACCAGCCCGAGGCTCTGCCAGCTGACTGGCCTCCTCCCAGAGACCTTGCTTGTGTTATGGGCGGCGCCACCCTGGGATGAGGCCGTGGCCACAGCCCCACAAGGCCGATGTGGGGCATCTGTGGGCGGGTGTTTCCTGTTTCCAGCCACGCGGCGCAGCCCCTTGTCCACACTAAGCTCGGAGCAAGCTGGCTGCTGCCTCTGGGGTCAGAGCAGGGGTGCCCATGGGGACGCCACTGATGCCCTTTCCTGGGAACACACTGTCCCCGCACCGAGCAGCGTTTGCACAGTCCGTGTCAAGGTGCCCTAGGTTTCTGAATGAAGCAGGAATGAACGCTGTGTGGGTACTCCCACCCCCCCTCAAGTTTCACTTGTTAGTAGAATAACCCGAGCCTGTCTCCCCCTGTCCTTACTGGCAGCGGGGCAGCGAGGGCCCAGGTGTCCCCGAGCTCATCTCGGGGTCTTGGCTGTCCCCATTCCTTGGCTCCCCTCCAGCACATGGGCCGACCCCTGTCAGGTGTGGGTCTCTGCAACTGTCTGCTCCTCCCCTGCCAGGGGAGAGAGCTGCCAGGGCCCCAGATGGGCGTCTGCATGCGGCAGGCCGGCCACAGCCAGGCCTCTGTCTCATCCCCTCAGGGCTGCTGGTTAACCTCTCCCTCATCCCTGTCATGGGCGGCCTGGCGCTGTGCACAGCCACCGAGATGAGCTTCAATGTCCTGGGGTTCTCAGCAGCGCTGTCCACCAACATCATGGACTGGTGAGTCTGGGCAGCGTGGGTGCACGGCGCACCCCGGTTCAGGCATCCCGGCCCAGATGCCTGAGCATTCCTCCCTGCCTTCCCCGCTCCACGCACCTGGTGCTGCCTTTTCGGAGACAGCAAAGCAGTAGGTTCCCCAGTGAGGTAACTTCTCCTCAAAAAAAAAAAAAAGCTATGATTTGAAGAGACGCAGTCCGATGCTCAGACACACTCACGTGTGGTGTGGTCGGCTGACACATGCCCCTCCAGCCGAGTGCGGTGCCGGCAGGAGCTGCAGCTGAGGGTCTCTGCGGACCAGGGAGCAGCCGACGCCATGCCTCGAGCGGTGTGTTGGTAAAGCCTGCCACCCGCCTCCTGGGACCTCTTATTCCAGAATCAGTGGTCACCACCCCCAGGGCAGCCCTGGTTCTGAGGGAAGAGGAATCGACACTGTGGGTGTCGGAGTTCGTCAGAGTCAGATGGCTCGGCCTGAGGTTTTGAGTAACTCGGCTGCGAAAAAGTAAAACCTCCATTCCACTTGTCACACTTGGGGGCGTCACCCTCTGCCTTTGGGGCTCCCAGAAAGGGGATCAGCCACATTGTGCATCCAGTGAGCACTGTGCACATAATCTCAGGGCTTCCTGGAAGCATCACAGCCCCAGCCGTGAGCTCCGCGTCCACCTTCCGCCCCCATGGACGCCCTGGGAGCCTTTGGGCTGAGTCACTGGGGCCTCCCTGGGGTTTCTGACGTCTGGTGGCTCCTGGAAGGGCCTGGGGACGGCTTGGGCAGAGAGTCTCCAAAACAACTGGCTTCCAGGTCCACCAGCGACAGTTTCTGCCGGGTGTCGTCCTTGCCTGGGTTTCTGCGTTAAAACAAAACACAGAAGCCCACTGCTTCTTATGGAGCAGCCCCTTTGGGTCCTGGGGGCAAGGATGCAGGCCAATGGCGTGGCCCGTCCGGGGTTCGTCCTTGCTCTACCCATGGGGCCTTCATGTGTCTGCAGGCCTGCCCTGGCTACTGGCCCCCGCATGAGGGGTGCCCAGTTCGCGGTGGGCACTGGGTACAGGGGTCCTGGGTTCACAGTGGGGTTCGTGCATCGCTTCATGCCGGAACTTGGGGTCCTCTGACACCTGCGAGCCGGGCGATCTCAGGCACATTGCCCCACCTCTGAGTGCCTCAGTTTGCCCACCGTATGAGGCGGAAGGGTTGGTGCTCACCCAGGTGAAGAGACGCTCAGGAAGCCCCGCATGGGGGGCGCTGCCATCCTTGGGGCTTGGGACGCAGACACCTGGTCCCTGTGGGACTTCGTGCAGACTTCCGGTACTGACGGGAAACCAATTCTTTCTATTCCAGTTTGCAAAACGTTTTTTCAAAAAAGCTTCTCAGTGGGGACAAGTACAGGTTCTCGTAAGTACCACAGCGTTCTGGGCCGAGGGGCTCCTGTGCCTGGACACCTGATGCCTCCCCCACTCCGGCTCTGGGGGCCCCCAGGAGCACCCGGGGGAAGCAGAAACACGGCAGAAAAACCCATTTCCCTGTGGAGGCACCTGATGGGCACTCCTCTGGCCGTGTGGTGGGCTCGGGAGTGCATAGGCCCTCCTCGTTGTCTGGGAGGCGGGGGGCAGTACAAGGTCTCACTGCACGTCTGGGCAGAGGCTCAGGCACGCCCCCCCCCCCCCGGTCCTGCAGGGCCACCGAGCTGCAGTTCTACACGAGTGCCGCAGCCATGGCCATGCTGGTCCCCGCCTGGGTCTTCTTCCTGGTGAGTGCGGGCTGTCTCTGCCTGTCTGGTCTGGGGCAGAGCCCGCTCGGGTCCAGGCCGTGTGGGTAGCCGGGTGGCCGCGACACACCCCCAAGCAGAAGGGGCAGGAAGTGAGAGCCAGGCCTGGGTGGTCCTTGTGTGGAGTCACATCCACAGCAGCTAATCCATGACTGTGGGAGTTTTCTGAAATTTTCGTGTGAGGGTGTTTAGGCTTATTTGTTCAATAAAGATTTTTATTTATTTGTTTATTTTAGGGAGAGGGCAAGGTAGGGAGAAAGAGAGGGAGAGAAACATCGATCCATTGCCTCATATATAACCCGTCAGCAGACCGAACCCGCAACTTGGGCATGTGCCCTGACGGGAATCGGTCCCACGACCTTTCTGTTTGCAGGATGAGGCCCAACCCACTGAGTCACAGCAGTCAGAGCTAGGTCTCCTTATCTCACAATAGCATGTGCCCACTGCAGAGCAGTCAGCGGGGCGGAAGGGCACCAGACACGAGAGCGGGCCACCAGCCCCTCGCCCTCCCCAGATGCCTGCACGGGCAGTGGTACCCGCTGCCTGTGGGCGTGGGGTTCCACGGGTTCTCCCTACAGTGGGCTGGGTGGTGCAGCCTGGCCGCCACCCCCACCCACGGATGGCTCTGCTCTGACCCATCAGCACCCAGGACAGCCTCACTCCTGTCCCTGCATGTGGCAGGGCCCTCCAGGGCGTGTGGCCCGAGTCACAACGGAGTGGGGAGGAGCGCAGACCTGAGGGTTCACTGCTGCTGCCCCGTTAGGTGGCCACAGGCACGCCTGCCTTGTTGTGCAGCCGTCACTGCCCCCATCTCCAGAACTTTCCGTCCTCTCGAACGGCACCTCTGTCCCCGTGAAATGCTCTCCATCTGCCCCAGCCCCTGCACTGCCGTCTGCTCTGTGTCTGTGGGTCTGAGTCCTCCGGGGACCCCCTGAGAGTGGAGTCATGTAGTCTGTCCTGTGTCTGGCCCGTGTCACACAGCGTGATGTTCTCTGGGTCCGTCCACGTCGTAGCACGTGTCAGAGCTTGCTTCCTTCTGAGGACGGGTACTATTTCATTGTTTGTGTGTGTATGACATCTTGGTGACATTTTGTATGTCCGTTCACGTGTATGCAGACACTTGGGTCACTCCCACAGTTGGCTACTGTGAGCATGGGGCGCACATGCCAGTTTCAGTCCCTGGTCTCACTTCTTCTGGGGACACTCCCTGAGGCGGAGTTGCCGGACTCCGTGGGAGCACATTTCACTCTCTGGGGAGCGGCAAGACTGCCCTCCACAGCGGCCACACGTTTCGAGCTCCCACCAGCAGTGCACGGGGTCCCAGCTTCCCCGCGTCCTCTCCAGCACTTGCTTTTGGTGGGTTTTGGTTTGTTTCTTTGGGGGCGGCTGTCCGTGGTGGGAGGTGGTGTCACACAGTGGCCCGCACTGCGGCTCCCCGCAGACCGGCGCCATGGGGTCCAGGCAGTGCACACACTGGCTGCATGTGCATGCCTGGCTGAGGTCTCGAGCCATGCCATTCAGCTGCCACCGGAGAAGGCTGTTGGCAGCGTCCCCTGGTTGGCCCAGATGACTAGACACGTAAGACGCTGTCTTCCCAGGGTGGCCGGGACATGGAGGGCGGCCACAGAACGCTGTGACTGTCCCCACACAGGACTTGCCAGTGATCGGCAGGAGTGGGAAGAGCTTCAGCTACACGCAGGACGTTGTGCTGCTGCTGCTGCTGGACGGCGTGCTGTTCCACTTGCAGAGCATCACCGCCTACGCCCTCATGGGCAGGATCTCCCCGGTGACCTTCAGGTGAGCCCGGGGGCCTGCAGAGTGCCGGCCTGCCGGCTGTCTGTGGGGGGCCTTGGGACCTCGGGTCTTCATGAAAAGTGTTCATCATGACCACGTGCTGTGGCCGTGCCACGGTCATGTGTCCCAAGGACCAGGCCGTGGGTGTTGGTGCCACCACAGAGACACGGGAAGTGTGTGGCAAGTTTTCTCCCTGCTGGGACGTGTCCCGCTGGGGTATGCGTGGCTCGGAGCAGCTGAGTCCTCGAGTTCTGCAGGAATGGCACCGCCAGCCAGCGCTCCTGCCCTCCCGGACGCGGTCCCCCTCGGGCCCACGGGCAGGCGGCTGCCAAGTGCGTGAGGTGCTGAGTACAGCCACACCCTGAAAACCCAGTGTCATCTGACTTCGATCCCTTCAGATTCGGGGGCACACAGGCACGTCAGCTCTGCAGACCGGAGGACCCTGGGGATCTGGTTAGCACTCTTCCCTGCTGTGACCAGAGTGCAAGCCCTGAGTCGTACTGAGTCGCAGTGAGCACAAGCAGGGCCTCGGCAGCGGTCAGAGAGGCGCGAGCGGGCATCTCAGCAGGCCCAGGCAGCCATGCGGCTGCAGCAGCTGGGGCCACGGCCCTGTGTTGTGTTAGCCGGCGGGCCTTTCTCCTTTTAGCTTCTGAGCGAAGGTGGGACTGGAACTGTGCCCACCTGGAGACAGCAGCAGGTTCAGTGGGTTCGTGCGGCTCTCAGGGCTCATGGGGCCGCACCTGCCGCAGCCCCAGCGTCTGCAGACTGCACATGCAGCGGCCCCTCCACTGGTAGGACTGGCCAGAGTCAGCACAGCAGGTGCTTGGACCCTGACCAGGCGGTGGCTGGGCCCCCTGCACCGTGCCTTGGGACGGGCACCCCGCCCCCACCCCTGCCCCCACCAGGCCTCGCGCTCCTGGTCCCGAACAGGAAGTGTCTGCAGGATCCTGGGCAAGGGTTGTGGTTTCTAAACCCTCCCAAAGCTCGTGGTGGGCACGTCTCTGTGTCTCTGTCGTGCGTCTTTGTTTCCACGTGGGGCCCAGAGTCATTTCCAAAGAGTCCTGAGCCTTTGTGTTTCAGCGATCATCGTGATGAGTCCGAAAAAGGCAAAGAGCAGAAAACCAATTCTTCTAATTTTTTTTTGTTTTATTCATCTTAAAAAACAATATGTCCTCTTACAAAAAGTTTTGAAAGACAGAAAACATGAAGTTTGAATTTCCCATTACCCCCAGAGACAAACCTGTAACACTTCATGTGTCTGGTGGTAACTCCACTCCCACTGGTGTCAGTGCCGCTGGCACAGAACCAGCAGCCCCGGGGGCAGCCTCTCTGCAGGGTCCGGGGAGCTGGTGCAGGTTGGTGGGCCATCACCTCCCTCCCGAGAGAGCAGACTGAAGCGATTAGGGGTAACGTGTTATAATGTCCACTGCTTCCTTAAAAGTACTAAAAAGGGTAGAAAATAAGGCAAAGTGCTGATTTTTAAAGATTTTATGTATTTATTTTTAGAGAGAGGGGAAGGCAGGGAGAAAGAGAGGGAGAGAAACATCAATGTGTGGTTGCCCCTCACGCACCCCCTACTGGGAAGCGGGCCCGCAACACAGACATGTGCCCTGAGTGGGAATTGAACTGGCAACCCTTCGGTTTGAAGTCTGGTGCTCAACCCACTGAGCCACACCAGACAGGGCGAAGTGGTAGTTATTAAGTGTAGGAAGTGGGAACGTGGCTGCTCGGCCCCCTCCTTCTTGGTTTGACATCGTCTCTGATAAAAAACGCCCCCACTGGAGAGATCAGAGGGACCCCTGGACAGGCCAGCCCCAGGACTGGACGAGGGTTGGCGTCCAGGCAGGCAGTCACCCCTCCTCTGTCTCACAGTGTCGCCAGCACCGTGAAGCACGCTCTGTCCATCTGGCTCAGTATCATAGTTTTCGGCAACAAAGTCACCAGCCTGTCAGCTGTGGGCACCGTCCTGGTGACAGCGGGTGTCCTGCTCTACAACAAGGCCAAACAGCACCAGCGGGACACCATGCAGAGCCTCGCTTCGGCTGCCGGCCGGACGCCCGACAATAGCACGGAGCCATTGCTTCCCAAGGACCCCAGGCCACACCACTGAGCACTGGAGCCCCGGCAGTGCCAGGGCCTCGGGAACTGCGGGCTCCTGTCCTCCTAGCCGGCACGGCCCCTCCCCTGCTGCCTGCCCCCGCCCTGCTCTGTGGCCCAGCTGGGTGTCACGATGGCCTGTGCAGTCCCAGCTGCCCCTTTCTGGGGTTTCCGGTCAAAACTAGTGGGACTTTGCAGGGTCCCCAGACGTTGGTTCCCTGTGGGGAGGCCAGAGCCAGCTGACACTGAGCCACTGCTGCATACTGTGAAAAGCGCCCCCCTCAGCCCCACACAGGGTGCGGGAGGGGTGGGCACCGCCAGACGCACTGCACACCAGCTCCCACTGCAGTCGGGCCAGGCTCCAGCTCCTCCGTGGGTGACGGCCACGGGGACAACTGTGAAGCCAGAGCTGGTCCAGGTGCCAACGTGAGCCACTCCCTGCTTGGTGTCAGTGGGGTGAACTCATCTGCTCCAGCTAGCCATCAGGGCCACCTAAGGCGTGGCCCACCCTTGGCCATCTGGGGAGACCTGTGTGCCCAGGCAAAGGGCTGGGGTGCCCCAGGCCTTGGCACAGAGGCCGTGGAGCCTGGCAGGGTGGGGAGGGGACACCTAGAGCACAGAAACAAGGACCCCTGCTGCAGGGGTCCTTGCCCTTGTCTCTGAGGCATCTGTTCCTTGCCCTGGAGCTGCCAGCACCTGGCACCACTCGGAGAATTGACTCAAGGGAGGGAGGCACCCCCACCCCAGTCTGCTGGGCTCCACCCCTGCCTGCCCGGGCCCTCATGCACCTGTGACTTCCATCTGCAGTGCTGAGCTTAGGCCAGGGAGACAGCAGGCAGCTCTGGCCCAGGCTGCTCTGCAGGGTCCCTGCAGGTGCGAGGGTCCCTGTCCTCTCCCAGCTGGTCCCTCCTGAGGGTGTGCAGGGGGAGTGTGGGGAGAGTGTGTGGGGTGTTTATGGTTCTTGTGACACTGCATTTAAAATGGCAGTGCAGTTTCTTAACAGGGAGATGCAGGCACAGATGGCTTTGGGAGTGCCGGGTCACCCACTCTGAACTGCAGTCTGGCTCGGCCTGGTTGTGCCCCCAAAGCAGACAGATGACCATGTGGTGTTTGCGCCCGGAGTTGGGCCGAGACTCCCATCCTGGAGGGACTTCTGATCGGGCCTGTCACCAGCCAGTCTGGATGGGGGGCCTCTCCTCTGCACCTTTGACCAGGGTTGTCCTGAGCCTTGGGGCTGGGCAGAGGCAGCCCTACTCGGGGAGCAGGCCTAGTTCCTGCCCGCCTGGAGCCTGCCTGTGGGACAGAGAGAAGTAACTGACAGCAGGGACCTGAGGCCCTCGCCACTGTCCCATCTCCACCCTGCTACTCAGGCCTGGGCCCGTACAGCTGCGTCATTGGTTTCCCCGTGGGCCTGTCAACGGGAAAACGCAGAAACCGCCTCCTTGGAACATCAGACCTCTTGGAAACAGAGAGCAATAATTACGTCTCGTGGAGCTCTGCCTGCTTGACAAGTCTGCCACGATGATGAA
This sequence comes from Tonatia bakeri, assembly GCA_004024845.1. Classification (NCBI taxonomy): domain Eukaryota; kingdom Metazoa; phylum Chordata; class Mammalia; order Chiroptera; family Phyllostomidae; genus Tonatia; species Tonatia bakeri. The sequence goes on from PVIA01000419.1 coordinate 198,730, forward strand.
CTAAAATGTGGCCTTTTAGACAACAAATAACCTTTTCACAAAGCTGCCCTGTGGCCAGAGGACAGGCAAGTGTGGGCTCACCTGCTCGACAACAGCGCTTTCAGTGAGGGTATTTCTGGTGTGCCTCCCCCAGGTTTCTGGTCCCTTTCCTCCTCTTCTGCTTCCCCCAAAACAAAACTACAAAACGACAGGGGATTCGTCGGAGCTGGCCAGGGAGGTGGGATGTCATGTTGATCTGCCAGGACCTGAGAAGGCTGCTCCTGGGGCCCCTGCCTGCACCCTGGGGAACGCAGCTGAACGGAGCAGGGAGCGAGTCTGCCGCCCTCGGGGCGGGACTTCCATGTGGGCCTCCTCAGACTTTGTCATCCAAGTGTGAAGGGACACACCCGCCTGCCTGTTTCTGGGTGTCCTCAGGGCACTCCCGGGCCCACCCATGATGTGCCCTGCCCTCCACTCCTACTGCTGGCTTTCAGCTGGTTTGGATTTTCCAAGTTTTTGGACCAGAAGCAAAACGAAGGTTTTCCTGAATTATTAGTAAGTGAGGCAATTTACTGCAAAGCCGCTTTTGAGACTTCCATTGTCCCGAGCTGCGGCTGGCACAGCCCTTGCTCGGGGCTCACATTCCCTCCATCAGCCCTGTCTGTACCCTGAAGCCTCCCACTTCTCGGCATCCCCAGGAAGGCCTGTACGGAGAGTCATGGCCAGGCCTTGTGTTTGACGACTGTCCAGATGACACTTTTTATCGGCTTTGTCTGGTTTCTGCTGTGTGTCCTGCCCCCTGAACTGTTTCAGGTGCACGTGCACCAGCGCTGAGGCCGCATGCCCTCACCTCCCCAGTCACTCCTGTGTCTGTGGCTGTCCGTGCCTTTACACACGCACGCTCGAACCAAGTCTGAGGCAGGCCACCTGCTCACACTCACTGACACGCAGGTGTGTGCGGGTCTCCGGCTTTAGCCGTCCGCTACTGAACAGCAGGAACAGCTGCTCGTCTGAGCCCAGCAGTCTCCAATCCTGTGCCTCAGCAGGAAAGCTGTCTGCCTTGGAGCGCTGAGAACACCCTTGCGCAACCCAAAATGTGGCTTTAATTTGAGGAAAAGTAAACACAGTGAGCAGAAAAAATCGTGCTGCACAAGGAATGTCGGCCACATGGCGCTGTGCTCCTGGCCTGTGACCCAGATGCTTCTCCCCAACCCCAGGAGTTTGCTTCCTGCTGCGACACACTCCCCTGCATGGCCGCTCAGAGGGGCTGGTGGGCGGGACAGACACGCACTTGGGGCTCTTTCTGCCTGCCCCTATGATGTGCTTCCTCAGGCCTGTGAGTCTTTTCACTGTTCCCTGGGTGGGAAACGCTCAACAAGGGTGTCGTCACAGGCAGAAGTCCTCTTTTCTGCTTCTCCCTTCCAGAGATTTCACACTAAGGGCTTTATCGTTTCCCCAGATGTCCACATGCCCTGGTGGGGGCCTCTTCGTTTGTTTCTAAGTAATCAAGTCCCAGCCTCCCAATATATCTGCCTGTTTCTGTCTGTGCTGGATGAGGAGCCAAGAGCAGACTAGGGGTTGGCGGCTGGGCTGGCAGCCAAGGCATAAAACTGTCAGCCTCACTGGCTGGGATTCTGAGCGATGGCTGCGAGGCCCACGCCCAGATGTCCAGACCAGGTTAGAAAGTGTTCTAACTGGCAAAGTCTTCTATTTGTCCGGGTGGGTTTTTTGCCCCCCCCCCCGCCCCAGTTTTCATTTGGGGAAAGCTGGCATCTGGCTGATCTGCTGTTTCTAGACTGTTCACTGCTGTCTGAGCTGCCTGTGAACCTGCCAGCTGAGGGAGCCAGCCAGGGCTTTCCCACCCTGGAAAACGTGAGGACTCTGTCAATAACTATCTGCTGCTACATCACAGCCAAGTAATCTTCGCTTTCTCCCCAGCAGAGCTGTGGGGTCTGGGCCTGTAGTGTCCACAGGCTGTGTTCTCCACCCATGCCAGTATTTGTGTGACTGCGTCAGCACGTAACAGAAAACAGTTCTGTGAAGTGAGAGTCACTGTTCCTTCGCTGTGGTAATACGTGTGTCCTGTGGGTGGCTCCTGTCCTTTTGTCCAAATAAAGCCACTGGCAGTCACTTCGTGACTCCTGCAGAAGTAGAACGAATGATGTGTACTCGTTTTCTTCATTGGTAGGTGAGGTGTTGATGCTCCCAAAACGTCGTCAGGAGGGCACCTTTCACGGGCGCCAGTTTTGGCGCCGGTTTCGGAGTGAAAACATGGCCTGTGACAGCGAGCTGCATAAGTAAACACGACCTTCCAGCGGGAAGAAACCCCACTGTCAGAGACCCCAGGGGGAGGAGGCGGGGCCTGCGCAACATGCTGCGTACCTGGCTGTTCCCTTTATAAAAATATTTATTTACTTCAGGCACAGGGGAAAGGAAGTAGAAAGAGGAAGAGAAACATCGATGGGCTGCCTCTCTCACGCCCCGATCCAGGACCGAACCGCAACCCAGGCCTGCGGCCTTTCACTGGAGGATGACGCTCAGCCTACTGAGCCCAGCCGGGCAGGGCAGCCTCGCCTCCAAAGAGGAGCCGGGACGCCGGTTCCGCGGGCCGAGCGGCGGGCTCCGAGGTACCTGCGCCGCGACTAGTCCAGGGTGGCCCCAGCGCCTAGAGCTGAATCCGGGCGGGGACACGCCCACCCGCTCTGGGCTCCGGGTGGAATCCCTCGCTGGGCGCCGAGGCCGGAAGTGACGCACCACGCACGCGCCAGTATCACTTCTTCTCGGGGTCGGATCCCAGCCGTGAGTCGTTTACGTCATCGCCCCGCGCCGACGCAGGAAGTAACGACGCTCCAGGCGCGCGCCGGGCGCTGTTTCTCCTCAGGCTCCGGTACCCGCGGCGGCGGCGGCGCAGGGGTGAGTGGCGGGCGGCCGCCTCCGCTGAGGCGCGTCTCCTCCGTCCCGTCTTGCCTGCGTGAGACTCGGGGTTGAGGAGGAGGCGGGCCCCGACGCTGCGGAACCCTCCGCGGCTGAGCGCGGCTGAGCCGCGGGAACTGGGGCCCTGGGCCTGGGGCGGAGACGCGCCCGCCGGCGGCCGGGAGCTGCGCGGGACTCCCGCCGGCCGTGCGCCTGCGGATCGCCGACCCAGGGCGTCGGTTCTCTCGGTTTGCAGTGTTCGAACTCAAATGGGTGATGAAAAGGATTCTTGGAAAGTGAAAACTTTAGATGAAATTCTTCAAGAAAAGAAACGCCGCAAGGAGCAAGAGGAGAAAGCAGAGATAAAGCGCTTAAAAAATGTAAGCCGTGATTTTTAAGTAAGGTTTTTTTTTAGAGAAGATTAGTGTCTCTGTCCCCGTTTCCCCGTTCGAACGACGCGTCCTCGGCGAAGGTGGTTCGCAGATATGGCAGGTGAGCCCCAGACCTGTTCTGAGAATCAGCAGAAGGGCCGATACTCAGTCTGTGTCGCAGCCGGTCGGTGGCACAGTAACGCCGAGTGCCAGCGCCCCCGTGTGCGGAGTTGGGCCTCGGAACCTGCCGGCCTCGGTGCGCTTGGGCTGAGTCTCCCGGTTTCGTCGCCGGGCACCCCTGGGCGCTGTGTCGAGGCGGGGGGGCAGTGAGCGGGGGCAGCGCAGCAGGAGTTTGGCTGGAAGTCACTGTTTTAGCCTCTTGGGTCGGTCCGGTCACTCGGTGAGGGCATTGGCAGAAGGGCCTTGCGGCGTCGTCCACAGCCCCTGGAGTGCGAGCGCTGCGCGGTGTCACAAAGCCCTTTCGGTGCGATGTGAGCTTCCAGGCCCCGCGGTGCTCAGGGACGACCGCCGTTCTCCGCACCTGGACACAGGTGCTGAGTGACAGAGCATCTCGTGTTAACGTTAGCGGGGTTTAAATGGAGGCTTTTTGTATTTTTAAGGACAGGAACTTTTTTTTTTTAAGATTTTTTTTTTAAAGATTTTTATTTATTTATTTTTAGAGAGGGTAGGGAGGGAGAAAGAGAGAGAGAGAAACATCAATGTGCGGTTGCTGGGGGCTGTGGCCTGCAACCCAGGCATGTGCCCTGACTGGGAACTAAACCTGCGATGCTTTGATTCAGGACAGGAACTTTTAATAAGCCTTCCTATAAATTCCACGGAGTGGGGATGAAAATTTGGTGGGGGCGCTGGCAGGGTTTCCCTGTCCATGGAGACGCCGGCCCTGCAAGGGGAGTGACTTTCTCTTGCCTCTCAGTCTGATGACAGGGACTCCAAGCGGGACTCCCTGGAGGAGGGGGAGCTGAGGGACCACCGCATGGAGATCACCATCCGGAACTCGCCCTACCGCCGTGAGGACTCCATGGAGGACAGGTGAGGGTGGGCAGGACACGGATGGGGTTTGCCTTGGAAGTGGGCTCCTGTGTGGTGCTGGGGTCCCTGACCCTCCTCCTGCGAGAGACAGAGATGGAATTCATGTCTTTCCTGCTTTTGGGGTCGTGCCGCCATCCGGCCGCCCCGCGTGCACGCGCGCACGTCCCCGCCGGGTGTGTGCGGTGGTTGGCGCCGTCACTGTCCGAGTTCTCTGCCCGCAGAGGCTCCACCCGTCTCTGTGCACGTGTTTCCTCTGTGCACCGAGGGCCCGCGGTGGGCGGAGAGGCCATCGTGCACGCTCCCCCAGAGCTTGGGTCGTGCGGTTACTTGAAATATCATCGAGTCACCTTTTCAGGTCACTTGGCATGATTAAAACCGTGGGACTTTTTGTCAAACAGCTTCATTGAGGCACAAGTGACAGATTGCATATATTTACCATGTTCACTTGACACGGTTTTACACACGTGACACCATTACTGCAGGCAAGATAACAAGTGTGTGTCACCCCAGTTTCTTGAGGCGTTTTCCTGTCTAGCACCACCGTGGTTCCTCCCTCACGCTGTCCCCACGCATGATGCTGAACTTATAGTCTTGCCTTCAGTTTCCTGGTGAACTGAGTCTCATAAATGCTGTTTCGTACTCCCTGTCTCCGAGACCAGAGCCCTGGGTTCTCCTGCTGGAGAGAGCCCGCCGCACCCTTATGCCCCTGCGGGGTTTCTCCCGCCCAACGCGGCACCGTGTGTCTTGTTCCAGAGGCGAGGAGGACGACTCCTTGGCCATCAAACCGCCCCAGCAGATGTCGCGGAAGGAGAAGGCCCACCACCGGAAGGACGAGAAGAGGAAAGAGAAGCGCCGGCACCGCAGCCACTCAGCGGAAGGGGGTACGGGAGCCCGCATCTGTCTTCTGCCCTGTCCCTGTGCCGCCCGCTCCCTAGGCCTTGGTCTTCCGCCTTCTCCAGAAATGGTGGGAAAAGAAGAGGAAGTAAAGTTTGAGCTGAAAGCTCAGCTTTATTGTAAAGCATTCTGAGTAGATGTTTCTCTCGTACTCTGGTTTTTTCCTGTCATGGTGTTGTCTCGGTGCACGTAGAGTTGTTGTCTTTCCCCTGAGTAGGGCACTCACTCTTCAGTGCTGATGTGCTCTACCCGCAGACTGGGGGCTCAGCAGAGTCCTTGCGGTGGCCCCGCTCTCCAGGGCTGCTGGAGCCTGGGGAGGCTGCTTGGCCTGGCCTGGCCTGGCCTGGCTTTAGGGCACACAGAGAAACCCACCCAAAGGAACTAGATTTTGTCTCCTGTTCTTTATGAAGGGCGAGTTCTTAAAACTTATGAAAGGAATACCTCATCACAGCTCACTACAGGGAACTTTTATAAGGTGGAAAAGCACACTTCTACTGTTTGGAGATAACCACATTGTTTGTCGTTTTTTTCATTGGAGGCTCACTGCTCTAGTTTTATGTCTTTGTCTTCTTTTATTATACAACCACAACTGTTTCTCCAAATCATTAATTAAACACTTGTCCTTTGTGGGATGTCTCCCAGTTAAGTGTTTGCACATCTGCCCCACGTGACGCGTGTCCTCCTCGCCAGGCAAGCACGCCAGAGCCAAGGAGAAGGAGCGGGAGCACGAGCGCCGGAAGCGGCACCGGGAGGAACAGGACAAAGCGCGCCGCGAGTGGGAGAGGCAGAAGCGGAGGGAGATGGCCCGAGAGCACTCCAGGAGAGAGAGGTGAGGGCCCGTGGTCAGGGTCTCCGAGCGTGCATGGCAGCAGTGCCCCGTCGCCCAGTGGAGACCTGGCGCACAGAGTGGATGTGGTGCAACTGGGGCTCTCCCGCAGGGTGGTCCCAGAGGCAGGGCACTGTCACTGCATTTGGGAGCCGGAACTGGGTGTGAACCGAGTGAGAGGAAAGAGTGAAAGGAACAGAAATCTGTTTCCACCTCTTCCCCGCGGAGGAGAGTGGGGAAGCCCCTCAGCAGCCAGACTGAACAGAGCCTGACCCAGGCCAGAGACCCTGTGTGAGTGCACCACAGGCCCGAGGGGAGGCTCATGGCTGGGAGTGCTGGGGGCTGGACTCGGGCGTGTGACATGAGGTGTGACGGTTCGGGCCGGACTCAGAGCAGCACAGAAAGAGAGCAAAGCAGCGACAGGGGGAGTTTACTTCCCGGACCTGTCAGCTAACGACAGGCGAAGAGGAGGAGCGCGGGCCTCCGGCCTGGGCTCCGAAGGGGGTGTGGGAAGTGCCCGTGACGGGATGTGCCAGTACAGGTCGCAGGGAAGAGGGGCGAGTCCATGAGACAGTCGGCCTGGTCCCCGTGTGCAAATGCTGGCTCGGTGCTCAGGAGAAGTCTGGTGTGGGGGATCAGCATCTCTTCACTCAGCACACGTTTTTGAGTTCTGCTCTCGGCCAGGACGACTAAGGAAATACGGTGCTAGAGTTCTCCAGGTCATAGCAGAAATAGACCGGTTCTTTCCAACAAACAAACAAGGAAAAGTAACAAAGGAAACCCCAGAGGCCTTGAGGACAGGCCTGGAACTGGGACTCTGGGCTCTGGGTCTTTGTCTGCAGGTGCCTCCTGGTGGGCTCTGATTGCCAGGGGAGAGCATCTGGTAGCCCCAGCCCTGTCCTCTGTGGTCCAGGGTGAGGGGACACAGACCTGTGGGAATAGCAGGCCCCCTCAGTGTGTGGAAGTCATTTGCAGAGAGCCTGGGAGGTGGCCTACTGGGAGGAAGGTGCTTATGTTCCCCATGGCCAGGACTGCACGAGACGGGCATCTGAGGCAGCCATGTGAGCCTTGGCTCTTGTGCCGCAGAGGGTGGGGGAGGAGCTGAGGCCAGGAGGTGAAGGTCTGAGACCACCAGGAGGCGCATACTGCCCCCGAAGCGTCTGAGTGTGCAACTGGCATATGAAGCGTGCGTGTCTGCCCCGTTGCACCACGTGTCCAGTGTGGGCTGGCCGTATAGCTGTGAGACCCCAAGGGCACCAGGCTCTAAAATGAAAAGGGATGTGGGAAACGGGCAGCACTGGCCACACTCTGCAAGCCCAGCAGGTTAATAAACAGCAACAGATGAGAGGGAAAATTAGAATTCATAGTTGCTACATTACCTAAGGTGTAATTTTCAACAAAAAGTATTGAGATGTACAAAGAACAGAAAGTAGGACTCCTGTCGCGGGGGTGGGGGGAGCACCAGTAGAAAGTGGGTGTCCCGTTTTAGGAAAAGTTAGGCTTCAGAAAAGACCTGGAAGCCAGGGAGTTGAAGGTGGAGCGATAGAAATTGTGCCTTCTGGAGAACAGAGAGGGAAAAGGTCGAAGGAAAATGAACAGAGCCTCAAAGATCTGCAGGACGACATCCACATGATAGCAGTCCCAGGAGAGAAGAGGGCAGGGGCACAAAAATGTTTATGAAATCGTGGCTGAGCCTTGGCTAGCGTGGCTCACTTGGCTGGGTATCGTCCTCCAGAATGAAAGGTCACAGCATCGGTTCCTGGGCGGGGCACGAGCCTGGGTTGCGGGTTCAGTCGGGGTGCTGTACGGGAGGCAGCCCGTCCCTGTTTCTCTCCCGCTCTCCTGCCCTTCCCCTCTCACTGAAATAAAAACTAAAAAAATAAAATAATGACTGAAAACTTCCCAGATTTGATGAAAAACACCTACATTTGCAAAAAGATAAACCCCAAGTGCAGAGAGACAAAGTCACATCCTGGTCAATCTGTGAAAGCCAAAGAGAAAACCTCGAAAGGCAGCAAGAGAGGAGCAGTTTTCACGCAAGAGGAGGAGCTGTCCTCCACAGCTGATGGCTCATGCGGGAGGCTGGAAGCAGGGGACAGCCAAGTCACGCTGAGAAAACTTGTCGGCCAGCAGTTGTGTGTTCAGCTAAACTGGTTTCCAAAGTGAGCCGGAAGGCAAGGCATTCCCACCTGAGCACAGACTGCAGGGGCCCACCGTCTGGGACCTTCCGCTGAGTGGAGGTGACCCGGACTGTCAAATCTGCAGGAAGAAGAGAAGCACTGGGAATGGTGAAGTGGGTTCCCACAGAAGAACATACAAGCACATTTGTTCTTACACCTTAATCTCTCCGAAAGACACGGGGCTGTGGGAAACAGGGACCATGCAGACACGGCAGGCTACAGAGAGGTGTAGGGAGGGGCTGCTGCGTTTCATGGGGATGAACTTCGTGTGAGTCTGCTGGGCTGCGGACCGTGGCCCGTGGCCCCTAGAGCAGACACGAAGAAGTGAGGTGCCTCCCGATGGCACTTGTTTATACCCCAAATGGGCGGAAGCAGAGGAACAAACAAGGAAGGCAGAACAGCAAAAGCCACAAGTCCAGCCATACCCACGATTACATTAGCAGTGAGATGGTCTCTGTACCCCAGATAAGGGCAACACTGTCGGAGGTGAGATCCAGCTGTGCGCTGCCTGTGAGTCCGACGGAAATGGGCTGACGTAAGGATGGGGCGGGTGTGCTGTGCAAACAGCAACCACAGAGCTCAAGTGGCTGCCTTCACGTCAGAGTGGGCGCTGGGACCATCACCGAACACAGAGGGCTTCGTCACAAGAAGCCAAACATGTCAGAAAGGACAGTGATAAATGCACATTGACCTGCTCTACAAGAGTCCAGGATGCAGGAAGCAAAAGCGGTAGCTGGTTGTCACTGGAAATGTCTGTAGTTGTGGGGAAGAGAGAGACTCAATGAGATCATAGGAAACTTGGAAAGTTCTATCAACCAATGCAATCTGACGTGCCAGCCGTCCCACCCACAGCTGCAGGACACATTCCTCCGAGACAGTCTCTAACAAAGATGTGTGCTAGGCTGTGCAACCAATCTGGAGTTTAAAAGAGTTGAAATCATACAGACTATGCCCTCTTACACCAAAGAATTAAGCTGAAAATCAGCAATAGAAAGAAACCCCAGGAAGTCCTCTAAAGTTTGAAAAGTCCCACTACCAGTTCTGAATAACCTGTGGCCCAAGGAAGATACCATGAAAAAATGGAGAGAGTTCTGAAGTGAGTTGGAACAAAAGTGACGTCAGAACTCAGGGACTCGGCCACAGCTGCATGGGGAGTGCAGTGTGTGGGCTCTGAACACCAGTGTCCAGTGTCCGAGGTGCCATCACATCAACTGCCCAGAGCAGCAGCAAGAATGCCAAGAAACCTCAAAGCACACAGACAGCAGACGCGACTGCTGAGGGAGGGGCTAACCACAGAGGGCGGGCTTGTTTGAGCAGAGTGCACTGGCGACAGGCTTCTTTGTTTTTCAGTTGTCTGCTCGCTCGTTTCACAGAGAGAGGAAGGAGGGGCAGACAGATGTGATGGTGTGGTGTTTCTCTTACACATTGGTTGGTTCTTGTATGTGCTCTGACTGAGGGTTGAACCCTCAAACCCATGGTGCATGGGGTGACGCTGCAACCCACTGAGCGGCCTGGCCCAGGCGGTAGGGGGAAGGTTTTACAACTGGCTATGGTGGTGGTTGCACAATTTCACACATTTGTGGAAATTACAATCAATGATTAAATTTTACACGTAAAGTGAACCGCAGCTGCATTTTTAACTGGCTTGGATTCTCATGTACAAAACTGAGTAGTCTGCAGGAGCCCTCCGCCTGCCCCTCGGGGTAACATTTGTGTGGGGCATGTGGCACGGCCGCGGGGCCTGACATTCTCGCTGTTGCGCTTGTGCTCGTTTCCGGGGTATGAGGACGCTTCTCTCTTCCCATGTCCATGTGTCAGGCTGTGTAATGAGGGGCCTCTGGCAGTTACCCGTGGTCAGGTCTCACTCCTGGGCTACCTTGTGGTGCCATGACCCAAACACACCTCGGTCACTGGTGTTTCCTGCACTGACGTGGTCTCGGAGCTGTTCTCTGCATGCATCCCACTGTGGCCGTGGAGACGTGCCTGGCAGGCAGGTGGATTTGGACGGTGCTGTGGTGTATGCCTGGGCGGTCCGTGGGCACTCGGGGCTGGTGGACAGGAATGCGCCAGCACCAGTGGGTGGCAGTTTCTGACGGGGCCGCTGCTTCCACCAGCTGTTCGTTCAGCCATGCTCCTGGGGAGCAGCACCCTTGGGGTGTGCTTCCTCATGGGTTCTGCCTCTGAAGAGCTCTCTGTGGGTTGAAAAACCAAAAAAGCTAATTTACAAGTTTGAGGAAAAAGCACTGGGGGTCAAAAAGTGACCTTTTCATGTGGGGAAGAAGTGGCATGGGCTTCCTGCAGGGACCGCCTGGAGCAGCTGGAGCGGAAGCGCGAGCGGGAGCGCAAGCTGCGGGAACAGCAGAAGGAGCAGCGGGAGCAGAAGGAGCGCGAGCGGCGGGCAGAGGAGCGGCGCAAGGAGCGGGAGGCGCGGCGGGAGGGTACGCCAGCCGGACTGGGGAGGCCTCAGCCTGAGCTGCTCCTGTGGCGGAGGCGGGAGGGGGTACAGGGCACTAGGAAGTCCCAGAGGTGGGGAAGCTGCACTCAAGGGGCCATGTGGCCAGGGGCCGTCCCAGACCTGGCGTGCAACAGCCATGTTGGTGTCCTCTGAGCCTGCTGCCCACAGGGGTGGGGCCCAGGCTTGAGAACGTGGTCCCTGGCCCTTCTTTTTGATCAGTAGTGAGGTTCCGGAGGGTACACCTGGTCCTCAGGGTGGGTTCACGGCCTCCAGTTTGCAGCTTTCCTTCCTCCAGCTCTTGGCCTCCGCCCTGGGTCCTGCTGGGGGTGGGTATGGTCATGTCTGCCCTGTGCACATGAGGGCCATCGCCCTCAGCAGGGGTGCGGACGAAAGGGGACAGAGAGGGCCCTGCCCTGTGGGGAGGGGAGTGCTGCCAGCGCTGTGTCCTTCTCTGCCCTGGTGCCAGTCTCTGCCCATCACCGGACCGTGCGAGAGGACTATGGCGACAAAGCAAAGGCCAGCCACTGGGGCCGCAGCCCACCCCGGCCGCCTCGGGAGAGGTTCGAGCTGGGAGATGGCCGGAAACCAGGTAGGGCTGGACTGCACCTGCTCGGGCAGCTGTGCTCGGATTCGTTGCTTGGAAATTCTTAAAATATGCCCCCAGATTCACCTCGGTGGTTCACTTTGTTAGTGAAAGAAGAGAAGATGGAGGAGAGAGACCTGCTGTCTGACTTACAAGACATCAGTGACAACGAGAGGAAAACCAGCTCGGCCGAGTCCTCCTCAGGTAGCCATGTGCCTGGCCGAGCCCGACTTCGCCACTGCACAGGGAGGGTCTGAGAGCTCATGTCCTGCTGTTTCCTTCCAAAAGCGGAATCAGGGTCCGGGTCGGAGGAGGAGGAAGAGGAGGAGGAAGAAGAGGAGGGGAGCAGCAGTGAAGAATCAGAGGAGGAGGAGGAAGAGGAGGAGGAGGAGGAAGAGGAGGAAGAGGAGACCGGGAGCAACTCCGAGGATGCGTCGGGCCAGTCAGCTGGTGAGAGAGAGCGGGATGTGGCTGCGTGTGTTTCTTACCCACTTTACTTTGTTATTTCATTACTGATCGTGTAGAGAGCGACCGATTTGCTGTTCCGCTCATTTGTGCGTTCATTGGCTCGCTCCTATGTGCCCCGGCCTTGGTGTATCAGGACAATGCTCCAACCCCCTGAGCTACCCGGCCAGGGTGCGCGACGGGGTATTTGGATCGAGTTTTGGGAACTACAGACAAATAAGCAGAAGTCTAATTTTACAAAACTTCCAAGTTGGAAGTGCCTTGCTACCTGAGTCTCACCTGAGACTGGTGGAAGGAGCAGGCCCCAGGGCATGCTGGGGGCGCTGCCTGGCTGGGCGACAGCTGGTTGATGCCAGCACTGTCTTGCAGAGGAGGTGAGTGAGGAAGAGATGAGTGAAGACGAAGAACGAGAGACCGAGAACCACATCCTCGTGGGTGAGAGGCCTCCCATGGTAGTCTGAATTCTCTGTATCTGCCCCTAGGGGCGGTGACACTGGGTAAAAGCTGCAAGTGTGATTGTATCAGTCACTAAAACACACTGCTCTCTATGCCATGTTGGACCCGAGAGACCACAGGGTGCTCCTGTCCTGGCTGTGTCCCGGGACTGAGCTGGCTGGCTGAGACCTGGGCACCACACTGAATACCATGCTGGGCCAGTGGGAGCCCGGCATCCCCCCCAAGGGGACAATGCTAACTGAATGCCACTCTGAGTGCCACTGGGGCCTGGACGAGAGGTAGGGCACCACCCGCCCTGGCCCAGCCTCAGCGTGAGGGGATGGTGAACAGCAGCTTGGGTCTGAGCCCTGGGCCACACTTGCACCCAGTGGGTCCTGCAGGCAATCAGGCTGTGCCCTCAGGCCAGAGTCCCAGCCACCTCCTTCAAGCCCTACATCTGGGCAGTGGCTCCTGGTGGTCGTGGCCCAGCCAGCGAGCCCCAAGGCCCCAGCGCCCCCTATCCAGGGCAGCAGCTCGCATGTCACTGTCGTGAAGCTCGAGTGTCACTGTTGTCACTGTAGTGTGGCTTCTTCGTGCCCTTGGTGTCCCCATCCCCAGAGCAGGATGGGGTTTGTGACAGTGGTTCATCCCTGGTCCCATAATCGGCCGTAAATTTGGAAGTTCCAGAATCACGCTTTGACCGAGACTCCGGAGAAAGTGAAGAGGGGGAGGAAGAGGTGGGTGAGGCCACCCCGCAGAGCAGCGCCCTGACCGAAGGGGAGTTCGTGCCCGAGTCCCCGGCCCTGTCGCCCATCGAGCTCAAGCAAGAGCTGCCCAAGTACCTGCCTGCCCTGCAGGTGAGGCTCTTGCCACCCCAGCCTGCTCTGCCTCGCTGATTTCAACAGGCCTGTGGCTGAGAGCAGAAGCCGGGTGCTGGGTGGGGGCTGCCACCTGAGGGCAGTAAGGGCTGCTGTAAAGGGTTTGGCCACTGGCCTCCCTCATGTCCATGGGCGAGGTCCAGCCATGAAGCCCATGGGAACCCCATGTGTGCAAGGCAGGCAAGCTGGTGAGTGGCTGGCCTGGTGGTCACTCCTGCTGCAGCCCACCTGGGGCTGTACAGGGTCCTGGGCCGTGGTAGGCATCCACGTGCACTTTCTTCCTGGGACATCAGTAGTGGGAATGCTGCAGGGGGCCTTGGGGAGGAGTGGGTCCTGAGAGGGGTGAGTAGCCTCCAGTCCCCTGGCTTTCTGTGGCTGGTGGCTCTACCTGGAGCCCTCTGAGGCCTGCTGGCCCCACCCTGGATGCTGGGAGCAGTGGGGCTCCCTCTGGCTGTCACAGTGCACCTGGGCTGTTCTGGCTCCTTAGCAGGTCTGCCAGATGGGGCTTCTCAGCAGTGTGCCCCTGGCCCCATGCCACATGGAGGGGATGGCAGCCCAGCCCTGCATGCTGGCCCTGGGTGGGCTGCTCCACTCCAGCATGGTGCATACAGAGGGAGGGCCTGGGGGCTTGGTGGTGTGGGGGTGCTTCTGTCCTCAGTTCCTTCAGGACACACAGGGCAGGCCTGGCAGGAAGGACGTGCCTGGGACCAGCCTCGTCCACCCTGGTTTTGTTTCATCAAGAAGGGGCAGCTCTCACTGCAGAAAACAGAGACAGGAGCGCCTGCCCCGCCCCCAACACCCAGTCCCTCCTGAGGCGTGGGGGAGGGGTATACAGCCCCGCTGTCACAGCTCATGCCATGCCCTACCTCCCCAGGGCTGTCGGAGCGTGGAGGAGTTCCAGTGCCTGAATAGGATTGAGGAGGGCACGTACGGCGTGGTCTACAGAGCAAAGGACAAGAAAACAGGTGGGGTCTCAGGTGGCCACCAAGGGGGAGGCACATGGGTGCAGGGACGGGAGGCTTGAGCAGTGTCCCCAGGCACTCTCACTTGCTGGTTCACCGTGCACAGGCATGTGCGGCCCCATGCTGACTCTGGGAGGGCAGTTGGATTTCCTGCCGGTGTCCTGTCCACGTGCAGGGCAGGGGGATCCAAGCCCCAGACCCAGGCCAGGGAGCCCACCGCCCCTGCAGTCCTGGGCGCTGCCGTCCCTGGTGTTGGTGCGGCCCTGCCTGCCTGCCCAGCATTAGGCAGACTCGGGTGACACCTCAGAGCATTGCCTTGGGTACCTCCAGAGGTCAGCCTAACCTCGAGACTCGACTGGTTGAAGGGATGTCACCTGTCACAAGGGGAGGGGGGAGTCAGCCAGGCAAGGGCCCAGGAGCTGCTAGGGCACCAGCCTTGAGTGACGGCCCCTGAATGGTGTGGGGGTCACTGCCCCCCTCCTCCCCCGACATGCACACCTGGGTCTTAGACAGTGGCGAGGTCGTGTGAGCCCATGCGCCCGGTGAATGTGCGAGGGGTCGAGGTTCGGGCATGTGCCCTGGTCCTAGCAAGGACATGAGCGCAGTGGGCAGCTCTCCCTGGTGGTTCTGCACAAAGGCTGGCCCAGATGCATCGCACTTCCGGTGGGCAGGGTCTGGGCTGCTCGGTGCCTGGGTCTGTGAGCTCCCAGTCCCAGCAGCGCTCAGGTACGGCCTGGTTAATTGCGCTCGGGGAGGTTGGTTCCTCAGCCCCCGTCTCTGCACTGTGTGCAGATGAGATTGTGGCTCTGAAGCGCCTGAAGATGGAGAAAGAGAAGGAAGGTTTCCCAATCACGTCGCTGAGGGAGATTAACACCATCCTCAAGGCACAGCACCCCAACATCGTGACCGTCAGGGTAGGCGGCCCGACCATGTGCCCCAAGAGGGTCAGGTGGGGTAGACTTCTGGGCTCAGCCCTTTCTCAGCGCAGAAATGAAGTCTGGCTTCCAGAAATGCCAGGCACATCAGAGTTGTCCCTCTCAGTTGGTGCCTGCCGTCCCCGGCATCTGCCCTGGGGTGTCAGGCTGCTGGGGGCACGGGGGCCTGGGCAGGAACAGGGGCCTGGGCGCCCACAGGCCTCACGTTCTCTAGGAGATCGTGGTGGGCAGCAACATGGACAAGATCTACATCGTGATGAACTACGTGGAGCACGACCTCAAAAGCCTGATGGAGACCATGAAGCAGCCTTTTCTGCCAGGTGGGCTGGGCCCTGTGGTCCTGAGTGTGCCCCTTATGGGCTGTGTCCTCACGAGGACGGACTTGTGCTCAGGCAGCCCAGCATTGTCCCTGGGGCGGTGGCAGTGGGATCACCTTGGGCGCTGCACGCTGTGTGGGTGTGTGTGCGTGCCAGGCAGGGGCATTCCCAGGGTGACTGTGCCATGCCCCTCGCCCTTAAGGGGAGGTGAAGACCCTGATGATCCAGCTGCTGTGCGGCGTGAAGCACCTGCATGACAACTGGATCCTGCACCGAGACCTCAAGACCTCCAACCTGCTGCTGAGCCACGCTGGCATTCTCAAGGTGAGCCTGGGCCCACCTGGGGGCACCCGGCTCCCAGCCATGCCCGCTCACCACCATTCCACCCTCACAGGTGGGGGACTTCGGGCTGGCACGGGAGTACGGGTCCCCTCTGAAGGCCTACACCCCGGTGGTGGTGACCCTGTGGTACCGCGCCCCGGAGCTGCTCCTGGGGGCCAAGGTGAGTCCTCGGCTGTGTGGGGTGCCCTGCGTGCTTGGCCCCACCTGCCCCTGAGCCTGCGCCCGCCCCCAGGAGTACTCCACGGCGGTGGACATGTGGTCCGTGGGCTGCATCTTCGGGGAGCTGCTGACGCAGAAGCCGCTGTTCCCTGGGAAGTCGGAGATTGATCAGATCAACAAAGTATTTAAGGTGGGTCAGGGCGCCTCCTGGCGGGGGTGTCTGTTGGGCATGTTCGTTCTGAGGCATCCCTCTCTCAGGACCTGGGGACCCCCAGCGAGAAGATCTGGCCAGGCTACAACGAGCTCCCCGCTGTGAAGAAGATGACCTTCACCGAGTACCCCTACAACAACCTGCGCAAGCGCTTTGGGGCCTTGCTCTCAGACCAGGGCTTCGACCTCATGAACAAGTGAGTGGTGTAAGCGTGGGCCTGGGCCTGGGCCTGGGCCTGGGCCTGGGCCTGGGCCCCGGCCCCACCCCGACCCCCGCAGAGGACTCCACCTGCCCTGTTCCCCCAGGTTCCTGACCTACTTCCCCGGCCGCAGAGTCAGTGCAGAGGATGGCCTCAAGCACGAGTATTTCCGAGAGACCCCCCTCCCCATCGATCCCTCGATGTTCCCCACGTGGCCCGCCAAGAGCGAGCAGCAGAGGGTGAAGCGTGGCACCAGCCCTCGGCCCCCTGAGGGGGGCCTGGGCTACAGCCAGCTGGTGAGGGGCAGGCTGGTGCCGGGGTGGGGGGGGGCCCTGGGGTGGGGCTGGCCAGGCCGGGCCCCACGGTACCACTTGTTTCCCAGGGTGACGACGACCTGAAGGAGACCGGCTTCCACCTCACTACCACCAACCAGGGTGCTTCGGCGGCTGGGCCTGGCTTCAGTCTCAAGTTCTGAGCTCATCTCGGACCCCACACCGACCCCGGGGCCTGGGCTCTGCGGGGACCAGGGCAGGGGGAGCTGCAGGCGCTGCTGGGGTCCAGATCCAACTGGATGCAGCTGCTGCCCCCAGCTGCTGTGAATAGTGACTCGAGTCTCGGACTGCTGGTCTTGTTTCCCATGTTTCGTTTGTATTTTATCTTGGCTTGTAAATTTGTAGAATTAAATCTTATTTCTTTGTGGAAGAAAAAGCTGTTTTTTCAGACCCACCCCACGAGGCGGGGGCATCAGCAGGTGCAGCGTCCGCCCCCGCACACTCTGGGCTCTGAGGGTGGGAACGGCTGTGATTCACAGAAGTCGGAGGGGGTTTTGCACCCAGGCATCGCCCGCCCGCCCCAGGCCCCCAGAACTGGTGTGAGCTCAGCTGCGGGCTTCCTTCGAGGCTGTGTCGTCCATGGAGATGGACTCAGAAGCTTGGCTCGTCCTTCCACTGCCCTCCCTGGGTGTGATCAGGACTCCGGGCCCCAGGCACAGAACCAGGTGTGGCCTTCGCGCCACGTGGGCCAGCCAGCCTTGGCTCCTGCTCCAGCCAGACTGGGTGGCTCAGGCAAAGGCGAGCTGGTCTCTTGCATGGGCCCCACCCCCAGCTCTGCTCCCGTCCACTCCGTCCCGGGGGCCCACCCTCGCCAGCCCAGCCCTCCCCCCTCCCTCAGCTGTGAGTGAACCCTGAGCGCGGAACCCGAGGAGCCGTCCTCACCCCGAGGGGCAGTGCCAGGCACTTGGGGTGTCCTGGCCTCAGGCTCCCCACATGTAGCGAAGCGCAGGTTAGGTACCCCCCACACCACCCCCAAACCCAAGAAAGGGCGCGGAGACGTGAGAGAGAAAGCGCTTTATGGGTGGCCCAGCGCGCACTTAGCTGCGCACACGGACTCGCCAGGAGTAGGTGCTGAGCACGCGCTGCCGCCGGCGCACCACACACGTGTAGGTGCCCTCGTTGATGGCGTTGGCGATGATGCTCAGGTGCGCCTCGCCCAGTGCCAGGTAGCCGGGGTAGGAGAACTCGAGCGGCTCTTGGTCCTTGTACCAGCTGCAGGAGGCAGAGGCGAGCGCTGGGCAGAGCCTGAGCCCCGCCGCCCCCCTTGCCGTTGCAGGCGGGTCACTCACTGCACTTTGCCTTTCTTGTGCAGGATCTTCTGGCCGCAGCGGAAGGTCACATTCCTGCCCTCCGGAACCAGGCGGGTTTTGGTCCTGGGGGGCGGCGCAGTGGCGGCAACTGTGGGAAAGGGGAACTCTGCGGGGGCGGAGGGAGGGGCCAGTCAGAGCCCCGCCTTCGCCCACTCTGCCCACCCCCTCACCGCCCACCTCTGTGCACCGTAGCAGAAGTCGCAGCTGCTGGGGCACAGCCTCTTCATGAGCCGACGGCGGGCATCGCAAAAGCCCCTCCGCGCCCAGGACGAGCACACGAACAGCCGGTCCAGGCAGCCTGCGGGAGGGCGGACGGACCTCAAAGCCCGCCCGGCCCTAGGCCAACTTGCCCGCGCGCTCGCCTGCCCTCCGCAGGGACTCACCGTAGAGCCGGTGCAGCCCCCACAGCTCGTCCTGCGACAGCGCCTTCCAGCCACGCAGCGTGGCATTGAGGTGCATGAGCGCGCGGCCGTGCTGCGAGTGCATCAGGCCCAGCGCGTGGCCGATCTCGTGGGCCGCCACGTGCACCAGGTCGGTGAGCCACACTCCTGCGGGCCCCGCCGGTCAGCGCGCGGGGCCCGCCCGTCCGCCCCCCGGCCTGGCTCCCCGCGGCTGCTCGTCGGCAAGGCTGCGGCCGCGAGCAGACGAGAACGTTCCAGGCCGGCCGCGGCAGTGAGCTCGGCTCCCAGGAATGCGGCCTCGCTCCTCTCCAGCGTCATGGGGGTTGGGGACTCAGGGTTTCGGGCTTCCCGTGGCCTCCTCCCAGCCTCCCTCTCCCGGCCCGTGTGAACTCCCCATCACCGCCCGCCCCAGCCCACCTTTCTTCCAGCTGTAGCGCGTGGGACCCAGGACCCAGTACTCGCTGTCGTCAAAGTGGATGCCGCCGTGCGGGGGGAAGAAGGCGTGGGCCAGCTCGCCTGTCGGGCCGTCGAAGCAGTGGTGTAGCGTAGACACCAGGCAGTCCGTGTGGTTGACTGCGTAGAAGCCTGGGGGAGCACAGGGCTGAGAGGGGTCCTGGCGGGGGGGCTGGGGGCCAGGGGTGCTCCACCCACCTATTCGGAGGTCGCTGGACTGCTCGGCAGCCACCTCGCGGAAGCTGAACGGGGACACCTCACTCCACATGCGGAAGGCGGTGGCCAGGCCCTGCCGGGTCTCCCTGGGGCTCAGCAGGTTCCGCGGGAAGGACAGGATCCTGGGGTGGAGGCTCAAGGTCAGCGAGGGGGTCCAGGCGGCTCCCGGCCTCCTCCCAGGGCAAGGTCGCACCTGTACGTGAGGTTGAAGTGGTCCCAGCGCAGCCTGGCCGGGGTCAGTGTGTACCGGCGTCTGCGGGGTGCCTGGTGGGGCAGCGGGCCGGGCCCTGGTGTAGTGGGAACCCCTGAGGGGTGGGGCGTGGCGTCTCCCTTCAAGGGAAGCAAGTGGTCTGGGGAGGCAACGGGGCTGCCCGAGTGGAAAACACCAGGAGACCCAACTAGAAGTTGACGAGTGGGGGCGCACTGACTTCCACTTTTGGGTTTTCTGCTTTTCTACCTCAGGCCGGCAAGTGTCACTTTTACAGCCAGAAAGCATAAGGGTCACTAAAGATAAGCCAGGGCGGAGGGGGTTGACCCAGGGGCCAGAGGCTGTCCCCCACCCCAATCCCGGCAGAGGCAGGGCCTTGCGGACACTCGGACTCCTGCGCCCCTCCGCAGGCGGGGGCAGACTCACCTGCACTGCGCTCTCGGAGGGCCAGGCGGTTGGGGCCCCCAGCCAGGCCAGCAGCGCCAGGACAGGCAGCAGGCACAGGGCGCCCAGCAGGGCCCCCAGCCGGCCGGCTGGTGCATGGGTGCCCCACAACGCCCAGGAGACGCAGGACCCGCAGGCCATGGTTCCTAGGACTCCGACTCACTGTCGGGGCTGCGGGACCTGCAGGAGCGCGAATATCCAGGGGAGGCGCTGAGACAGCTCGGGTTACAGCCCCGGGGTGGGGGTTGGGGAGCGGGAGGTGGGGACAGCCATCCCTGAAGGGAACCAGCTGGCCATCCTACTGTCAGCAAGGGGGACCCCGGGCAGGCCTGCGGGTCAGTGGCAGTGGCCTGGACAGGGCCTGTTGGGTGGAGCCACTACAGTGGGAGGTGGGGGGAAGGCGCGGTACCCAGCTGGCAGGAAGGGACAGACACCAGGGATTCAAGATCAGGCAAGGACGGTCAGTTGGGGTCCCAAACTGACGGGCTGAAGGACCTGTGGCTTTCCTCTCAATGGACCGCCCCTAACTCCCTCGACACTGAACGAGACTCCGGAGTAGAACCTCCAGCCAGGCCAGTCCAGGATACGTCCCTGGGCACAGCCCGGCAGGGTCCTCATGAGAGGGGCGGGGACGCTGAGGGAGGGGACGTGGCAAGTGAGTACAGGCGGCTAAGCATGAAGAGGCAGGGTAGGCGGCTTGGGGATGGCGCCAGGAGGGAGGGGGACCAGCAGGGGTCCCACCAAGAGTTGGAAGAGGCAAGAGGAGGGACCCGGTGGCGGATGTGGCAGGGAGGCACACAGGGGCAGGATCCGTAGGGAGCCAGGAATCCCTGACTCGGCTCCCTTGCGGCGGAGCTGGGCACAGGGCCCTCGTCTGGAGTGGTCCTGGGTGGGAGGTGGGGGACAGTGTCTTGAGGGTGGAACACCCGAGGGTGACATTCAGACTGTACCAGGATGGGGAGGGGGGCACCTCCGGGCTGGGGGAACTGGGATCCAAGGGCTGGAGGGTGTGTGGGGCAGTCTGTATAAGGCCAAGGGTCCTGGCCCTCCCCATCCCCCATCCAGGCCTTGAGCCCAGAATGACAGCAGTGCGCTGGGCCAGCAGGGTCAGTGCCAAGTGCCTGGCCAGCTGCTGCGAGGCTCCGGGGGAGCATTTCGGGTGGTTCTTGGAAAGCGCTGCCGCGGGGCGCAGCAAAAGCAGCACCCCAGCCTTCACAGCTGAATACTTGCCCCACACACCTGCCCTCCCCCCAGTCTTTGAGACCCTGAGGAGGGACCCTGGCCTACAAGCGACACGGCACCCCACCCGCACCCCACTTCACTGTGGCCCCGGGACCCACAGCGAGAACCAGGCACCACTTTGGTGCGAGCCTATCTCCACAGCCCGCCCGGGAGAAATGTGGACGGGCGGCCGGGTGCTGCCAGGTCGCAGGAGGCCGCCTGTACCCGTAGGACATTCCTGGCCCAGAGGCAGTGTCTAGACCCAGAAGCCCTGGGAAAGGCTGGATGCCAGGTTGGGAAGGGGCGGGGCGTCTGGCCGCCAAGCAAGGCCAACAGCTGGGCCAGTGCCGCAGCGGAAGGGGCCGGCGGCGTGGTGGCCAGGACGCAGGCACCGAGGCTCGGCAGGACCTGAGACCCGCGCCCTGCAAGCAGGCACCAGGCAGAAAAGTCCGTGAATCTTTTTATAAAACACAGGGGGTGGGGCTCTTGAGGGTGAAGGCAGAACGTGGCTGCGGAGAGCGAGGGGCTCGGCTAGACGAAGATCTGGATGCGGTCGCGGATGGGCTGGCGGCAGATGGGGCAGGCGCTCAGCGCCGCGCCGCAGGGCGCGCAGGCGCCATGGCCGCATTGGAACACGAGGCGGATGTGGCTGTCGATGCAGATGGGGCAGGTGATGCGCTCTTCCATCTGCCGGTAGCGGCTCTGCAGCTCCTCCACCAGCTGCCGTGGCGGGCCAGGCGTGGGGACCGCGCTGGCCACCTCTGTGCCGTCTGCAGGAGGGTCCAGGTCAGGCTCTGGCCACGCGCCACGCGGGGGTGTGGTGAGGAGCCGTGGCAAGACCCACCCCTCCCACCCAGCCCTAACCCACCGGGTCGCAGCTTCTTGCTGATGACCACCTGGCACCTGATGCACTTCTTCATCCTGCGCGCGCACTCTGCGAAGGCAAGGGGAGCCGAAGGCTAGATGTGGCCGCGCTGGATACCGGGACCCGGACTCTTGCCGCCCTCCCCCACTCACCCTCGCACACTGTGCGGTGCTGGCACGGCGAGAACAGCACCAGCAGCGCCAGCTCCGAGCACACCAGGCACTCTGCCGCCTCGGGCCCCGATGGTGCTGCCACGTGCAGGTTCGTCACGGTGTTAGGGATGCTGAGCACTAGCCTGGGGCCCGGGGCCACGCTCCCCCCTGCCTGCCGCTCCCTGCAGTTGGAGGAGGAGAGGGCTTGAAGGGGCCCGTCCCGGGGCTCCGCCCCCCACCCCCTACCAACCCAGGCTCACCGGAAGCGCTGGGCGCAGCTCTGCAGGGCCTTGAGCACACGACCCTCAGCAGCAAAGTCCAGTGGGCTCCTGCCCCGGTGATTGGTGTAGTTCACGTCCGCGCCCTCCAGCGCCAGGAAGCAGGCGACTGCCACGCCCACTGTCAGCTCCACGCTAGCCGCGAGCCCCGAGGCCTGCAGCTGGGAGGCAGACAGAGGCAGGTGAGGGCCAGGCCCAGGGGGAGCACTGGCCGAAGGGAACCTCTGGGGCACCGGTGCCCCCAGGCCCCAACACTGCTCTGAGGCCGCGGGAATGGAGGCAGAGGGAGGGGCTGAGTTCTGAAACCTGCCCCTCAAACCCCCTTTCCCAGGCTGGTCAGGAGCACAGAACCACAGGGCTGTGGGCCATGGTGTGGGGCTGCCCCAACCCCTCCAGAGGGCCTGGCTCCCAGGGGTCACCCACAGCCGAGGGGGGCAGTCCCTTGGGTCCTGCCTGGAGCCTGCAGCCAGATCCACACTTCCTCACCCTGGACAGAATCTGCAAAGGCCCTGGGTGCCCCCCGGCCCCATCAGCCACCAGGGGCAACAGGTGATGACGCTGCAGTGCCACGTGCAGGGCCGTGTTCCCGTCCTCGTCCTCAGCATTGACGCTGCAGCCAGCGTCCACCAGCAGGGGCACCAGCCCCACATGGGCCTGCTGTACGGCCAGGTGCAGCGGGGACTGGAGCTTACGGTTTTGGACATTCACATCACAACGGCCCTGGAGGATGGGAGGGCGAAGGTTCAGCCCAGAGACCCTGACAGGCCCTGACCCCATCCCCTGCCAGCAGGGGGCTCCGTGGTCTCACCTCTTGGATAAGAATCTGGGCCACCTCCCGGTGGTTGTTGAGGGCGGCCAGGTGCAACGCGGTGAAGCCGTCCTCCTTCTTGGCGTCCACCAGCTGCCGTGCCCCGGCCAGGATCCTCCTGACGGCCCTGGGAAGTGGGGAGGCGTGTCTGGGGGCAGGTGGCCCTGGTGGCCCTCAGCCGGGCTCCTGGCCCCATGCCCACCTCAAACTCACAGTGTGTGCCCCTTGAGGGACGCGTGGTGCAGCAAGGTGAAGCCCTGGCTGTTGGTGACAGTGATATTGATGCCCGGCACCTCGGTGAGGACCTCCACGATGCCACTGGCGCTGGTGCCCGCAGAGATGGCGCAGTGCAGCGGTGTGTTCCCTTGAGCGTCCTGTCAGTGGCGAGCCAGCAGTCACTCAGCAGCAGGCCTCCTGGGCCTGAGGGGCGGGACCGGGGGCCTGGCACTCACGGGCAGGTTGACATCACAGCCTAGCTCACACAGGACCTTCACCACCTCCAGGAAGCCCCTCTGCACAGCCACATGCAGCGCGGTGGTCCGGGCGCCATTGAGGGCGTTGGGGCGGCACCCCGCGGTCAGGAGCACTCGGGCAGCCTCTGGCTGGTTCCTGATGGGAAAGGCGAGGAGGTGGGAGGGCGTGCTGCCCGCTTCCCTGGGGAACCACAAGCCCAGCCCCTGAAGCCCCCACCTAGGCCTCACCCCAGCGCCGCGTAGTGCAGAGCCGTGCTGCCCTCCTCATCCGGCAGGTCCGCGCCTGCCCGGGCCTGCAGCAACAGACGCACCAGCTCCACCTGGCCCAGGTAGGCAGCCACCTGCAGGGCGGTCCTGCCCTGGCTCTTGACGTCCACCTGCCAGGAGCGTCAGCAGGTCAGTTTCCAGGCCCTGCCCCGGCCAAGGGACCGGCCAGGCCTGGGGTCTCAAGGGGGGGTCTCGGGAACATGCCTGCTCAGGGTGCCTCCGGAGCAGGTCCAGGGCCCGGGCCAGGTTGCCCAGAGCCACCTCCACCACCAGCCTCCCTGGGTGCTCCAGGTCGCACTTCTGGGTGCGCAGCTTGTCCAGGGTGACGCTCAGGGAGCCTGGGGTGAGAGGCCGAGGTTCACAGCAGCCCAGGGTGGCCCCACCACCCACAGCCACCACCACCAGGTTCCCGCACTTCTTTGCTCCCGGGTGCGCTCGGCTGTGTCCAGGTTGCAGTCCTCCTCGGGCCGGCAGGCCACCAGGCAGGAGGGGCTGAAGGTCCACAGCTGACCGCCGACTGCCACGCGCAGGTTCCCGTCTCCAAAAACCTTCACCACCTTCCCCACGTGGCCCAGGGCCTGAGGAGAGGGTGGGGTCACAGGCAGGCCTCCCTGGAGGGAAGGACGGGGTGTGGGGGGGCCTCACAGGTGCCATGTCTTCTGTCCACTCGCTGTGGCCAGCCTGCAGTCGCTTCACCGTGTCGAGGCCATCGATGACCCGCACCACGTCACCCGCCCGGAAGGAGTTGTGCTGAGAGAGAGGAGGGCCTGTTAGGGGGCCCCCAGGCCAGCATGGCTGCCCAGGGTCCCTGAGCAGGGGTGCCCCAACCAAGTGCCTCAGGACAGGGAGGCCTGGAGTTGGTCCCAGCCTGACCAAAGATACTCCCAGAGGGTCTGGTGTGATGAGGGCCACAGATGAACAGGGTGCCCTGTGGGGCGACGGCTGGAGAGGCAGCGGGCAGTGGTACCGGAGCAGACAGAACCCTCTCTGGACCGAGGTGCAGCCCAGGGCGAGCCTGCCCTGCATGCAGGCCAGGGAGCAGGCAGCAGGGCCAAGGCCGGGCTCCAGGGGCATTGGGGGTGTGGCCTCAGCATGACCAAGGAGAGCGTGGGGGCTGGGTCAAGGGGCCTCACCCCTATCCCCAAACCTTCCCTGGTAACTTCCCCCACACCTGGGGCCTCACCAGCACAGGACTCCCTCTACAAACCACCTGTTTTGTGACTCCACACACACCCTCCCTGAAGGCTCCCAGGGGTCCTGGACTCCGGGTCCTGAGCTGAGTGATGGCGTGTCCTCTCCCTGGCACCACTCCGTCCCAGGGGCCCCTGCCTATGGATGTACCTCCTTTCAGCCACCCTCCGCCTCCACTGCCCGCCCTCTACGAATTCCTTTCCCCGTTCCTCTTCCCAACCCAGTGCTCTGGGCCAAGCATCAGCCTCTGTGCTGACAGGCCTTCCCACTCCCACGGACTCCCCATGCAGACCTACATGGGCGTTTCAGAAAATAAGCCCACCAGTGGCTTCCTGTGGTGCTCTGAAGAAACACTCACACCTGCCCACCCTGCCCCTACAGCTCCCAGTGGCTCGCCTGCCTGCATCCCTTCCCACCTGGACCGCCCCCAGGACCCTGCCAGGCCCCCCTCCACCCTCAGGGCCGAGCAAGCCCATGGATGGGGTGCAGGAGAGAGAGGAAGGGCCTTGGCCCAGCATCCAGGCACCCTGGCAAGCACCCGGCAGGGAGGCCTGGGGGGCTCATGGCTGAACCACACACACGTCCCTGCGCCCGTGGTGCCTGTCTGGCCGACTAACTGGGGCGAGTTCTGGGGGCTGTGGCTGAGGCCCCAAGGTTGTGAGGAGGGAGGGCACAGGACCCGTGGCCGGGGCGGCTCACCTCCGCCATCCTGGGGCTCCAACCGCCGTGGCCCTCCTGCATCTCCCTCAGAATGTCTGTGTCCAGCAGGCACGTCACCTTGTCCCCATGCTGGAAGGGCTGGCCATCTGCACTCACCCTGCGCTGCAACTCTGCTGGCTTGCCTGGAGGCAGGTGGTGGGCCCACTCAGGCTGAACCCTCTCTTCCCCTCCTTGCACCCCACCCCCACCCCTACAGAGACCACCTGAGCCAGCTTCAGCTCAGCTCAGCCCAGCCCAGCCCAGCCCAGCCCAGCCCAGCCCGGCCCGCTACAGGTTCAGCCAGGGCAGGAAGACAGGCAGGCAACCCTTACCAAGCCTGGGGAGGTGCTCCTTGTAGTAGAAGCCGCCGGCTGCCTCACCCACACACTTGAGGTCCACCTTGCCCTTGTGACCCACGCGGTAGACGTTGGTGGTGCCATCAGCCCACGTCACGCTGGCCACACTCCGGCCCGTCTCCACATCCCAGCCACGAATGTCCACCACTCGACCTGGCTTCCCTTCCCCTCCTGGAGGGGGAGTGGGCCCTCCGGCAGGGATGGCCACACCACCAGGTGCAGCCACAACCCGAACCAGCCCTGCCCCTCCTGCCCTTTCCCCCCCACTCACCGTCCTGCGAGCCCCACTCCCAGTCGGGGCCCCGCACCACCTTCGCCCCCTGGAAGATGCCCCTCAGTGGAATCCTTGGGAGGCCCTGGCGGGGGCTCAGCGTGACCCTGCAAGACCGCACACCCCAGGCCGTGCTCAACAGCGGCATGACAGGCCTTCTGCCTCCCCAGCCTCACTCCCCACACCCGGGGCCCAGAAGGGGGTCTGGCAGGCTAGTGCCCTCCTCACTCGGGGCCTGGAGTGAACCTGCTGATTGTGTTCCTCCAGGAGACCGTCCCTGATGCTGGGCTGGATGGGCACAGCCTCACAGCATGGCCCCCGTGTGCAGTCCCTCCACACCTGCTGCCTCCCAGAGCTGGGCAGTTTCTGCACAGGCTGTCCCCCCATTTGGCACACAGCCTGGTCTGGGGGGCTCAGCACACCGTTAATGTAGGAATGGGGAACACAGGCCTAGCCACAGGTCCCCAGAGAGCTGACCCCTGCTCCCCTTCTGGCTACAGTGCCAGGAGTGACAAGGACACAAGAGGATGGGGTGGTGCCCCTGGGTCCAACCTCCTCCCCAGCCCGACCCTCCTGACCACAGCCAAGGAGCCTTCCAGCCAGACCAGCAGCCCCTCCTCAGCCAAGCCTGGGGGTGGGCTCCCAGTGCCAGGCCCAGGGACTCCACAGCAGATGCTGGCAGCATGCCCACAGGCCACCCCCCTGCCCTATTCCTGGGAGCCCCGCCTGGATCTGGGGCTGGTGCCAGGGCAGAGGAGACCCCACCCCAGAGTACCACTCTTTACAGCCTGCTGGGTGGGCCCGCAGCAGGTGTCAATGCCCAGGCCCCTAAAGTGACTGTGACCCTGACCACTTTTCAGGGAAAAGGCTCAGGAAGGCCTGGACCTGCCCTGGGGGGTGGCTGCTGGGGAAGTGGGACTCACGGGCGCGAGTGGGCCGTCTCGTAGCGCTCGAAGGCGTGCGTGAGGTCGTGCTTGTTGCTCAGGTAGCACTGCGTGCACAGGTCGTAGTCGGCACAGACACGGCACTTCCAGCGCATGCCCCGCAGACCGTGCTTCTTGCAGCAATCACAGATGATGTTGGGGTGCCGCACGCCTGGGGGCGGGGCAGCGTCAGGGGGGGTGGGCGTACCCCGCCCCCGCCCGTCCCGCACACGCACCGATTTGGGCGTTGTCGTAGAGCAGCAGGTCGTGCGCGCCCTGGTAGCCCGCGCGGTAGTTGGTGCGGGTGCCGTGGTCCCACTGCACGACCACTGTGCGGTCAGGGGTCGAGGGGCTGCCGTGGCGGCCGAGCTCCACCACCGTGCCCACGCCGCCCTCACCGCCGTCTTGCTGGCCCCACTTCCAGTCCACGCCGCGCACCACGCGCATGCCCACCTGAACGCCCGCCTGGGGGTCTGGGTCCATGGTAGGCAGCGCTGCTTGGGGACCTGCAGGCAGGGGGCACCCTCAGGCCACGGCAGGGCTTCCAGGGAGAGTGGGGTGGACACCCACCCCAGGGAGCTTGGTGGAGAGAAGTGTGGTGAGCATGCGCATTAGAGAGGGTGGGAGGCCCCTGGCCACCAGGCAGCGGCAGGAGGAGCAGCCCCCACCATGAAGGCGGCACTGTCCGGGAGAGGGGAGGGGATGGACACCTCTTTGGAAAGACCCGTCAAGCTGCTCCAAGACCCTGCCCTGCTGTGTGCTGGAGGGGTGGGAGGCAGCCACGGGAGGAAAGTAGATCCTGGGGACCAAGGGTACACACCTGGCAGGGGAGGCCCCCTCGGCAAGGGCCCACTAGTAGGTCCAGTTGTGGGCGTTTAAGAATGAGCGGACACAGCTCCCAGGCAGCAGGGAAAGGCCAGGCAGCACAGCTGACAGCAGGGAGCAGACGGCGCAGCCGAAGAGGGGTGGACGGCCCCGAGGCTGCTCACTGAGGCCCACGGAGACCGCAGGGGCTGGGACACCTGGCAGGACTGGTGCACAGTCTGCGCGTCTCGCAAAGGACTTGGGCCCGCCACGTGGGAAGGGCGCCGAGCCTAGCGCACAGAGTAGACGCCCCTGTGGAAAACAGGCGAGACCCTGCGACGGGGGCCCCCTGGCTGCCACCACATGTGGTTGGTCACCTATGCAGTGTCTCCCACAGACCCCAGGTCACTGGCCACCCTGCCGGGCCATCTCCAGAAGTCCAGCTGCTCCGGGTGTGTGAACAGCACCCCTTCAGCCCTGGGGGAGCAGGAGCCCACCCCACTCCACCAGCGGTGGCTGGAGGGGAGGCTCCAGCATACCTGTTGAAGAACAGCCATGTGCCCCAAACCGACCCAGTTCACAGAAAGGTCACCAGCGCAGCAAGCAAACTTCAGGCCCGGAGCCCTGGAGCCAGTGGCAGAGGCGGCCACCTCGGCTGCAGGGCCTTCCAGGTGGGCACTGCCCCGACCCAGAAACGCATGCCTGTTCCCCCCGCCCCCCGCAGACGGCGCACCAAGCGCCTGCGCCCCCCTTGCTGACTCTCCAGCGCAGTGTCGTCAGCAGCATGAACGGACTTGGAAGGCGGTGAAGAGCAAAGACCAACAGGACTTGAAGGACAGGGCTGAGCAACCTCTGGGAGGCAGCCCCCGCACCTGGTCCGGGACGGTACCCTCGGGGCAGAGCAGGACCTCAGTGGAGCCACCGGACTCCACAGCTGGGGTGACAGGGCAGGGCTGGGGCAGCCTGGCCGCACAGCCTGTGGGAGGCTAGCAGGAGACCCTGGGGCTCGCTGGAGTGCACCCAAGCTGCAGCCGGGCCGCCTCCAGCACCTGTGAGGCCAGCCTGGAGAGAAAAGCCACATCGCTCCAGGGTCTGGGCCCTGCCACAACCTCAGCCCAGGCCTGGCTGCCTGGGGAAACATGGTGGCCCAGCTGAGGCTGCCGACAGGCAGTGAGGAGAGGCAGCGGCCATGCCCTGCCCGCTGCCCCCTTCCTGCTCTGGCCACAGGCCCCAGAACCCAGGTAACCTGCCGCCCACTCTCTGCCCCACCCACCCCTGAGCCTGCGTCCAATGCAGTGGGTGGGGCTGTCGTCCACACCCAGCCTGAGGGCCCAAGCAAACTACCCCTTGTATTCTTGGGGGTGTGGGCTGCTCAGGCAGCATGGCCTTCTCCAAACTCCCTTCCTCCTGGCAGGGCCCCTGCACCACCCAGGATCTCCAGGGCCTCCAGGGACTGCTGGGTGTTTAGAAGAGGACAGAGCCCGACCAGGGGCTGAGGAGGCGACTTTCCTCACAGAAGCAACACTTGCTGATTCCCCCAACGGCTTCCCCTCGGGCCACACCGCCCCTCTACTGG
The DNA here is from genome assembly GCA_004024845.1 of Tonatia bakeri. Lineage (NCBI taxonomy): Eukaryota > Metazoa > Chordata > Mammalia > Chiroptera > Phyllostomidae > Tonatia > Tonatia bakeri. Next base: position 228,132 of record PVIA01000419.1, read on the forward strand.
GGCCCCTCCTGCCCTTCCCCATGGGCGCTCCAAGGAGGTGAACACCGAGGTCCGGGGCCACAGAAGGGCTTCCCACAAAGGACTTGGTCCTCCTGCAGCCACACCCAGACCTGCCACAGCCAAAGTGTCCATGTTCGGAATGACCATGTGAGGACGCCTCGGCTGGCCACAGCGAGCCCCAGGCGAGGGGCGGGTCCTGTGGGCTGCCATCTGGGCAGGCAGGCCACCCACCTGTGGCCTCAGAGTCCTGCTTGGCGCCTCCCCACCAGCAGCTGTCACCCATGTCTGACTCTGGCAGAGCAGCCTGGCCTAGAGTGGCCCGTGGCAGGAGAGTGTCACTGCCCCTCAGGACACCAGCCCCATGCTGTCCCTCTATAGGCTGCAGACATCTGCCAGGCCCACCTGTGCCCTCCTCCCGCCCAGATGCACCTGGAGCTGCAGCTGCTGGAGCAGCTGCTTTCCAGGCAGCCACACGCAGGAGTGCCCGGGCCCAGTGCAGACCCATGCTCGCAGGGGCACCCCGACCGCACAGAAAGCACAAGCAGGACCCCACCCCAGTGCTGTCAGCCAGCGTAGGGTCACAGCAGGGCAGTGCGCCCCAGGGCCTGGCTCAGCCTGCCTGGCCACACCTGGCCATCGGTGGGCCTGGAGATCCACTGGTTGTGCTACAGGACCCTCTCCAACCAGACTCGGGGTGGGGGGCACCCCAAATGGCAGAGCAAGTGCGGCCCTGCCCTCAGCAGGTGGGTGGGGAGCAGAGAGCAGGGCTGGGGCAAACCAGGGCCAGGCCTCAGCCAGTGACCACGGCACGTGGAGGGCAGGGAAGGGTCACCAGGGCCTCTGGCCAGTGTCTGGCGTCTTCACACTGGGTATTTTTAGCACAGCCTGGCAGTCTGCCTCCAGCCCCGGGCCAGCGAGCTGCCACCCTCCCAGGGCTGACCCCCAGGCCACACACCCCCCACCGTCACCTTGCTAGCCCAGACAAACGCACCTTGAAGGGTGCACTGGAGGACAGATGGGGCACCCATGCTCTGGGAGCCTCCCCGTCACCTGCCTTCCACACCCCAATCCAGAGGTCTGGCACCACTGCCCAGCACGACGTCACTGGAGCCAGCACGCCCACCCGCTGCTCCCCTGCATGTGACATGGTGACGCAGTGCCGGCTCCCAGGCTCAGAAGCACCCTGGCCCAGTGTCCTAGGACGCTTGCAAGGTGAAAGGAGCCACTACCTCCCTGCGTGGTCTCTGTCGCTATCCTCCTTGGGGCCCAGTACACGGCCGACTGGGTTCCACGTGACACCAGGTCCCGGCCTCAAAGCTTGCCACCCCCCTCGGGAGGTCCACTGGGATGTATGCGGAGGGGGCGAGTGGGGGCCACAACAGGGCCAGGAGCACGTAGGGCTGGGAGCAGAGCCCCCATTCCATCAGGGGGCTCATCCAGAGCCATTTCCTCTTTCCTCTGCCAGAAACATTACCATGAGCCAGTACCATCCCCCCACCGTGGTGCCCACAGGCCAGGCCCCTGGCTGGCACCGAGCCCCCTCTGAGGCTGTGGCTATGAATGTCCGAAACAACTCTGAGGTAGCCAGGTGGCAGGACTTGTGCGACTGACACGCCGTAGCCAAACGGGACTTACCTCAGAGCGCACACCAGCCTTGCGCCGGCCTCCTAGACCCCGAGCTGCTATTTCCTGGGTCACACATTTGCTCAGCCACCAAGATCCCCTGTTGGAAACCAGCAGCCATTGCCAACACGGAGTACAGCAAACCCCGCAGGTAGCCAGCCAGCAAGTCTGGGAGAAATGGCTGTAAAAGGCAGTGTCACACCGTCAGCATTTGTCTCCACCACGATAGCCGCCCCGGGGCTGCCCTGTGCGCTGCTGGCCTCCCTCTTCACAGGGCCCGCCTGCCTGGGCGCCCGCGCATTCGGAACCATGCGGGAACAGTGTGTGAGCATGGTGTCCCCTACTTGTCAGTGTTTTATTGGAAAAACTTTAGCGCCATAAAGATTAAATCACATTTGGCTAAGAAGCTGGCAAAATGCCTTTATTCAGAGAGGAAAAGTTGTGTGGAGAGGAAACTGGGGGTGACAGAAGCAGCCCCCCCCCCCCGCCCCGCAAGGGCCCACTGCTGCTGCTGGAATCAACACCCCATGTGGGCCACCAGCAGGCCCATCATGTGGCAGCTCTGGCTAAGAGAGAGGCAGACATTCTTGAGGAGGGGGTAGGGTGAAGCCCCGAGACAGAGCTCAGGAAAATGCACTTGGCCCTGCCTGAGACCTGCAGGTCGGGGTGGCCCAAAGGAAGCGCAGGGTGGTCACTGCCCAGGTGGAGACCCTCAGGCACCCTGCAGACTGGAGGGTCACACACTCTAACCACTGCACCAGCCCGTTGTGGATGGGATCGTGACATTTAGGTCACAGGAATGGCAAGAGGGGACCTGCCAGGAAAGACAAGGTTTGCCAGGGCTTCCTCTTGCTTAGGCTGCCTGATCCCCAGCCCTCTGGTGCCTGCCAGGAGTCGGCCTGGCGACTTTGTTTATTCCAACTGGTTCCGAACTCCAAGGCGGAGAGGCACAATTAATTATCCACCCCGTGCCACACACATAAAAGCAAGCAAAACCCCTTCGACATGGCACGAAACAGAATGAGAGCGCCAAACCTAAGCTACCACACCACAGGCCCTTCAAGAGCTCACCTGTCTGGCTGTCCAGTCCCCCCGCAGCCCGCCTTGTGCCTCTTGGGCTGCAGCCCTGATGCCTTGAGAGCTGGGCACCGGCACTGAGCTTGGCCACCGGTGTAAGCCACGACCCTGTGGCAGCGGGGAGACACGCAGTTACCACCTCCGACGGGATCGCGCAGGCAGGGCTAACCTGTCTGTATGCCCATTCCCGGGCCAGCGCCCACGACACCTAGGGCCGCCCCAGGAGCCTGCCTCTTGCCCTGCAGGGCTCCCTGGGGTCTGAGGCCGCCTAGAGTGCAGCCGGAGGACTGGCGGCCCTGGCCCCGCAGACGTCAGGGCCGGTGCTGCGTGCTGGCCAAGAGCACTGACCCGCGCGGGGAGCAGGGACACAAGGAGCCAGGACAGGACAGGGTCGGGCTCCCACCCCCAAGGTGTCACCCGCCTCCGTCGCCCGGGACCGCCCCGCCCCGTGTCATTCCATCACCCTTCCTTGGAAAGCCACGCAGGCCCTGGCGGCTGCCAGATCCCCCGCCCCGGCCACAGTACGACCACCGTCGACCCCTACACTTGCTCGCAAGTTTGCGTCCCGCCCGCTTGTCGCAGGGACTCCCGGGGCCTGAGAAGCGCTGAGTCTGTTAGCAAGGCGGCCGGCAGCCCGGCAGCCTCTCGGCTGCCCAGCACCAGCCAGCCAAGCCGCTGCACCCCAGCCCACCGGCCGAGGGTGTCGAAGCCCCCGGCGAGAGCTCGGGCTCTCTGGGCCGCCGCAAGACCTGCCGGGAGTTGTAGTCTGTAGCCCGCGAGCGCCAAGAGCAGGGGCGGACCTGAACCTCAACTCCCAGGAGGCCCCGCGGCGGCACTAACGCAGACTGCTGCTGGGGGCGCCGCGGCACGGCCGGCGTGATGGAACTCTAGCCCCGCAAAGATGGGAAGGCCTGCTTCCCCGGGAAGAGCGGGGGCTCCAGCTTGGGTCTGCGCCGCCGCAGACGCAGGGCGCGTTCGCGTCAGACGACGTGGGATCCAGTCGTCAGAGGGGTGCGGACTGCGGCAGCCTCACGGACCTGTCACCACGCTCGGGGGCAGGGGCCGAGCGACGTGGAACGGCACGGGAAGGGACCGGGCTCCTTGGGTGCGCGCGGGGACACTGGCGCCCCGGGTCACTGAGGGCCGGACACGCACATGGCCGGACTCGGCTCCGGGCGGCACGCTGATTGGGGACCAAGCCCCTCCGCTCCGGGGGCGGAGCCTACGCCGGAAGTGCGTAAGTGTGCGAGGCGCGTCGCCGTCTCCAGATCCTACGTGGCGCTCCTGGGTTTGGAGACGCGTTCCGTTACCGGGGAGACGGAGGTTGCGGGACCTGGGCAACTGTCCGCAGCGACGTTCGCTTGACCTCGGGGACGGAGAGACGAAGCGTGGTCGGAGCCAACTCTTCTGATGTAATTTGTTTTAAAGTCAAAGTAACGGCAGTACACGGCTTTAATTCGTGCAGAACGGGGGATAGAGTAAAAATCACCGCCCTTTGTGTATTCCACGGAGGCAGATACTTGAAACTTGTAGCTTTTCCTGTGATAGGAACCTCCTTGTTGCTAAACCAGAGGCTGCTAGTTGTCTATGTATTTAGGCATTTCTGTGGACTTCCCGATAAGGTCAGTGAGAACTTGGTCTCCAAACAACCCCTTCCCCTCCCCACCGAATGGCCACGTGACTTCCCTAACCCTTAGGATTACATCAACTTCCCGGGTGCGTTTCCATGACTGCTGGCTGCTTCCTGTTAGTGCAAAAAACCATGCCTCCATTCTTGCACAATATTTTTTTTCTCTTAATACTTATTCAGTATTTTTTTTCCTTAAGAGTTTTAGAGTTTACTGACCCATAGCCAATTTTCCCCTAAGGCTCTAACATCTTTGCCACAAGTCTATCGGTAACATTTTCCGGAGGCTCAGGCACACCCTATTTAATCCTGGACACCTCTGTGCCAGAGCTCTCTGTCCTCGTGTTCTGGTCCAGACTGATTGCTTTCAAATCCCCTGCCCAGCTGTCATCTTGAGCTTTTCTATGTGGTCAACCTTGCGGATCTCTTTGCTTTTTTCCTGTAATGGAGCCCCTGCTTCCTGGGGTCTGGGGTCTGTACGGCCCCCCTTCTTGGTTTACTCTCTCATTTTGCTAGAGGCAGCTCTCTAGTAGCTTCCTGGGAATGGTCCATGCCTGAAATGTGTTTATTCTGCTCTCATTCCGATGATAGTTTGGCAAGGTATAGAATTCTAGGTTGGAAATACTTTCCCTTCAAGATTTCTGAAGTCATATTTTTTTTTTTTGCCGTCAGCTCCCAAGGCTGCAGTTGAAAACTCTGGAGCCATTCTAATTTCTGGTGGTTTGTGTGCGATCTGTTGTCTGTGCAAGCATTTAACATCTTCTCTTTATCCTCAGTGTTGTTGTCTGTCACAATGATATACTGTAACAGGGAATAAAAACTCAGTGCTACTCTGACTTCCACGAAGTGGAATTAGAATACAATGTCCTAGCAAACTAATAAAAGGAACTCACACACTGACAGTTTCTTTGTAAGCACATTGCAAGTGCCAGCAGTTCCAGTTCTTGCTTGTACAAAAATGGTCTTGACCACAACTTTGGCTGACACAGGTCGCCCACCTGCAGGACTCTGGCTGGTACCAAACAGTTCCAGGATGCAGACGTTAAAGACCCACATCGGGACCAGCAAGGACACTGCTGCACTTGCACAGGCTCTCCCCTCAACCTCTTTATTCTCCTTGTCCCTCCTGCGCTTTGTAAGCCCCCCTGCCTGCAGTGAGACCGGGAGATGGGCTTTGGGACAAGAGTCCCCACCTTCTAGGTGGCCAGCCCCTGGAGAAAACCACTTGCCTCACATCAGCTGCCTCTCAAGTACTGACCTTCCCAGCAGTGGGCAGTTGGACCTGGGCTCAGTGACAATACTTTGATGTCCTAACCCACAGCCCTGGGCACCAGTCCTCTTCGCCCCAGAGCCTCGCGCTCATCACCATGGGAGCTTTGGGAGCTTTTTAAAGAACATCCTCCTAATATTCCCTATGTTCTCGCAATGGGATTTCTACTAAGATCTTTTTTAAGGTTTTATTTATTTATTTTTAGAGAAGGGAAGGGAGAAAAATATCAAGGAGTGGTTGCTTCTCATGTGCCCCCTGCTGAGGACCTGGCCTGCCACCCTTTGGTTCGCAGGCCAGCACTCAGCCCACAGAGCCACACCAGCCAGGGCTCTAGTGAGATTCCAATGGACTTCTTGGACTAATCCTATTGGTTACGTCTTTTTCTGGTAGCTATCCTTAAATTTACCTTTGATCTTTTGTTGATCTAAGCTCTATGATACTTGATTTATAGTAAGAAATATATATATATTTGGTCTTTGGCCAGTTTCTCGCACAGAGCTCCAAAAACTCGTGCATTTCCTAAGTGGAAAGCCTTAGAGCTTATTTTGATATTCATAACAAGCCTCTTTTAGCCACAGTTTGTATTGATACGGTTATTTCTGAAAAGCCTCTAAAGGTGGGGGCTGGTTGCCAGAGGAACGATGTAATTAAAGGATTGGAACTCAGTCTCACCCTCTGACCTGCAGGGGAGGGGAGGAGAGGGGCTGGAGATTTAGTTCAGTCACCAATGGCTAATGATTTAGTCAAGTGTGCCTATGTACTTAATGAAGCCTCCTTCAAACAAACAAACAAGAGATATGTGGATGAGCCCATGGAGATTTGGAGAGAGTGTTGTGACCCTTTCCCTACGGCTGGCCCTGTGCATCCCTTCCATCTGGCTGTTCCTGAGGTATGTCCTATCATAATAAACTAGTGGTCTCTTAAGTAAACTTCCTGAGCTCTGTGAGCAACTCTATCAAATCAGTCAGATCTAAGGATATGGTTGTAGAAACCTCCAGTTTATGTCCAGTTGATCAGAAGCACAGGGAACCACCTGGAATTGTGATGGAGTCTAAATCAGTCTTAGAGAACTCGAACCCTTACCCCGTGGGATCTGACGCTACCCTCTGGGTAGATGGTGTCAGGATTTAGTTAAACTGGATCTTGTCTGTGAAGATGCAGAAGCATCGAAATGGTTTGATGGGAACAGAGGAGACAGCAGGGCACTGGAACAGTGGGATGTAAGTAACCGCGCTGCTGTGATTCCAAGCTGCAGTCTGAATCGCCCTAAATGTTAAGCAAAAGGTCAGCCAGTGAGGTAGAAAGACAGGATGTGGGGTCAGCGGGACAGTGGCCCCTGAATGAGCAATAAGGAACGCAAGTCATTCCAGTGCCAGCAGGATCCAGGGTGACTGGCTGCACTGTCTCTAGCATGTGCTGACCAAAGAGAAGGCTCAGGGCAGCAAACAACGGAACTACAACATTCACAATTATCCAGAAAAGAAAAGAACTCCACAGATGACACTAAAGAAGTACACTTGACAGCGATGAAGAAGATGAAGATCTGAGATGTAGTGCTGTGAGAACTAAGAAGCGCTCCTGGTGGCCAAGCAGTGGCCATTTCTACACAGGTGCTTCTCATACAACCGGCTCTTGGTGAAGTCTCCGCACCTGCACCTACCTGCCTGCCTGTGACCTCATCGCCTGCCTGCTGGCACTGTATCTAGTCCCTGGGTAGCCCTATTAGAAGAGGTCTTGGAATCCTGTTGCAACCAATAGGACTGAGGCTTTCCCCAATCAATCAGAGCTGCCTATCTCTGACCAATCAGGGGCCAGTGGGCAGGGGGCCTGCTGTCCATATAAGCTAGCGTCTCCGTCGACCCCTGGAATGCACTTTGTGCTGAGGATTGTGGGGTTTGTTTCCCAGGTTCCAGCATCGGAGGGAGCCTCACTTCCTCGCGGACAGCAGTCACAGCGGTTTTCTCACCGCTACGCTGTATTAACGCGGAGCCGTGTGCAGTAAAGTCTCTTTTCTTGTTCAGCGTGCCCCAACTTGGGGATTCCTGTTGGTGTTGAGTTGGGGCCAGTGACCAGCTGTTGACAGCTGCCCACAGTGGAAAGGTCGCTAGAAGGCTGTCGCCTGAGGTGGCTGAAGAGAAGCAAGTGGCGTTGCTGACAAAATGCTTGTGACTGAAGTTATCCCGGCTGCCGCATTTGTTACTAGCTGGCGGCCCTCATAGCACCCAGTGGTTATGGACGAGGGAGCTGTGAAGGGGGCAGGAAAGAGTGGGTGAGAGTCACCCGACACCGATGCGGTGGGCTTGCTGCCCCGAAAAGAAGAACAGCAGGTTCCCTGGGCTAAGGCTGCAGGTTCGTTCCTGCGGCAGGGCATGTGCAAGAAGCAACCCAGCAACACATAAATAAACGAAGCAAATGGTGTCAGTGTCTTTCTTTCTCCCTCTCAAAAACCACTACTAGATTTTTAAAAGTTGAAACTGTTACATAACAGACCAATGGAAGTGGAAGGAAAGCAACTAAAAAAGGGCCACAAAAAGTGAACCGGAAGAGTTCGTGGCGATCAGAAGCAGAAGCAGCTGGTGCTGTGGCTACTGGAAAGGAGAGATCTGCGAACAAATGACATCAGTTTCATAGCTGAAAAAGAGCAGGGGTGGGGGAGAGCGTCGGCAGGCTAGCCCTGCAGGCCCATCTGCAGCCCTCGGAGCAGCTGCAGTTCAAGTCCTACTCAGCTGCCCCTCGTCCTCCTCCCAAAAAGTAAGAGGCCCCACCCCGTAGGAGCATACCCCCAACAATCGAAGCTGGATGTGATGGAGTGGAAGTCATTTTAGCAGAGTGACAAGGGATTACAAGGGGACTAAGTGGTAATGAAAAAAATACAATAAAGGTTAAATTTAAAAAGAATTGCAATAGGGAGCAGCGGGGTGAGAGCAAAGATGAGCAGGAGGTGGAGTGCAGATAGAGTAGGGAAGGCAGAAGCAAGATAGCTCACAAGACAGCCGCACCACTCCCTCCTGCCCCAGGCAGGGCCCAGGTAGACAGATTGGTGACACCATGCAAGTCCTTGCGGTGACTCCTGAGCATAAGGCTCAATACACCTCCCCTTCAGACACTGAGGGGTGACATGGCAGGAATGCCAGGATGCTGAAGACACTTAATCTTAAGGGCGTGTCTCATTAGACATCTTGTGGCTGTATAGATGAACCCATCTTTATATATATATATATATATATATATATATATATATATATATATATAGAGAGAGAGAGAGAGAGAGAGAGAGAGAGAGAGAGAGAGAGAGAATATATATGGGAGGGAGGGAGAAAGGGAGAGAAACATCAGTGTGTGAGAGACATCGTTAGGTTGCCTTTTGCATGTCCCCAACTGGGGACCAATCTGCCACCCAGGCATGTGCCCTGACTGGGATGGCAACATTTTGGTTTGCAGGCTGGCACTCAGTCCTATGAGCCCCACCACTAAAGTCTGTAAATAGGTGTATGTTTTCCAAATGTTGTTGCAAGTTTATAGGGTTTCTGTGTATTTTTCTGCTTATATTTCATACCATGAGCTATAAAGCATGCCATTCTCTTTCAGATGTAATGTTCTTAAATTATTTTTGTGCAGACCCTGACATCTGGGTAGCTCTTCAGTTCATTTTTGTTTTACAAAATTTTTATTAAGATGTAGGACAGTGGTCCCTGTCCACTGAGAGCTGGAGAACTGCTCATTGCTGGGAGGTGTGAATGTGCATCGCGGCTTCCACCTATTTTATCTTTTTGAGTTCGCATGTATTTCCTCTGACTCCTTTTCCTAATGGCCTTCACAGGTACAGTTTTTCTCACTTTAGTTTAATTACAGATTTTTAAAAGCCTTTCTGCATTCTGCACTCTCACCCAGGTTCCTCTGCTCCATCTGCTTCGGTCTCTCCATTTCCTGTTGAAAGATCTTTTTCCAATGTCTGGTGAGCCCTCTTTCCCTGTTCATACCTCAGAGTGACACACGGGGGCAGATAGGGTCATGCCCCTCCGAGAGTGTCAGAAAAGCTTTGAATAAAAGCGGCTTAAACAAGACCGAGGATGGGTCTTCTCTTTGGTACCGGGTGGTCCAGGGCTGGCTCCTCCAGAAGCAGGAGGAGGGAGGTGCCACGTCACTGACATTCCATTGGCTAGGACTTGGCACACACAGCTGCAAGGGAAGCTGGGAAACGCCAGGCCACATGCCCAGGTACCTCTGGTGAAGTCACTCAGAAATAATGGACAAATGAATGCATGTTGGGAACAGTGGCAGTTCCTGCCCCTAACAGTTGGGCGGATGCCCTGCTCACCTGCGCAAGGCTGGGCACCCCTAGACCAGCGCAGAGTAGCCCTGGGCAAGCTGGTGAATGTTTCTTCTGGGGCCCTTTTCTCCCTCCCAGGATGCACAGGCATCCTTCCGAGAGCAGCGTCGGGAAGGGAGCCTGGGTGCCACGCCCCGTGGAGTGCAGAGTTCCAATTAGCGCCCCTCTTTTCAACCTGCAGTCACATCGACACCACGACCAGTTTTCAGTGCTTGCTGTGTCCTGGGCACTTGTGTTCTCACGGGTGTCCTTAGCTGGGTGGGCCAGATGGCACCAAGTTGTCAGTCCTGACTTACAGAGAAGGACTCTGAAGCAGACCTGAGGCATGTGCCCACTCAGGGTCAGGGCCGGGCTGCTGCACCGTGCGGTGGGAAAGCACTGGGCAGTCCGGGCCTGGACACATGACCCCACTGTCCCACGGGAGGGGTGAGAGTTCAGGCTGCCTGCCAGTGCTCTGCTTGGGCAGAGCCTCACCCGCCGTTGCTGGAAATGTGTCTTGGGGACCTGGACAGTAGAAGTAGTGAAGGGGTACCCGCTCTACCAGGCGGTAAAGCATATTGAGGTCCAAACAATGAAAAGGGACAGAGCAGGGACCCTGCGTGCCAAGCCTGTGAACAGGCCCTCTCACAGGCCCCTGGGGAGTAACAGAGTGGAGTCCCAGCCTTGGGTCCTAAGCTGGAATGTCTGGTATTGACCAAAAATAGATGCAGAGTAAATAAAACCACATAAGTACTGGGAACCCAAAGGACAACCTGTTTTTAGCTTCAGGACTGGGGAGACTTCCCAAACACGACCCCAAACCCAGGAATGGCAAAGCACCCAGGACAGTGCCGTCACCCGGCAGAACCGGTGCAGGCAGAGCCCGGGGCCAGGGCTGGGAGGCCTGTGCACAACTCGCAGACAAAAGGCTAAGACAGTGAGCCAAACGGGTGCAGAAAGGACAGAAGTTTTAAAGTGGGACGTCCACAGACCGCTGCTGATGCCCAGGCTGTGGCCCTGCGCGGCAGTGCCCCACAGGGCCGGCAGGTGGCAGTTGCCATCTACTTTAGCGCCCAGGATCCCGATCTCAGCAACGGGGATAAGGCACCTCTGTCGCAAAGTTTGTGATATCAAAACGCGGAAAGCAAAGGCTGTCTACTCATCGGGTGCCGCCGCATGGCTTCCACACACTTATCTAAGGCACGGAGAGCCTCCCCTCACACACAGCCACCTGCCCCACTGTGCCCACCACGAGGCTCCTACCCTTCCGGCCTCTGGCTGCCGCTGGACCAGGTGTGAGCAGGCTGGCCTATGCTCCAGGGGGCAGTGGGGGTTCGTCACCATCACTTTCTGCCTCTCTGGTGGAACTCCTGAGTCCCCCACGGAGCTGGGGCAGGGGCCCAGGGTCCTCTGTACCCGAGGGGAAAGGAGGAACCAGGGAAAGTCCCTCCCCAAACCTTTACCCCCAAGCTAGATGGTGCGGAGGCCTTGAGACCCTGCTCAGGGTCCCAACAAGCTGCAGAGGCCTGGTGTTGGAGTCAGGGCCCTCCAGGCCAGGCAACTTGGTGTGCTGGGCTGGCGTGGGGGCCTCTGACCCTTGCCTGCGGGTTCTGCTAGAGGCCTGGAGACCTGGTGGTGACCTGAACTTTTTGGGACGGCCAGGAACTGGTGAGACTTGGGGTGGGGTGCTCCATGGCTGTCTGGAGCTGGGGACCAGTATCTCGTGAGTACTGCAGCCCACCCAGTCCCACCCCTCCCTCCCCAAGGGGAGAACAGCCCCCAGGGAGCCCCGGGTACACAGCACAGTGGCCAGCGACCGCTCCTGGCCTCCCTGCCCAGAACACAGAGCCACCGTTCAGCCACACCCCACTCCCTGAACGAGAGGTGCTCCTGCTTCATGTCCACTGAGATCGGGCAGGCCTGGCCAGCTTTCCCGTGGTCCTGGAGGGCTAGGAGATCCAGGTAGGAATGGGGTTGAGCTGCAAGGGTCTTGGGGCCAATCCTTAAGACAAGAGTGGGAGAAAGTGGACTTGGTGAAGGGGGGTTCTTTGTCCAGCCTTGACCCACTTCCGGGACCTTCGGGAGGGCTACCCCGGGGATTAACCAGAGCAGAGGGTGGTCTGCCCTGTAGCTGCCTATTTTGTGTAAAGAATGAAAAAGGTTTTCACCCAAGGAAGCCTCATCGTTCGTGCCTCTTCCTGATCTGTGCCGTCCAGCTCGGGAGGGACGGAAGCCCTGGGGGCTAAAGGAGGTTTCTGTCCTCATCTCCTCGCTGTCACGACAGGCGGGACCCTTACTTTAGGTCCCTACCTTGCATCTGGGGTGCACCAGCACGACCAGGGGTTTTGCGAGTCCCAAGGCTGTCCCGCGCTGCCTCCCCTCCCCATCCAGAAGCGCCACGTCCTCGACGGCATGGCCTAAGGAAGTCGCGGAGCTGTCCCCGGGACGACTGCCCGCCACAGCCCACGGGAAAGCCTCAGAAACCCTGGTGGGGGGGGCAAGGAGGGGAGCGGGGATCGGAAGTGAGCTCACATGGCGAGAAACGGAGGCTCAGGTGGACCTGCGCGGAGCCGACACGCCCGTGCGGTCGAGAACAGGGGTCTCGAGGCTGCGGTGGCCGCCACCAGGGGCTCGGGTTCACTGCCCCGTGCCTCTTCTTGCCTGGGCTGAGATTCACCCTCCGGGGCCCACCGGCCGCGGCCCAGCGAGGGTTAAGGGGGGCGGAGCGTGGGACGGCCCCGCCTCCTCCGCTGTGCTGGGTCCGAGCGTGCACCGGACGCGGGGGCGGGCGAGTGAGTCGGCGCGGGCGGCGGCGGAGGGCGCGGTGCGGTGGGCGCGCGCGCGCGGGGAGCTGCGGTGGCGGTGTGGCCCGCGTAACCTTCCGCCCGCGCCCGTGCGCCCGCGAGCCCGCGCCCGGCCCAGCTGCAGGATGCGCGCCCAGCCGCCGCCGTCGCCGCTGCTGCTACTGCTGCTCTTGCTGCTGGCCGTCTGCGTGCCGCCCCCCTGCACCGCCGGTGCCCCGACGCCCCCGGGCTGGGAGCCGGGGGCCGATGCGCCTTGGTGCCCCTACAAGGTGCTGCCTGAAGGCCCGGAGGCGGGCGGCGGGCGCCTGTGCTTCCGCAGCCCTGCGCGCGACTTCAGCTGCCAGGCTCCTGGCTGCGCGGTGCACGCTTCTGCGGGCCACTTGCTACGCGCCAGCGTCCTGCGCAACCGCAGCGTGCTGCTGCAGTGGCGCCTGCCCCCGGCCCAGGCGCTCCGCGTGCGCGCCTTCGCGCTCAACTGCTCCTGGCGCGGTGCCTACACTCGCTTCCCGTGCGAGCGCGTGCTGCTCGGCGCCTCCTGCCGCGACTACCTGCTGCCCGACGTACACGACGGCGTGCGCTACCGTTTGTGCCTGCAGCTGCTGCCTCTGCGCACGGAGCACGCTGCCGCAGAACCCCCAGAGTCCTCCGGGCCCACCGAATGCGTGGAGTTCGCCGCGGAGCCGGCCGGCATGCGAGAGATTGTTGTGGCCATGACGGCGGTGGGCGGCTCCATCTGCGTCATGCTCGTGGTCATCTGCTTGCTCGTGGCCTACATCACGGAGAACCTCATGCACCCGGCCTTCGGGCGCCCGGGCCTGCGCCGGCAGCCCTGAAGCTGGAGGTGGCCGCCCAACGGGGCCCTGTCTACCGACAAATGCCAGGGAGGCCTCAGGCCCACTCTTGCCACCTGGTTCCTGCTCCCTCCTTAGGATCGCCATGCAGGGCCTGCTGGAGATGGAGAGGGCACCGGCCCGCCCGCGCCAGGGCCAGGAGTCATCGAACGACTTTGCCAGCCTGGCATCCGCTTCCCAGAATCCAGTTCGGAACTGCCCCTTGGGCCTGAGAGCGGATGCCAGCCGCATCCAGGGCTCTTCCTGCTTCCCAGAAGCCTGTATAGGGGCCCTCAGGACACAAAACTCCTTCTAGCGAGAGCCATTAGGACCCCACCTGCCCATCACCACCCTGCAGCTGCAATCTGTGCCAAGTGGGAAGAATCGGGCTGTCCTCATCGCTTGGTCACTGTGCGCTTTGCCGGCCCGAGGTCCCCTTGGAGCTTGTCCTCCCACCCCACTCCGGCGGGCTTAGGTTAGCTTTGTGCCTTAGTGTCTTGGGCCCACTGCAGGAGCCAGCCATCTTGTCCCCTGATGTCCCTGAGATTGGTGGGCTGTGTGTCCTTCTGGCTAGAGTCCTCCTGGAGACCCCCCTTCACGCTTTGCAGGAGCCTCTGTAAGCAGCGTCCCCTAGGGTGTCCCTGTGGGTGTCTGACGAGCTGGGAGCTGGGTGCAGTCCAGCAGGCGGGGCCTGGCACCCAGCTGCTCTGGACATGAGTATTCTCCGACCTTAGGGGAAGCTGGTAGTTCAGGGCTGGGTGCCTTCTCCCCTTTTCACTTTGCAGTGCTGCCCCTGATGACGTGCTGCAAGGAGTGGGGGCAGGTGGCTAGGAAGAGGGAGCCTGGTGGCAGAGGGAAGCCTTGCACGGTGGTCTGGATCCCAAGCTTCATCCACAGCACGACAGACAATACCCCCTTCTCTTGCCCTGTGCTGGGGACCAGAAGCCCAGGATCAGCTGGCAGGGCCATTGCCCACACACCCACTGTGGACAGAAGGCCAGCCCTGCTCCTCTCTGGGCGGACCCAAGCACCCTGGCTGAGGCTGCTTCCTGTGCTGACCGCCCGGCGACACCCAGTGCTCACTTTCCATGAGCCCCCAACTGTGACCGCCCTGGACTTGGCATTTCTGGAGTCACTGTGGCTAACCCCTGTCTCCCTCACCCTAGTGACCACCAGCAACCCCAGGCCCTGGCTGGTGCCCCTGCAGCGCCTACTCCTTCCCTCTGTCTTCACTCTGCTCACCCCTGGTATGGCACCACGCAGGTGTGAACCTGGTGCCAGTGTCTACAATGTCCATTGTCCTTAGACGAAGACCACTGCCTTGTGTGCTTATTTGGGAGGTGGGGCAAGGGTGCAGGGTGAGGGGACAAGCTGGGCCCCTTTCTCCCCAGCTCCTTCAAGTCCCTGGAGTGGCAGCCCAGTGGCTGGCCCTGGGTCTTTACCTGGTCAGGTGTGGCCAGCCCCAGGTCCCCTGCCCTTGCAGCTTCTGGCCAAGGGCTGGTCAGCCTGTTCCATTGTGGGCCTGCCCACCCACGGACTTGGGAAAACATCTCTTGGGCCCACAGTGTGGGCACGGTGTTGGGGTAGGGGCAACATCTGCTGTAGTTGGGAATAGCCAGGTCTCAGGCCCTGTGAGCTGGGGCCCCCGTGAGCTGTGATGACCAGTGATTAGGCGGTTCCAGGAAGGGCCCCCTCCTGACCTAGCCCCCTCCTGCAGTGCTGGAATTGGGGGGGGGGCAGGTACAGCCAGTAGCCCTGTGGCTCCTGTGTGACATGCACTAGCTCACCACCTACCCTCCCAATAGGCCTTCCACTACCTGGTCTGTCCTTGAGATCCTGGTGCTCTGTGACCCTGAGGAGTAAAACCAGCAGGGAAGGGGGGCAGGCTCTGGAGTGACTCATCCTTGGGTGGAAGGGGGGGGTGCAGGAGTGGGGCGGTGAGTAGGCTGGGTTCCACGTCCAGCAGGAAGACGGAGAGCCTCTGGTCCAGACTGTCTGTGGGGGACATGCCACTGTCTCCCCCAGGATGCAGGCAGGCCTGTCCTCCAGCTTCTTGGGGCTCTTGGGTTCCAGAACTGGGGCCACATGGTTCTGAGAACTGCTCTCCTGCCCTCCTCCCCACTCTCCTGATCTCAGGCTCTGGTTATGGGCTTGAGCTCGTACCAGCTAGGGCCACAGACCTGGCCTATGAGCTGACAAAGGGGCTGGTTGCCCTGACCCACAGCCATCTCCAGAGATGTGGTTTCGGGACTCCAGTCCAGGGGCTTCTCAGAGGCCTGGAGTCCAGCCACCTGCCCAGCAAGGTCCACTGGATGAGCCTGGCCTGGTAGACAGCCTGCACGTGATGGCTGGGCAAGCACTTCTGATTTCATGGTCATCCCCAGTCTTCCTCCCAGGTGGCCTTAGCATCCTTACAGGGGTGCAAGGGACACCCAGGCTCCTCCCCTTCCCAGCCCCTCTGGTCCATCTGAGAGACCAAGTCACTTTGTCCAGACCCCTCCATACCCACCTCCTGCAGGAGCCTCCCGGTCCCCTTGTGCCTCTGATGGTGGCTTCTGCTCTTCTGCAGCCCCTCCCACTTCGGACCGTGTGAGCTGACAGGCTGCTCCCCTGGGACCCTCAGGGCTTCCTCATGCCCTGGAGGTGGGTCCAGATGCCTTGTTTGTGGTTCGGGTTTTGCCTGTCTCACTGGTGCCTGCAGATACGAAGCTGATTTTTTAACAGAAATGACTGGTTGGGATTGGGAACACTGAGGGCCACATGGCCTTTTATTGCCTCAGCTTCCTCATCTGTCAGGTGGAGACAGGAGTAGGACTGAGTTCACAGGCCTGCTGGGAGGCTGCCAGCCAGGTGGGTGAACCCGTCAGAGCCAACGTGATTGCCGCCAGTGCCACCACCCAATAGCCCAGGGCTCTGTCTCCAGCCCCGCCTGCGGGAGCTCGCCTGGTGGCCTCTGGAGACTCCTACTGTGATGGCTTCTGTGTGCAGAATAGTTAGTGCAACTTCATCGCCTGCAGCCACTTGTCCCTCCACGTGGATTCGGAGTGCAGACATGACTCCTCCCGGATCCTGACTCTGGTTGCTGGTTGGTGACTGGATGCAGGAGCCTGTGTCTAGCACGTTTGCTCCTGCGGACCCCCTCCCCCCATCAATCCGCTTTGGAGTTGGGGCTTTTGTTGTTGTTTTAGCTTAAACTGTGTATTCTTGTCTCAGTTTCATTGTCTTTCAGACCTTGGCTTAATTTGTGTGTGTACCCCCTTCTTCACTGTGCAGTTTTTCTTGCCTTGGGGCCAAAGGTAAAAATAAAAATGGCTTCTCACACTGTAAATCCCCGCAGCCTCCCATCCTGGGGGCGAGGTTGGCAGACACAGCAGCTGGGGTCGGGGGGCATCCTCTCTGGAGGCCCTGCCCTGTCCCTGGAACCATGGCCACTGACGGCCTAAATTACTTCTGGTCACATTGTCCCTTTAGTTAAACGTGCACACGAGAGAATATGGTTTTCATGTTATTTATTTAGAAAATTTTTTAAAGTCGATTTTAGAGAGAGAGAGAGAGAGAGAGACGGACAGGAATGGGGGTTGGGGGAAACAATCAATTTTTTATTCCATTTTTTAATGCATTCATTTGTTGTTTCTAGTATGTGCCCTGACCAGGGTCAAACCACCAACCTTGGTGTATCTGGGAGCTCTTACCAACTGAGCTACTGGCCAGGAAGGAACCATAGTTTTTCGCTTTGTTTTGAGATTTTATTTATTTTTAGAGAGAAGGGAATGGAGGGAGAAAAACATCAATTGGTTGCCTATGACACGCCCCCAACCAGGGGCCTGGCCCACAGCCCAGGCCTATGCCCTGAGCGGGAACTGAAGCAGGGGGACACTCAACCCCTTGAGCTACACCAGTCAGAGTGGGACTCTGGTTTTTAAATGTAAGTTCAGCCAGGGTCCCTGTAGGAAGGACACCCTGAAAACATTCAGATGACTGAGGCCCGGTTTTTCAGACTTTTCTCTACAGCAAGGGCCCAAACAGTCTAAAACAGCTCAAAAAACCAGCAGGCTCCGTGCTGGCCAGTGTC
The DNA here is from genome assembly GCA_004024845.1 of Tonatia bakeri. Taxonomy (NCBI): domain Eukaryota; kingdom Metazoa; phylum Chordata; class Mammalia; order Chiroptera; family Phyllostomidae; genus Tonatia; species Tonatia bakeri. Next base: position 245,744 of record PVIA01000419.1, read on the forward strand.
ACTGAAACAGTGTCACTTTAGGATAGCCGGGTCACGGAAGGCGCAGAACAGCAAGTTCTGGAGAGAGCGGCTGCCCGGAAGGAGCCTGGGGTCTGCGCGCTCAGACTCAGCCCCAGGGAAAGGCCAGGAGGCCAAACATCCACCACCCCGGGTAGAGACCAGGGGAAGACCTAAGCAGCGGACCCCAACAGAGGCTGCTGCGGCGTCCGAGAACTGAAAAACCTTACTAAGGGTAATTCTCACAAGCGGCAGGCCTCTGGTGGCATGGCAACAGACAAGTGGACGCCAGATCGACTCCCCAGGCATTGGATGACTAAGAAGGGCAGGACAGAGGAGTCACACTACCGGACTAACTGCTCCCGGACCAGCATGCAGCCCCAGGCAGGGGAGGGGTGCTGGCTGATTCCCTCCAGACAGCCTCCGGGGCAGTTCAAAGCGAACAATCTCCCTTCAGACTGGTCCAGCTCTAGAGTCAGGCAGAGGTCACACCTTGGAGGAGTCCCTCCTCCCCACCTGGTATCTGACAGTTTCAGTGGGACAGTGTGGTTCCGGATAGAGTCCGAAAGGCCACCGCCAGCACCAATGAATCGGTCCCAAGAAGCAGCCTGATCCCCTAGGGGATCAAGCCAAAGTGTCAAACAGGAGCCCAAGCAAGGTCTGTTAACAGAAAAAAGAAGCCCCTCAAAATTCTGAATAGATCCTGAATAAAGCCCGAAAAACTTCAGAACACAACCCGCAGAAGCTCAGGTCCAGGAGAAAAGCTCCCTTTAGCTCCCGAGCCGTGGAGAAAAACAGCTAACTTAGATGGCTCTGTGGGCGCCACCCGTTTGCTCACCAGCCCTGGAGCCGTGGGGGTCTTATCTGGGATGAGCCGCAACTATGCCGGACGTCTAAGTAAAAAGTCGGTTAGGTGTCCACGCTACAAAAAGAATTCATTCGGAGTAAAGACAGACTGCGATCCGGAAAGGGATGCCAAGGCCGGCCAGGTGGGGGTTTCCACCCGGAGGAAAATGAAGAAAGTACTGGAGAGAGCGGAAAAGGAAGTCAAGGGTGGGGGCATTCACCCTCGAGGTGCTGGATCCGGACCCCAGAGCCGACCCTGCAGGGCTCCCCGGGTGACACGGGTGTGAGAGCTCCTCCCACACGCTCTGTCTGGGTTCACCTTTCTATCATAAATGTGGCCTCCAGCCTTCATATGCGCTGCCTCTCTAACCCTCTCTCTACGCACGCCCGTACTTCACCTAACGTTAAACTCTGCAGGGTTTCCGCAGGAAGACGATGGCGGACGCCTGCGCGAGCGGCGGCACGGGCGGCGGGCGGAGGCAGGGGCGTCGCTCCCGGAGAGGTGCGGGCAGCGGAGGGACATGGCGGCCCTCCGGGACCCGCCGCGGGTGCGCGCAGAGCGCGTCTCGGCGGACGCGACGGCCCCGGAGGCAGGAGCTAGGACCCCGGCCCCGTGGGGTCCGCAGCGCGCGCACGATTGCCCAGAGACGCGTGGAGTGGCCCCCAGCCGCTGGCCACGCCTCTTTGAGCGCGCACGACGTCACTCCCAGCGACGAAGGCGGGACCTTCAGGACGCCTCACGCGTCACTCTCGGAGACAGCGGCGCCGCCTTGTGACGTCAGGACGCCGGCGCAGGTTGGCGGACAGTTCCTCTAAGGAGCGCGGGCCTCGGCTGCGTACGCCCGGGGCCGAAGCGCTCTCGGCAGCTCGACGCCCGCTGGGTGGGCCTTCCTCCGTCCACCGCCGGGGCTCTGAGACGGCGGAGAGGCCTCTGGGCCGCAGTGTGTCCGCCCGCGCTGCGCGTCCCGACGCGATACGTCGCCGGCGCCGCCGCTTCGCGTCATGACTTCCGGGAGCCGCGGCCGCCATCTTGCTCGTGCGGAAGAGCCGCGACTGGGTGGGAGCCCGGAGCGGGAGAGTGCGGACGCGGCGGCCGCCGCCATGCCCTCGTCGCCGCTGCGGGTGGCGGTGGTCTGCTCGAGCAACCAGAACCGTAGCATGGAGGCCCACAACATCCTCAGGTAGGCGCGCCCTTGGGACGCTCTGGCCCGAGCTGGCGGCGGTGGCCCCGACGGAAGCCCGAGGGGCCGCGGGGCCGCGCTCGTCGTCCCCGGGGACAGAGCGCTGCGAGGAGTGGAGGAGGCTCGGTCGGTCGCGCGGTGGCCCCACGAGTGCCTGGCATCACGGGAAAGTTCGGGGTGTGATCCCGCGTTCCCATGGCTCGCTAATCTCAGAGCTCCGGGCACATCCGGAGGTCCGGCGCCCACTCTGCGCGGGTGCCTGGGTGTCTGAAAGCGCGGCGCCCGACGGAGAGGGCTCCCCCACCAGGCGCTGATCCCAGACGCCGTTGACGGTCTGGGAGACGGTGGTCTCCATCCAGGGTGTGTCGTCCTCGATCGTGTCTGCCGGCAGCGTGCTGGACACAACTGCAGGACAGGAGGAGGCAGCGAGAGAGGGTGAGGGCCTGTTTTGTCAACCTCGTGAGTTGTCCGTTTGCTCCTAGCGACGTTCTCAAGTTTCACGGGAACCGGCCCTTTGGGAGCCTCCAGGCGGTGATTTCTGGACCTGGTTTGGAGCGTCGGGCTTCTTCAGTGCAACCCCCTGTTTTGGGACCCCTGTGGTGCACGTGTCTGGTACACGTGGATTCCTGCTTTATACAGTTTTTTCCTTGGCTACTTGCATTACTCGTCAGCCCAGTATTGACTCTCTCGAGAAAACTTGAGAGCAACGGACCCGCCCTGTGCCCCAGTGGTTCGTCGGCAGCCCCCATCTGTTCCTAGCAGTTTGATTCTTCCCAACGTCTACCACGCTGTCCACAGTCGTCACCTAGTGTCATGTTTTAAACTAGAAAGTTACTTTAAAACTGGAATTGTGCTAGACGTGCATTGCGTTAGGCCACATTCCCAAACTGCACGTCTGCATGTTCATGTTCAGTCTTTTAAAATCTGGTGAATTTAAGGAAACAAATACAGCATTTGTATTTCTGGGGAATTATTCGACAATAATGAGATTCAATATTTTAAATTAGAGGCACAGTTGACATGGTTCTGGATGGTGATCCTTTTAACAAAGTTGGGTTGAAATCTTTGGGAAGGAAAACAACTTTTTTTTTTAAGGCTTATTTATTTATCTTTAGAGAGAGGGGAAGGGAAGGGATAGAGGAAGAGAGGGAAAGAAACATCAATGTGTAGTTGCTCCTCATGCACCCCCTACTGGGGACCTGGCCTGCAACACAGGCATGTGCCCTGATTGGGAATCGAACTGGTGACCCTTGGCTTCACAGCTGGGCACTAAGACCACTGAGCCTCACCAGCCAGGGCTGGGAAGGAAGACTTTTTAAAGTCACCTGTAGCAGTGTTAGGGAATTAAGTTCCAAAGTCTCTGCTTCCCTGAGACAGTCACTTCGAGAAGACAGGTCCTTTCCGTCTCACCGGAAAGGTGGATGGGCCACCCCCAGGGTATGGAGAGTGCAGGGCAGAGATTCTGGGGGGCTTTCACCCAGCTTGCTGTCCTCTACGTTTCCCCATGAGGAGTGCAGGCTCAGGACAGGGACAAAGGAGGGAAGTTCAGGGCAACACGTTACTGATGTGAGGGTGGAGTTGTTTTAGGTGTGGATCGTTACTCTCTGAAGTGCCCGTTTGGGGGCTATTTCCTCTGTTAGAGCAGTAGTGCGCAGAAGATGGCGAATCCAAAGGTGGCTGGGGCACCTTTCCCCACACCCCGCACCTGAAGGTGCGGGAGATCATGCTGAAGTGCCGTGGCCTCGCCCCACGTCTGCTCTGTGAGCACCAGACGGCAGCGCTCCTTTACGCTCTGGCCAGACGGACTGAGTTTGAACACGTCTGCTCCCGTGGCGGCAGGTGGCTAGGGACTGGTGGCGGCCTGGGATAGAGGAGTCTCCTGTCCCCGTGAGGAGACGCCTGGGCTTCCTGTTTTCAGTCTTGCAGCATCAACAGCCTTGTGCTGTGGGAACATCTTCATGCTTCCCTGGTGTTCCCTTGGCGTGAATCTTCAGAGGTGGAGTTGCTGAGTCGAAGGCAGGCGAGCTTCACATCGTCATGCGTTTTTCCCGTACTGCGTTCCAGAAAACACCTACTTACAAAATTCTCGTTTCCTCGCAGTCTTCCTTGCCACCCGGGCAAGAAGATAGATCTCTCCTGCCTTTAGTTTTAAAATTGCTGTAGAGATTGAACAACTTCTCTTGTCATTTCCACTTTTGAAGAACTGCTTCTGGATTTATGTAGTTGGATTTTTTACAAGCATCTTGAAGAAATTTGTATGAAGGTTTTCTGTTACAAGTTGGAGAACCTTCAGCCTTGAAGGTGACTTTGTAGAAAGTATAGAACTACTGCAGAAACTTTAGAAAGAGAAAATGGTGCACAGTGTGGTCACAGACGCACAGTGTACATAGGAAAGCTTCCAAAATGAGACATGGGAAGGAGTGCCATTAACTGGACACGCACAGTGGGTGGTTCACTTCATTCTATTTTTGCCATGTTGAAAATGAGCTTGGACTGCGTTTTCTGATGAGTCGTTCACAAGCAATAATGACCGTGGCACTTTCTGGAGCTGGTCAGGATGTTCCGTGGGGTGATCGTTTTTGGTCTTTTGAGACTAAATTGGTTGAAATGCCACTCCCTTTAGAGCCAGTTTATTCACTTTTTTGTTCTGAACTGTCTCCTAGATTTTAAGAGGCCTGTTGTTTTTGGAAGCTACAGTTTTCGCTGCAGCATTTGAACCAAGTTGTAAAGACAGACTCCCGTAACTTGCTGGGTGGAGTTTCTGTGTCCCTGTCCGCAGTGTCCTGGCAGTGTGGCTGTGGGAAGACGCACAGTGGCTGTGTGTGGGGAAGGAGTACCTGGATGGCTCGTAGGTACTCGCTCACACCTGGGGAGGAGACACTACCTGGAGTCAGAAGCCCCAGCTTCCGAGTGGCATCAAGGTGTTGCACCCCAGGGGCTGTGGCCATGGTAGCTGAGTGACAGAATGGAGACTCAAGGTGGGAGGAACGGGCTGAGGGAGGAGCATGGGGTCTGGGGGCTGCCACAGTCAGTTGAGGTTCTGTGGTTCTCTGATTGAGGGGGTTCTCAAATCTTAACACCATGGCAATAGAGTATGGGCTCCACTGGGAGAGAGGTGCTTGGGCTGCTTCCCGGATGACACCGTATTGGAGCTGCCTGAGCTTGTGCGGGCAACACCGGCAGGTCCCAGACACAGGATGCTTCCAGGCGTGGCACCAGGCATCTCTGGTCCAAACACACTTCCAGAAACCCTTTACCAGGGAGCATCGGCTGGGCCCTAGGGCTGCGCCGTGGGAGATTTCAGTTCTGGGAACACTGGAGAAAGTCACCTGGAAGCCACGTGGGAAGGTCAGAGGGTCTGAAATCGAGTCCTGAGAATAGCAGAGGACACAAGGGGGCGTCTGCCTGGCACCACGTTTGCCTTCCTGGGCTCGGAGAGACTGCGTGGTTTCTGTCTTCGGGGGCAAAGTTCCATGTGACGGTGAACGTGGGGAGAGAACCGGGTGGACCGAGTGTGGGAACTGCTCCAGTAGCAGGGGCACTGGTCTCTATAGTAGGGTCTCTCCCACCGCCTGGTGCACACAGGAGCAGGCGGGGCCCTGAGCAGGGGCAGCGGTCAGTGACTTGTCCTTGCCTGGGACTGACTGCCTGGTGCTGGGAGGAGGGGCCACAGCGGCCCGCAGAGTAAGGTGGAAGCCGGGGGCAGGGCACAGGGCCTGGAGGGGAGACACCTCAGCGAGGCACCGAAGGGACAGCCTCCACAGTGTTCGTGTCCCAGTCCAAGCCACTCCGCTTCACTCTTCGTGGTGTGTGGGAGGGCGCCAGTGAGCCCTAGAGGACGTGCACTGCGTTGTGCAGGCCCCCCAGTCTGCTCGTGAGAAATGTGTGCTGCTGGAGCGCCGACATTTCAGAAGCATGTCTTCCCAGGCAGGCACTCAGGCGGGAAGGCTGGGGAGCTGCCGGTGCATGTTCCCGAGCACTGGCCACATGGTGGAGGGCAGCCTGTCTGGCAGAGGTGTCGTGGCGGGTCCAGGGCGGCGGCCCCGCCCGAACCCTGCTTCCAGTGAGGCTGGCGGCCACTGCACCGGGGGAGGGGAGCGCCGTTTTCACTGATCCTCTCTGGGGGTTGCCCCCCCGTCCGTGTGTCACCTCCAGCCATCAGGTGGCAGCGCCCCACAGTTCACTCTTGCTGTGACAGGCCCTTTGGGAAGGACATTTGGTGCTCATGAAGACACTGGGAAAACGTGTGCCTGCAGGGCTAGTTCAGTGCAAAGAGGGCGGGCCCTCAAGACACGAACACAGGGCGTCAGGAGTGGGCTCTAGCCCACTCCCGTGAGAGACCAAGTGTCATGAGCATCTCCCTGCCCCGTGGCCACCACGCAGCACGGCTGTCCTGCCGCCGCACCAGCTCAGAGGAAACAGCACTTCTGTTGCTGATCAGCCTTTCTGCCCCGTGCGAGCATCGTGTTGAGGAGCGAGCTGCATTTCCTGGAGGTTTAGACACACTCGATGAAGACTTCGGAGTCCAGAGCGTGGAGTCCAGCACCCCCAGCTCCCTCCGCACAGAAACCCCGTCAACGGGGGGCCTTGCCTGGGGTCCGCCGGGTGGGGGCGGATAGAAGGGAAGGGTGTTCCAATGGACACCCAGTGCAGCCTGGGCCCAGCGGGGCAGGAGAGGGGCCCTGCAGTGGTGTCCCCCGCGGTGGTCGGACTTGGGGGTCTGCTACAGGTGGAGGGGAGGCCCTGCACGGGATCTCCTCTTGGGAGCCCTGTGGCAGCTTCTCGATGGTGTGCCCACTATCCCCCATCAGATGCTGTGTCCTGCCCTCCACCTGTGACCATCACCTCCATGCCTACCCCTTGGCTTTCTCCCTCCTGTGCTGCTCACTCGCCTGGGTGCCAGCTGTTCGGTTTATTTTCTGGCCCCCAGCTTCCTCCAAGGGTCTGAGGTGACCACCGCTGTGCCCCAGGACGGAGTGTGCTCTCAGAAGTCCTGGTGCATCGGATGGGAGCAGCGCACCTGCCACCCTGGGCGGCGGGGGCCCTGTGGTCTGGGTGCAGTGGGCTGGCTGGGTGCAGGCGCGCTCGCTAGACATGCGTTAGCGATGTCGGGAGCGGCTGTGCCCAGGTCCACCATGGCACGCTCTCACGCTCTGGCTGAGTGCCTCAGAGCGACAATGGCACCGGAACAACCGAGTTGCGCGAGCACACCTGTCTCACAAAGAGTGCGTGAACTGGGCCCGTGCGCATCCTATACACGTCTCTGTTGGAGCTTGTTGCTTTTCCTGTTGTTGCCCAGAACAATTCTGGGGAGTCCGTTCGGAAGGTGCTTCTCAGGTGGCTCATGGATCACAAAAGAGGGGTCTTGATTGTGTTTCTTACTTGGACCCCTAAAGGTTCTCTCTCCAGTACCCACCTCACGCACTGCGGGCACACCTGAGACAGGACGGGCTGCCTTCCAGACCTGCACAGGGGCGTGTAAGTCACGTGTGCACTCTATGGCAGTGTGTTGCAGTGCGCTGTGTGGAACAACAGTGTACACGTTAAAAGACACTTGATTGCGCCCTGGTTGGTGTGGCACGGTGGGTTGAGGGCTGTCTTGCGAACCAAAAGGTTGCTGGTTCGATTCCCAGCCAGGGCACCTGCCTGGGTTGTGTTTGCAAGAGGCAACCGCACATTGATGTCTCTCTTCCTCCCTCCCTTCTTCTCTCTAAAAATAAATAAGTAAATTCTAAAAGTGAATAATAAGTAAAGTCTCTAAAAATAACCTAGTGCTACAAAGCACGAACCATTCTCTGACCAGTTGGAAATGGTGCCCAGAGACTTGGTCAGTGAGGGCTTGCCACAGACCTCCGGTTTGTGATGTCTGCAGAGAGTGGTGAAGGGGCCGCTCCTGTCTGTGGTTCCCGTGGCCTGTCTGAGAGGGTCAGAGCTGCTGCCGGGAGGCAGGACTGTCACCTGAGAGCCGGGAAAGACCTGCAGGCTCTGAGCAGCCCTGGCAGGTGGCTGGGCACTGAGCCACGGCTCTCACACTTCAGGTCGCTCCTGGCCACAGGTGCTGCCTCCTGGTTGGTTTGCACCTTCGGCCTCTGTGCTTCCCAGGACCGGCCGTGCCCTCCATGGGGACGCCCTCGGCTGGGCACAGGCCTCTGCGCCACACCGTGTCCTGCTGGGGCTGTGGTCCCGTTTCTGAGCACACCTCCCTCCACCTGGGCCATAGAGGCAGCTCCTGGTCTTGTTGGCCCTGCCCCAGTGCCCTCAGGGTCGTCCCCTCACACACAGGGGATGTGGTTGGTGGAGTCGGGGTGCTTCTGGGTCCCTCTTGCCCTCAGGTGTGAAGCCTGGTCCCAGTCCTCTGCCACAGAGTAAACTTGGAGGGGGCCCGCGGGCTGCCAGCTTCTCACCCCCGCACACGCAGGTGGGTCTGAGGACTGACTCACTTCTGCCCAGCGGTGCGGGTTTCTCACCTCGAACGGCCATTGGGCTGCTGGGCGTGGCTGGCACCTTCAGAGCACATGCTTATTGGCCTTTGCGGGGCAGCGGTCAGTCCTGAGGCCAGCACAACCCCGCTGAGTTCATGTGTTACCGTCCTGGGGGAGCGCAACCTCCACAGAAGCAGCTGCCGGGTGACCTTGCGTGACCACGACCACTTTGTAGAGCCAGGCAGGCAGTGGGTGCCTGTTGCCGCCTTGATGACTGCTACTCCCACCACCATGGTCGCTGTGACCTTGTCCAGGCTTGCCGGTGTGTCGACAAAACCTGGCTGTCGCCCTCTTGCCGCAGTGCACGTGTGTGGACCCCCCTCCCCCACCAGGCGCCCTCCCCGTCAGGCCCTGCGTGGGGGCCAGACTGAAGGAGTGTCACAATCAAGGGGCCTGGCCGGGTCTGCTGCCCGTTCGTCTCCTGCTCCACAGCGTCCTTGTCGGCTGCTGGGTGTCAGTGCATGCAAGGCCCCTTGCCCTTTCCCGGTGGCAGGACATGCCCGCTATGTGGGTGGCCTACAGGCCCCTCTGTGTGGCTGCATGTCTCGGGGCTGGTGGCAGGTGCTCAGTAGGAGTCCCTGCAGAGTGGGTGGAGGTGCCTCCTGTCACCCCTGCATCCCATCCTCCTCGCAGTGAAATCTGCAGTGCTGGGGACCCCGTGCAGGGGGCCCTCCGTCTGCTGTATTCGGTTTCGTGTAGCTTCTGCGTAGCATGCTGCACGGCTTTTTAAAGTTTGAATAAGTGCTCTGGCTGGTGTGGCTCAGTGAATTGAGTGCTGGCCTGTGCACCAAAGGGTCGCAGGTTCGATCCCCAGTCAGGGCACACACCTGGGTTGTATGCCAGGTCCCCACTAGGGGGCACCCAAGAAGCAAACCACACATTGATGTCTCTTCCTCTCTCCCTTTCCCGCTCTTTACTAATAAATAAAAATCTTAAAAAATTTGAGTAAAGTATATAAAGTGAGTCATTTAAAAACATGCTTTGGAATATTAACAAAGTTACTCACTTTGTCCATTTCCCATCTGGTGCCGCTTGTTTTGGGGGGTTTTATGTCTTATTTAACCCAGCTGTGATTTTTGTCCCTGCTTGTGTCTTTCAGCAAACGGGGGTTCAGTGTCCGGTCCTTTGGAACAGGGACTCACGTGAAGCTCCCCGGGCCGGCGCCCGACAAGCCCAACGTGTATGACTTCAAAACCACATACGACCAGATGTACAACGACCTCCTTAGGAAAGACAAAGAACTGTATCCCAGCTGGTTACCCTGGGAGACCCCAGCATGGTTGTCTGTGGCAGGTGGGGCCTCAGGCGCAGGTGTCAGGTGACCCTCCCATTAGGGCGTCCGGGAGGCGGGTAGATGGCAGCTGCCGCTGCGTGCTGTGCTGAGTTGGGCACATGCGGAGCAAACACCCTCCTCTCCTTTCGGAGAAGTGAGTCTGTTCCCAGTGTTGCGTGGACATGGCCCAGGACATGTAGGGCGTGCAGGCGTAGTTGTGTGACAGTGTCGTAATGTCACCCGGCTCAGACGGGGCAGTAGGAACCGTAGGCTCCATTCCTTTCCACACCGCAGGGCCGTGCTTAGGGTGCGCAAGGCTGAGGAGGCCGAGGGGCTCCTGCCTCCAGGACCTTGAGAGCAGTGGGGTGCAGGTCCCCCAGGCCTAGTGAAGCTCTGTTGGGGCGGGAACCCTCTTGTTACTGTTTCCCTTGTGGGGTTATCTGCCGCACTCAGGGTCCACCTGGCCCTCCACAGACAAGAAGCAGCATCTCTCCTGCCTGCTCTGGTGAGGAGGGGACTCGGGAAGGAGTGTTCGGTGCCGTGCGGTATGTCCAGTTCAAGTGCAGCGCTGTGGTCTCGGTGCCTCACGTGGGGCTGCACAGCTGTCACTGCAGGCGTCCGAACACTTTTCTCTCCCCCAAGACCCCGAGAGGCCACTCCTCCTAGTCCCCAGCTCTCCCAGCCCGCGGCCAGCTTGGTGTGGGCACGCCTCTCCCGGGCGGCCTCATGGCAGGCCATCAGCTGCCAGTGGTTCCCAGATGCGACTGCGTTGTAGTGGGTGTTGAGCTGCGCTGGCTTTAAACGAAAGCCAAGCTTATTTGTCCCATTTCTTGCATTCCACATGTTCCTTGGTGACTTCCTAGGCCTCCGACTGCCCATTTAGGTGCGCACCTTCCCCTCTTCCCTGGGCCGCGGAGGCCTGAGCACCGAGCGGCTCGCACGTCGCTGACCTCCTACAGGCGTCCATGTGGCTCCCGGGGCTGAGGCCTGTGGGGCTTCTCCTTTCCTGCTCTGGGGCTTTTGCCCAGGGCTCCCCCACCCCCACGAGGGTCTGTGACTGCACCCTGTGTTCACCTGGAGAGCCTGGGCAGAAGGATCAAGCTCTGTTCTTCTGTCGCAGCAGCGACCAACCTGCAGTGTGGAGGCGGTGGACGTGGAAGGGGCGGGCCTTGCAGCTGGCAGTTACTTTGTCATTACAGAGCTAGTTGCCTTAAAGCAGGTGAGAGCCACAGGATGTAGTTAGTGTGTTTCCAATACGTGTGACCAGCCGTCCCTCCTCGGGGATTCTGAACGCAGACGTAACTCCTCCCGGATCCTGACTCTGGTCGCTGGTTGGAGACTGGATGCAGGAGCCTGTGTCCAACGGCATTTGCTCCTGCGGACCTCCCCTGATCAATCAGCATTGGAGTCAGGGTGTGTGTGTGTGTGTTTAACTTACACTGCGTATTTTTGTCTGCCTCAGTTTCATTGTCTTTCAGACCTTGGCTTAATTTGTGTGTGTACCCACTTCACTGTGCAGTTTTTCTTGCCTTGGGGCCAAAGGTAAAAATAAAAACAATTTCTCACACTGTAAGTCCCCGCAGCCTCCTGACCTCCATCCTGGGTGCGAGGTCGGCAGACACAGCAGCTCGGAGGGGGCCGTCCTCTCTGGGTCTCATCAGACTCGTTTCAGGCGGGCGCGTTCCTCGTGCAGCGAGCCAGCGAGCTCAGGCCCTTGCTTGCTTCTGCTGTGTTTGACCTCGTCCCCTTTCACCCTGGCTAGCAGCTGTGTTTTAAACAGTTTTTGAAAAGCAGTGTCTGTCTAACAAACGGATGTGCTCCCAGAGAACAGGTGATCTGATGCCGCTGGTAGCCCCTCAGGTTTTAGAAAAGCTCTTGTGCGTAAAACAAATTGCAGCCTTAAGATGTCTCCGGTAACGCAGACCAGTCACTGTCCTGTCTTGGCTGTACACCTGCTTGTCGTGTCTGACCTGATGCCACACGCTGAGCAGAGCCAGTGGCCGAGGCAGCTCCAGGGCTCACCTGTAGGTCTGCAGCTGGTGGAGGTGCCCCAGCCCTGCCCACTGCTTTGCATATTCACTTGGGCATGGGAGACCGACTGGTCTCTGCCTGAAGATGGTGGCGTGTGGCAGCTGCAGCTGGAGCCAGCCCCTAAGCCCAGAGTCAGGGAGGTGCCCGGGGGTTCCCACGGTCGTCTTTGTGCAGCCTGCATGCTTTGCAAAAACTGCTTTGATTACCAAAGTGAATTCAAATTTGTTTCTTAACATGAAGAAACGCTGGCTGGAGAGCTGTTATTGCCACAGTGCCCTGGGTGGCTTCTCAGTCAGCCACGGGAGAGTCTGAGGCTGGCGGCCTCTCCACACGATGGGGCCAGGGGACATCCCCCACCCGCACTGGCCATGCTTTGTGATGATTCACTCTGTGGTCCCCGTCAGCCTGGTCCTCTGAGTCTGCACCCGCACTGGCCCGAGGCCTGGCACTGGCACTGGAGGACTCAGTGGCAGGCTGCAGGGACCTTAGTGAGGAGGTGGGGCAGCGGTCAAGGAGCTGCGGGCACTGAAGGAGGGTGATGCCAGGCCGAACAGCCCGGGCTCGCAACCCGCCTGGGCCTCACATCCCAGAGGTTGGCGGGGACAGGCCCCTTTCGGTGGCTGCTGATCAGAACTAAAGGCAGAAACACTGCCACTGCACGTGTAACGACCTAAGATCTGAAGCACTGGAGCAGTTCTGAGCCAGGCTGGGAGGCAGCTTCCCTGCTGAGGAGCTGCCCACTCGCTGGGTGCCTGGGAGGCTCTGCTGGGCGGCGGGGAGGGGGACCTCTCAAAGACACCAGAGAGGAGAGGGGGCCGCTGACCTGGAGTCTAACCTCCTGGGCTGGGGCTGCCCCTCGTGGTGACTCGGGGGTGGGGGCATTGCCCTGGGCTTCCCTGGTCATGTGGCACTGCCAGCCTGGAGACCACAGCCAGGGAGGAGGGGCTCTGGGCACCGCAGGGGTGCGTGCCTGAGTTCTCAGTGTCCTCTGGCCCAGCACAAGTAGACACGCTGTGACCAATGGCGGTGGCCCAGCACCCTGGCTGCGCTGCATGAGGGGCCTCACTTGGGCCTTTGTGAGCCCCAGAGCCTTGGGACCACCCAGAGGGGACTGGGGCCCCACTTGAGACTCCCTACCTTGCGTCTGACACTGTTGGGCAGAGTCTGACACTAGAAGTAAAACTAGGCGACAGGACTCCTGTGCTAAGGTGGCTCACCCTCAGGGAGCCCTGACCACAGAGGACTAGGGTCACTTCCGAGGCTGTGACACAGTGAGGACACAAGGGTCAGGTGTGGCAGTTTCTAGGGACTGAGATGGTGTTGGCAGCGCCTGGGATGTCTGTGGGTCCACCTAGTGGCCCCGTGAGGCCAGAGCACCGTCCCCCGGCCGAGACATGATGCTGGCGAAGGACACACGGTGCCCTCGGCCAGGCTGCCCTTCTGGCCCCTCCTGCCCTGTTCATATTGCTGCCAGGGTGCTGGCTCTGAGGGCTTTTTGTGATAAGGCACCCCGTGGCTGGGGGTGGGGCTGTCCCTGCCTTCTGCCTCCCTGCCCCACCCCTCGGGCTTCCGTTTTCACTGGGGGCCCCACTGCGTTCCTGAGTGTTCTGAGCATGAGTTTTCCTGTTCTTATTCTTGCTCACATTCTGTGGGTGATGGGGGCAGTGAGGCTGGAGCTGCGCCTCCCGCTCTATCCACCAGGGACTGGGCTGGGGGTGGAGGGCCCCTAGCTGGGGTCCCCATCATGGCTGGGTGAGGCCCTGGGGCAGCGGCCAGCAGCCTCACCAGGGAGCATTTCCAGGTCCTGCTGGCACCATTCCCTTTCGCTGGAAACGCTCACCCTTTCCTTCCTTTCTGGGATCCCCCTTTTGAGCTGAGTGCCCATGGGGTGTTCTGCCTGGACCTTGCTGCACCCCAGCCCCTATCTGCCCCCATGGGAGCCCGACTGAGTTCCTGTATGCCTGGCCCTGACGTGCTCCTCCAGGTGGACTGGCCTCCATGTCGTAGGCCCCACTCCCTGGGTGCCCTCCACAAGTGTCCAGGAGGGACAGCTGAAGTCCACTAGAGCTAATGGCTTGGTGTTAGGGTCCCTGGGAGGTAGAAGAGTCTTAGGAGTCCCCCTTGTCACGGAGGCCAGGCTCCCTTGAGGACTGGCTGCTCAGCAGGGAACTTGGGGATTGGCAGGTGGGCAGGAATGAGTGGGCAGCGCCCATGCCCCCAGTGGGGCCCTGGAGCCAGCAGCTCGGGTCTCCCAGCTGGATCAGCGGCGTGAGAGGCCCAGCCCCTCACCACTGTCAGCCCCAGGAGCACCTGTGAGTGTGTGTGTCGGGGGGAGGCGGTGCAGGGTTCTAAAAACTTAAGCCTTCACCTGTTGCCAGGCCCGGGGCGGGGGGGGGGCGGTCAGCCCTGGCCTTGCCCGGTTCCTGGTACCTGCTGGTCCCCCAGGATGTGTCCTCAGGCTCAGGGCCAAGGGTGAGTGTTGCACTTGGAGGCTGCCTTTCTGAGATGTTCCTCTCCCTCGATGAGGCACATTTGAGGCTGCTGCCTCCCCGTAGCATGGTGCCCCGACACTGGCCCCAGCCTTCCTCTGACAGTTTCGTCCTTGTGGCCGACTCCTCTCCTGCAGGCCTCGCCGCTCTGCTCACCCCACCCCGCCTATCCCTTGTGGTGTGAGTGGGGGTTCCAGTGGCTCTGGGTCCCTGGGGGTTGGAATGGTGAGGGATTGTGATGTCCTCAGGAGTGCCCTGCATGGCCCTCCTGTCCCAGGTCCTGCTTGGCTTCACCTAGGACCTGCACCTCTGGAATTTGCCAGGAAAAAAAAGTCTAGGAAGGCCTCTCCTGTACCAGGGATGATGGGTGGAGTCCAATCCCCCAAATAGGACTTCCCACTCAGTTCCCCGACCCTCACCTGTGACCTCACCTTTGTGAGGGAGGGGGCGTGAAGGAGGATGGAGCTTCTGGAGCTGCCAGGGGCCTGGCAGCCCTGGCCCTGCACTTGGGGGTTGTCCCCCAGGGCCATGGGTGTGGGGGCAGGGAGAGCACCCATGTGTGGGGCTGAAGGGAGGCCCCAGGCCCACCCAGGACTCGGCTGTACCTGGGCAGTGGCTTCATGAACATGGCCAGAAAGTGTCAAGAACTAAACACTACAGCTAACAATCCAGCATCTGTTTAAGTTATGTCTCTTAGACAAGCCATTTAGATATACTGTAACAGCGTCCTCAGTGTTCAGGAAAGGGAGAGCAGTGTGGCGACAGGAGCTGCTTCAGATAAACTGTTGCAGCTTTGAGGTTTGGGCCCCATCAAATTCACCACCCGGCTTGCCCAGAGCAGCGTCTATCTCCCTAAGGTGGAATTGGTGAGGTGCTCCTCCCCCTCTGTCCAGAGAGACCCTGGGAGGCCCTCCTGGAGCTGGGACTCTGTCTCTGTTGAGGAAGTGAATCAGCTCCCTGGGGCCTCGGATACAGCCGCTGTGTTGGGCGGTGTCAGTTCCTGGAGGCAGCACACCCAGCTCTGGGCTCACCCACTCAGCATAGTCCTGGCTGCCACACCCGCGGCCCCATCACTCTCATCTTCAGTGGTCCGGCTTCTCCCTCCAGGACCCCCTTGTTGCTGCAGGGTTCCGGGGTTTTTTGCTGTGGCTGAGCCCGGCTGCGGGGGCTTTCAGGCGAGCATGGCTGTGCCTGGGGGGGAAGGGGCCAGCGTGGCTGAGGTGCTGCAGGCAGGCTGGAGAGACCAGTGAGAGGAGGCTACAGGCTGGCACAAAGTGTCCACCTGGGCCGTGCTGGCTGGGACACTGTGGCCTGCTCAGCTGCGGTGGGCAGGTCCCGTCCGCCCGCCCGCCCGCCTCGTCCCTGGCAGCCTGGGTGAGGTGGGTAGTGGCGCAGCATGCTCAGGGCACACCTCCCCCTGGAGTTCCTTAACTGCAGCACGCAGCTACACACAGAATGGCATCCTGCACATGCTGGACAGGAACAAGCGGATCAAGCCGCGGCCAGAGAGGTTCCAGAACTGCAAAGACCTGTTCGACCTGATCCTCACCTGTGAGGAGAGAGTGTACGACCAGGTGGTGGAAGGTGAGCCTGCAGACCCGGTGCCCCCACCTGTGCCCAGACCCCGTGGTGTCCTCTGTCCAAGTCCCTCACAGCCGTCCTTCTCCGGTCTCGGCGGGCCAGGCAGTAGCCGGGGGTGGGGAGGGGGGGCCCGGCATGGGGCTTCAGCCGACCACGTTCTCCTGGGCAAGGCTGCCAGTGCTTCCAGCAGCACAGTGGGGGGCAGAGGGCATGGGCCCATGAGGAGCCTGAGGCAGCGGGCAGGGACCGGTGCTCTGAGGGGCCTGCTGAGTGCTATGCCCCAGGACCGGCTGCGTGTCCCAGGGAGGTCGGGCCTGGTGTCAAGGTTTGGGCAGGAGGTGCTTTGATGCCCAGCCAGGACAGGTAGAGCAGGGCCCTGATGTCCATGCCATTCTGTCCCGGTCAGACCTGAACTCCAGAGAGCAGGAGACCTGCCAGCCAGTGCACGTGATCAATGTGGACATCCAGGACAACCACGAGGAGGCCACCCTGGGGGCCTTCCTCATCTGTGAGCTCTGCCAGTGCGTGAGTATCCGCGCGTCCCTGGTCCCTGCGTGGGGGCCAGGGGCCAGATCCTCCTGCACGTGAGGATTTCACAGTGAAAGTGACTGTCACACAATTCAGTTCACATTCTAGTCATTTCCAAATGTCAAGACCCAGGTCATGCAAAGGTGCCCACAGGTCGAGAATCTAGTAGCTGGCTCAGGTTAATCCACTTTGGGTGATAGGAGGCAGTGACTGCTGGTCTCCCACTTCCATGAAGTTGCTGTGTGTCATGTGTCAGAGGACTCTGAGGGACCTCCATGTCACTTGTCACTGCACTCACCTGGTGCCCCCCCTTGTTCAGAAAACCACAAGGCTTTTATAGCTACTCTGCAGCTGTTCTCGGAGCAGAGCCTCTCTCTTCCGTGTGACGAGAACTTCTAGCAAGGAGGAGCCCACGGGCCTCGTTTCCTGCTACGCTAGGCCAGCTGGCTGTGGGTGACAGAAACACACAAGTGGCTGAACCAGGACCTCCAGAGGTGGGCGGGCCCTGGTGGTTTGGACTCAGAGCCCAGCACAGTTTCTGGTCCTGGTGCGCCTCATGGTGCATTGTGGCTGCTGAAGCTCCGGCAGGCGTGCCCATGATCCTGCCATCATGCAAGAGAAAGGGCTGCAGGGGGGAAGACACATCCCAGAAGTTGCCCGAGTGACTTTGGTCATACTGGCGAGAGCTGAGTCCGGGGGTGCCACTCTTTAGAAGCTGTGCCTTAGGCTGAGAGTGGGGCAGCAAGCAGCCTCAGCTGCTATCTGACTTGGGCCACCCCAGGGCTGTCCCCTGGCAGCACCTGCTCCTTCAGGGCAGTGCTTGTCCACCAGGGGTGCCTGGCTGTTTGCACACTTGTGGATCTGACACCTGGGAGGGACGTTAGTGGCAGCCAGTGGGCAGAGGCTCCAAATGCCACCTAACAGCCTGCATGGAATGGAGCCCCTCTGCCCCCCAGAGCATGGGCTGGGCTTCTGCCCTGGTGGGGACCACACCTTCTGTGCCCCAGCTCATCTGCAGAAGCAGGCCCACCCTTGTTTCGGAGCCCATTCCCCTCCCCTTCGGTGCCCCAGGGCAGGGCCGGGGGCCAGCGGCCACACAGAGTGGGAGGCCGGGGTCAGTGCTGGCACTGGGGTCAGGCCCGAGCGCCCTCGGGCCCCTCTGCTCAGGCGGCGGCTCCGCACAGATCCAGCACACGGAGGACATGGAGAATGAGATCGACGAGCTGCTGCAGGAGTTCGAGGAGAAGAGCGGCCGGGCCTTCCTGCACACCGTCTGCTTCTACTGAGCCCGAGGCCCGCCCCGCCACCCTGTTCATGCTGCCCTCGCTGTCCTGGCCCAGCCTCCTCGCCGAGGGCTGCTGTGCCGCTGCACCGGGCGCCCTGCTGAGAGGGCAAGTTCAGTGTGGCCCCCAGCCCGAGCGTGGCACCCCGCTCCAGTTTGGGTGTGACATTAAAGTTCTTTTTCTTTAAGCAAAACCAGACACGTTTCCGGCTCGTTTCTTCCAGCATGTCTCCTTCCTTCACTGTGCATCCTCCCCGCCCCTGAGCCCAGCTGGGTTGCACCTGCAGTTGTCCGGTAAACGGAAGCAGGGTCCCGAGCTCTGCACTTGACTGCACGCTGGACCCAGGAGAAGAGGGAGCTAGGTTCCCCTGTGCCCCTGATGACCCTCAGGAAGGGCTCCGGGCCATGGCCCAGGGCCTCTGTCCATCCTCCTTCCCAGCACCCCCTGCTGGGGCTGCTGGCAGAGTGCGGCACCTAGTCTGCTCTGTCATCCACTGTGCCCCGAGCACCCTTTCCCAGTGACCCCTCTGGGTGCACACAGCCATGGAACATCTCTGATCACCTCTGGGGAGGGGGCAGGTCTGTTACTGGCAGGGGCTGATTCAGGAACGCCTCCCAAGGGCTCCAGTGTCAGGGGGCCACCGGAGTGCAGGCCCCAACACTGGCCTCCAGGCTTCTGGGCTGCCCAGCATAGGTGCCTGGGCTCACCCCTCCACCCCTCGACCCCTCAGGGAAGCCAGGCTGCAGCTGGTCCTGCTCCCTCTGGGGGCTGTTTGGCTTTTGCTTGGCTGTCCTCAGGCCGAGTGTCCCCTGGCTATTCCCTGTGACCCTGCAGGCTTCCCCAGTAAAGGCAGTTGCGTGCGCAGGCCCACTCCTGTCTAGGCCCAGAGCTCCTCACTGCGACCCCGGGGACCCAGCAGGAGGAACCTCGGCTAACAAGTGAAAAGTGGAGGGAGAGAGACTCCCAGCTCTCTCCAGGGTGCCATTCTAGCCAGGACTTGGCCAGGGCACCGGGGCCCACGCTGACCAGGTGCCCCAGGGAGGGGTCGGGCGGGCGCCTAGGGGCGGGGCGGCGGTGTGGTCCCTCCCGGAGGCGGGCGCACAGGGAGAGGGGGCCGGAGCTCGCGCAGGGAGGAAGGGAGGGAGGCAGGGCTGAGGGCGGAGCAGAGCGCGGCAAGTGCGGTGGCCCGGCGGCCGAACGACCCCGAAGCAGCCTCGTCCAGTGTCTGGCGCCCTCGGCTCCCGCCTCTTACCCAGCCCGCGGCGGTGGGTGCGCGGCGCGCTGACCTTTGCGGAGGGGCCGGGGGCTCAGCATCGGGCCGGGGCCGGGGGGGCGCCGGGGCCGGGGGGCGGCGCTCCGGCCCGGCCCGGCCCCGCCCGATGTCCATGAGCGCGAACACCATGATCTTCATGATTCTGGGGGCGTCGATCGTGATGGTGAGCGGAGGGGCTTCCCGCGCGTCCGCTCCCCCACCCGCTCCCGCCTCCCGCGCCAGCGCGCCGCCCGCCGCCTCCCCCTCCCGCGCCTTGTTTACCGGCCCGCCAGGCCTGCGCTCCCCCTGCCCTGCCTGCGCTCCCTGTTCCGGGCTGCCCTGAGCACCCTTCTCCCCGAGCCTGCGCTCCTCCACCCCTTGGCCTGTGCTCCCCCACTCCTCGGCTTCGCTCACCGGTCCTGAGTGCCCCCGCTCCCACCTAGACACCCCAGCCCGCGGCTCCTGGGCTCTGACCGGTCATGGGCTCTTCCAGGCCATCGCGTGCTTGATGGACATGAACGCGCTGCTGGACCGGTTCCACAACTACATCCTCCCGCACCTGCGGGGCGAGGATCGCGTCTGCCACTGCAACTGTGGCCGGTGAGTCTGTGCCCGGTGGGGCACACGCGTGATCACACATGTGTGGGACACAGGGCCCACTAGGGTGCGGGGAGCCCCGGGAAGGCCTGTGAAGGGCCGCACCAGGCCGGAGGGGCTGCTGAATTCCGCACCAGGCCTGGGTGGGGGAAGGACTCTCCAGCCTCCTGCAGGCACCTGGGGGTTGGCCAAGCAGGCTCGGGAGGGGGAGCATGCCTGAGTCAGCCAGGACCCCCATCTACAACGCCTTCAGAGAGTGGGTGATGGTCAGAACAGGCCCCAGGCCTCCTGCTCCAGGGCCTGGAGGCCAGAAAGGCAGCAGCCCAGCCTGGCATCCAAGAGGGACCCTGCACAGGGCTGTGCCCACAGGACACAGCAGCCTCCACTCTGGACCCTGCACGGTGCCGTGGACTTTCCTGGGAGCCAGGTACAGGGAAGTGCAGCCGGTCCAGGCGGGCAGGGCCCAGTCCCCCCATGGTACAGAGGAGGAACTGAGGCAAGGGGGTGGAGCTTGCTCAAGGTCACCCAGAGAGCGCGGAGAGCCCAGGCCCCTCCACCCACTGTGGCCCCATCCTGTGCACATGTAATGGCGGCGTCCTCCGGGCCATGCATGTTTGTACGTCTGTGTACGAAATAAACATCTCATGAGACGCGAGTGTGTGTGCCGTCTGTGCATATACGTGTAGGTACGCAGCACGCGAGCATGTCCGCATGCACGCCCTCACCCCGCAGGACACCCCCTCGCTGGGACCCGCGGGAGCACACAGAGGCTTGAGTGGACAGAGATCCGCCCAAAGCCGCAAGTCCAGGACGGACGGCACAGGGCTCAGGCCCCGGAGCCCGTGTTCTTCCACTGACCCGCACTCCCATGCCAGGCACGCCACGAGTGGGGGGCGTCCACCGGCTTCCCTCCCCACCCAGCACGCTCTGTGCCTATGGGTGCTGACCAGTGTGCCGAAGCAGAGCCGGGCCATGGGGCAGGTAGAGACAGCAGTGCGAACAGCCCTCGCCTGTGCTGGCCAAGAACCACTGAGTGCTTCCTAGGTGTCTGTGCTTGCCCAGAGACGCGTGGGTGCCCACCGGGGACGCACGGCCTGCGCTAAGGGGAGGCACGTGGCCAGCTCACTGCCTCTGGGGTGGCCCCGACGATGGAGTGGGTGGAGGCTCAGGGGACTGGTGGCCCTCCTGGGACAGGAGTGGCACAGCGCTGGGCCCCGACGCCGAGCTCTGGACGCACTAGTAACACACATTTCACATGTGTGGGCTGTCGCGTTGTGACTGGCATCTGTGTGCCTGTGACCTCATACCGAGGGCAGGCAGGGTGTTTTCAGAGTGTGTTTGCACAGGCGTGTGTGCAGCACATGCAGTGTCCGAAGTACATGTGGACTCATGCAAACGTACGGACGGTGCGTGCTGAACTGGACCAGCATGCATAGGTTAGTGTGTCTTTGGACACATGACATGGGAAGCCATGCCTGCTGTAGACATCGAGTGTTTCTGCGTGTATGTGTCCACATGTGCGTGCTTTGTACACTTCACTACATACAGGGTATGTAAATTCAGTGTACAAAATAGTCTTGTTTGTTGACAACATACATGTGTATGCCCAGTACATGTACATAATACTATATGCAGTGACCGGTGTGCTCCATGCGGGTCCAGCCACTCTGCAGAGCAGTTTTGCACATGGGGTATCTGTGTAGAAACCATGTACATGCATTGCCACAATGGACTCTACCCATGTGTGTACATGCCGTATACAGAGTAAGCATGAACACAAAATGTGTGCCCTGTACATACCTGTATGGAAAATCTTATGCAGAAGACATGCATGTGCCACAGTGCCCCCAAGAGGGTGTGCAAAGCCACGTGCATGTGCACCCCCGTGGGGTATGCACCAGAGTCGTGCCGGCCAAGCATGCACATGCACACATGTGGAGCTCATGGGCGGAGTCCATGGTATACACGCCATGTCCTGTGCATGTGGCTGGCATGTATACATGACATGCGTTGAACCTCAGGTAAACACATGCAGCATGCTTGGTCCAGGCAGGACACATGCATGTACACATCATGGAAATATGTGCGCACATGGGAGACCCGAGACCCCACCTCTAGGGGCCTGAGCTGGAGGAAGGGAGGCAAGAAAGAGGCAAGGGAGGGGCCGCAGGGGCCAGGCCAGTGACAGGGCTCAGGCTGTGCTCTCCAGCCCTGGGGGCCCTGAGCCACCTGTGGTGGTCGGGCCCGGCCTCATCCTTCCTGCAGAGCACCAGGGGCATCTCAAGCTCCATCAGTGACCCAGCCTTTATAGAGTCCTGCCCTGACCAGCTGTGTGTCCAGGGGTAGGGAGCAACTGTCTTGAGGGAACCCCATCAGAGGTCCTGGACCCTGAAGGCTGGGTGGGTGGGAGAGGGGGTGATGCTCAGTGGCATCAGCCCCTGTGAGGCCTGGGGCACTCTGGGTGACAGGGAATGCCAATGGCTCACGAAGGGCATCTTCTCCTGGGGCTCTGGCAGCCGCCTGATGCACATTCCAGGTGGTGATCAATTGCTTTCCATCACTTATCGATGACTCACAATGGCTAGTGATGAACTGAATGGAAAAGCAGTGTCGGGCAGTTTGTGCTGACTGACCCCATAGAGGCTGTCTGCCGCCTCTTCCCGGGACTGAGCTTGGGGCTCCGGGGCCCCCCTGACTCCCCGGGGAGGAAGTCAGCATGTGGCCACTATGGGCACAGAAGGAGCCCGAGGTCAGGGAGAAGCCCCACCTGTTCTTCCTTGGGGGAAGGTCTTTTTTGGGGGGGAGTGGAGTGAGGCTGGCGGAGGGTGGGTGGGAAGTAAGGGCCTAGCCCCACTGAAGCCCGGGCGGAGGTGTCGGCATCTCACTGAAGGGAAGACAGGAGCAGCAGGTTTGGGGAGGGAGGACCTATTTTTAGGTGAGAGTTTGAGGTGTCTATAGATCCCACGTGGAGACGCCAAGCAGGCATCTGGAGCTCGGAGCAGACGTGCGGGGTGTGGGGCGGGTGGCAGGGACGTTAGGAGGGTGGGGATGGAGAGTTGGAGAAGCCAGCAATGGGGCTTGGGGAGGAGGAGAGCCAGGAGCGGCGGCCCCCTGGGCAGGAGAACCCCAGGTTGACCCCCGCCCTGCTGGGCGAGAGGAGGAGCTGTCTTAGCTGGCAGGGATGGCTGGGGGCTAAGGGTGCGTGGGCCCCACTATGTCTCGGCTCCCAGGTTCTCTTGACGGTGGGGAGGGTGGGGGACAGACAAACCCAGAGTCTGTTGTCCTGAGTGTGGTCTCCTGGGCAGGGCCATCTGGGATCATGGGGTCCAGGGGGCTTCCTGGAGGAGGAGGGCATCCAGGCAGGTTTGAGGCTTGAGGGGGCCTTGTGGGGAGGGTTCAATGTGGGCCTCAGAGGCAAGTGAGGGCTCAGTAGCCTGAGTCTGGCCAGCAGAGGGAAGGGAGGCTGAGGCGTAGGCCTTGGTGGGAGGGGGAGGGGCCATGGTCCCGGGAATCCCAGAGCGCTGAAAAGTTGTAATCCCACCGTTCACCTGGAGCGGCTGGAGGACATGCAGATCCATGCAGGGGTTAGGCCAGGGGCACCCCCAGGAGAGGGGATCAAAGGATGGGGTGCTGGGCAGAGAATCAAGGAGTCGGGGACAGTGGAGCAGAAGCAAGGCCAGAGGCCCAGGCCAGGCTGAGGGCACTGGGCTTTGCCTGGAGTGGAAGCTGAGGAAAGGGCCAGCACAGGGCTATCCAACTCATTTTCACCAGGGGCCACGTCAGCCTCTCGGCTGCCTTCAAAGGGCTGAATGTCATTTTGGGACTGTATACATGTAACTACTGCTTAACTAGGGGCGAGGAGCTCGGCATTGCTGCCGGGTAGAAACAAGGTGCCGGGTCGGATAAAACAGGGTGGAGGGCCAGATTCGACCCGAGGGCCTTGTGTTTGCCACCTGTGGGCTAGTGTCAGGCTAGAGGGAGAGGCCCAAGGGGCGGTCTCAGGGGAGCTGTGTCAGCCCCGTGTCCAGCAGGTAGGTTGTGACCCTGCCACCAGATAGGGACACCCTGTTTTGGGCCCTCACCCTGGACTGGTCCACCTGCACTGTTTCTGTGACCCCGTCAGGGTCAGTGACAAGCCTCAGACAGCAGAGGAGGGAGGGCAGACGCACCCCTGGCCAGCTCCTGGACTTCATTCAGACCACTGATGTCACACACTCCCACCCTCTGGGCAGCCCCCGCCTGGGGACGAGGGCCCTGAGCGAGTCGCAGGCCCCTCCAGACCTCAGCTCCCACAGGGGCTGCTTTAAAGACCCCAGCAGGGATCCCGTGCGCCCCGCGGGAGAGGTGCCAGCCCGCCCTGCCACCCCCAGGCACCACATCCACTACGTGATCCCATACGACGGGGACCAGTCAGTGGTGGACGCCTCCGAAAACTACTTCGTGACAGACAACGTCACCAAGCAGGAGATCGACCTCATGCTGGGGCTGCTGCTCGGTTTCTGCATCAGCTGGTTCCTGGTGTGGATGGACGGCGTCCTGCACTGCGCTGTGCGCGCCTGGAGGGCTGGTCGGCGCTATGGTGAGTTCGGCCTGGACTTGCGGGCCCGCCCCCCATCACGCCCCGCCCCGCCCCGCCCAGAGAAACCCCACCCTACCGCGCCAAGTCCAGGGCCATACCTCCACACCAGAAACACGCCCCTTCGCGCCAGGCCCACTGGACCTCCACACCACGCCCCAAGGGTCCCTGAACCCACTCTGACAGCCAGACCACGCCCCTCAACGCCAGCCTCAGGCCCAGTCTCCGCCTGGGCCAAGCCCCATCCAGACCTTGCCCAGGCGCAGACGCTTCACACAAAAGCCACGCCCCCGAGACACTTCCTCCCTCGTCGGCCCGCACGACCACACCCAGCACGTCGGCCCTGCCCCACCTGACCGCTGCCCCTGGCCACGCCCCCCGCAGATGGCTCGTGGACCTGGCTACCCAAGCTGTGCAACTTGCGGGAGTTTGGCCGGCGGCCGCACAGGCCTTTCGAAGAGGCGGCCGGGAACATGGTGCACGTGAAGCAGAAACTCTACCACAACGGCCACCCGAGCCCGCGGCATCTTTGAGCCGCGCGCAGGACTCGCGGGGCCGCTGGCCACCGCGCCCATGTACACGGGACTGGATGGCCGCCTGGGCCAGGGCGCCCCAGCCGCCGGGCGTGTCCAGCGGAAGGTGCTGTCTCCTCTTCTTTTTATAAAGGGGTCGGGGTGGGGCCGGTCTGGGGGCAGGATTCTGGTCTCCAGGACTGGGCAGGGCACAGAGGCTTGGGGTGGTGGGAGCTCCACGTCCTGCAGCCCAGCCTGCGCCTGGGTAACGTCCGTTACTTAAAACTGGCTGTTTCCTGTGCGCCCGTGTCCTTCCCCGTTCTGGCGGAGGGGAGGCCGGGAGATGGTCTGAGCAGGGAAGGGGGCCGGACCTCGGGCCGCACCCACTTCTGCACACGGGAGCATGTGCATGGGGCGTGTGCGTCCGCGGGCCACAATGGGGGGTGGGGGGCGGGGGTCTGGGGGAGGCCCCAGCCCAGCAGCAATAAGGCCTCTGGGCCCCACTGTGGCAAGTGCGGCCACCCTGCCCAGGGCATCCCGGTGAGCGCCTCACTGTGACCCCTAACCCTGCTGGTCAGTAAATTCTCCAGAAAGCTCCAGCCTCTGCCTCTTTTTTCACCTCTGACCCTGTGACCCCTTCAAGCCCTGCCCATCCCATCAGCCAAGAAACAGACACTGAGGAATGTTGTGTACGTTTTTATTAGATTCTGGATAAAGACCCCAGCTCCAAAAGTGGGCAGGCTACAGGTCTTCTGGGCCAGGGCAGGCCCCCGGCACTGGGTGACCTTAGCCAGCAGGGCGGGGGCCTCCAATCTCGGAAGCAGCCCCCACCAGGCACCCAGGGGCACTGAGATGCGTGTGGGTCAAAGACGTGCCCCACCCCAGGCGCCTCAGCTCAGCCCTCCCTGGGCTCTGGTCCCAGGGGGGACGGGACCTTGTCAGGCCCCCACACTGCTGGTCACAGCCGGGGCAGCCCGCCAGCAAGGCAGGGTCATTGTGGCCGCGCTGCCCCTGGGCAGGGGGGGGGGGACTGTGCCTCTCCTGCACTGGGCCCACCTTGGAGACACGTCTCCCAGGAATGTCCTAGGCACGGCCCCAGCCTGACCCTCCTCAGCCTGACCCTCCCCAGCCTGACCCTCCCCAGCCGAAACCACAGCTTGCAGGGGGCCAATTTTACCACAGGCAATGCAGCCGTGACCCGTCCTCAGCAGAGGCCTTTAGCGCTACCTGGGCCCCGGCTGGAGGAACATTAAAAAGTGCCAGGGGAGGGGCTGTGCGGCACCCCCACTGACCTCCGGGAGACATGGGCACAAGGTTCCCCAGCCAGTGTGCCCCAGGGCCCAGCATCTGGCCCTGCTCAGGCAGTCCGAGCACTTGGGAGCAGGGGCTGGCTGCCCTCAGGCCCAGGTCCCTCCACCTTCAGCCACTGCATCTTCTGCTGGTGCTGCTGGATGGCGTCTCGGACCCGGGCGTCCATCATGGCCTCGGTGAGGACCCCGTCCTCCGAGGCATACGCCATGGCCTAGCAGGGAGAGAGAGTGCGCTGACGCAGGGTGTCCAGAGGGGCTGGCTGCAGGGAGTCTCTTGGCCTCAGGCTTTCAGAGGCCACCAGGGGCCACAGACCTGGATACCAGGGCCAGACCCAGGGATGACATCCGGGAGCAAAGCTGGGGACGCTGAGTCTACCAGGGGAAGGCTGGCCAACACCCTCCCCGGGCTGCACACACACTCCTGCCTGCTGACGGCCTCCAGTGCACACGAGCGTGCTCACATGTGCCTGCTCACAGGCAGTCCGCAGCCTGCGCCACCCCTGCACCACCTGCCAGCCCTGGGCCCTGTCTCACTCCACCAAGTTTCTCGGTGACCATCTAACATCAGACAGCCCAGGCCTGGGCTCTGGAAGACGCACCACCCCCGCTGCAAACCTGGAGGGCCCTGCTTCTCAGACAGAGCTGTCCCCAGTGCCAGGGCAGGGGACAGAACCAACACAGGCCACTCAGGCACAGGTCCACCCTCACATGCAGGGGAGGGGAGGATCCCCAGACAGTGTCCCAAGAGTGGCTGCACCGGGCCAACTGCCCCCGAACACGGGGCAGCTGTGGTCCACCTCCGTCTGCATGGCCCTTCCAGAGCCACAGGTCAGTGAGAGCCAGTCACCGCCAGCGCCCGGCACCCAGGACTCCCCACCCCAATTTGGATGAATACCTGGTGGGGCCACCTGTGCTAACGGGACCCAGGTGTGGTCCCAACACTTCTCCCTGGGCCCAAGACCCTCCTACTTCCTGCTACACTCCAGACTTCTGACAGCCCGTGGTGAGGGCAGCACTCAGCACCCCCACGCAGGGGCTGGAGCTCACATGGGGCGTGAACAAGTCCCAGCATCTGAGGGAGCCGTCTTTCTGTTCACCCGGCTCACTGCCCAGCCTGGGCTGTGAAGAGGGCTAGCCTCACAGCCTCCCAGAGGAACACACGGCCCTGAAGAGCTGCAGAGGAGGGCTGACCCCAAGGGGCGCACCCCAGCCCAGGGGCCCATGGGGTCGTGGTCTGGAAGCAGCCAGAGGCTTCCCTGGCAAGAAGTGACAGGGAGAGAGTGCAGCTGCTCCTTCCAGAACCCTAGAGCACCTGGGCAGCCAGGGTCCCCCCAGAGAGGGCAGGCAGGGCTTGATGCCATCCTCCCAAACAAAAGAGAAGGGGACAAAAGTGACTTGGCCACGGAGACACGGCAACTGCTGCCTTAACCAGGTAGTCCAGGACAACAGCCAGCGATGCCATGTGGACACCAGGTTCCCAGAAATGATGTGACCAGAAGGCACCGCACCTCTCTGGCCTCCTCCTGAAACCCCCACCATCTCGGTCTAATCATGAGAAAAACAGCAGACCCCGCGGGAGGTGTTGCAGAGAACACCTGGGCCGTACCCTCAACGCCGCCGGGGCCGTCGACAACAAGGAGCATCTGAGGACTGTCCAGGCTTGGAGGGGCCTAGGGAGGAGGCACGAGGACCAAACGCAACGGGGCATCGGGGGGAGGGCCGCATCCAGTGGGCACTGCCTGTGACGAGACCGGACTCGGGGGTGTGAGAGCCAAAAATCCTCAACAAAACCCCAGCAAGCCCAAGGAAGCGGCGGGACAGGGAAACAGGCTGAGACCAGGCGGGAGCGTTTCAGGCTCCGGCAGTGAAATCAGCACAATGCACACCATCCATGGGCAGAGTGACGGGCAGAGACATTTGTCGTCACAGTGGATGCGGGAAAGCATGTGGCAAAATCCAGCACCCTTTCTCCATGGAAACGCTCAATAAAATAGACCCAGGGAAGAATTTCCTCAAGAGGATAAAGCCCACAGATGGAAACCCACAGCAATGTCCGCAGTGGGGAGAGGCTGAACAGGAACGGGACAAGGGTGCCCGTTCTCACCACCACTATCCAGCACGGCACGGGGATTCTGGCCAGAGCCACTGGGGGAAAACGAAGAAACAGAAGGCATCCAGATCGGAAAGGAAGATCAAAGTATCTGTGGAACAGGTGATGTGATCTTTTATGGAGGAAATCCTAAAGATCCCCCTAAAAAACTATTCAAACAATTTGGCAAATTTGCAGGATACAAAATTAACATAAAGCCATTTGTGTTTTCTGTATAATACCAATGATCAATCTGGAAAGTTAAAATAATTCCAGCCCTGGCTGGAGTGGCTCAGTGGACTGAGTGCCAACCTGTGAACCAAAGGGTTGCAGGTTCAATTCCCAGTCAGGACACATGCCTGGGTTTCAGGAGGTCCCCAGTAGGGGGTGCACAAGAGGCAACCACACATTGATGTTTCTCCCCTCTTCCTCCCTTCCTTCCCCCTCTCTAAAAATAATATTATAAAACATCTGAAAACAAAAAGGATAATCCCATTTACAATAGCATCAAAAAGAAAAATACCTAGGAATTACCTACGGAGGTGAAAAGACTTGTGCGGGGGAAACTACAAAATGTTGCTTAAGACACCAAAGAAAGAAAATAAGTCACCAAAACACAGAAAGATATCTGTGATTACGTATCGGGAAGTTTAATATTGTTACAATGTCAGTACTATACAAAGCAACCTGTAGACACAGGAATTTCAAAAACCCATCGTAGAGTTCACGTGGAATCTCACAAGACCCTGAACAGCCCAAGCAGCAAGGGTGAGAACAAGGAGGCAGGAGGTCCCGCACTCCCTGGTGGGAGACCCACTACCCAGCGACAGCGATCACGCCGGTGTGGTCCTGGCAGACGGATGGACAGACATGGGGCCCGGCGGGACAGAGACTGCTCTACGGCAGAGCAGAAGGCCAACGGGGACCCTCATACCCTCAGATGGTTTCTAGCAAGGGCAGCAGGACAGAAAGGGCCGTGACTGCAGCATGCAGTGCCGGGAGAACTGGACGTCTGCACCCAGGAAAATGGAGTTGGATACGGACCTCACACCACGAACAGAATTAACTCAAAATGGGCTGAACACCTTAGTGTCTAACATCGCACAGTGAATCCCACCAGGAACACAGGAGAACAGCCTTCAGACACTAGAGCGAGGCTGTGCGGTGGCCTCTGGGCTGTGACAGTGACAGCACAGGTGACAAAAGAAGACATGGGTAAACTGGCCTTCATCGGCACTAGTGGTCTGTGCGCCACAGGACACGGTCCGTGGCGCTGGAGAGGTGCTCACGGGATGGAGGGGGGGGCACTTGCACCACACAGCTGCTAAGGGTTATACCCAGAATGCGTGCGGAGCTCCTCACTCGACAACAAAGAACCGAGCCCCACGCAGGAATGTCGAAGGGCTCGGACCACTGCTCAGCGTCACCAGTCGCCACAGACCCGCATTTCAGACCACAAGGAGGTCCCGCTTCCCACCCCTTAGAATGAACAGACAGGCAGGGACTGGCGTCCGGGCCCCCATGCCTGCTGGTGGGGTGTGAAATGCTGCATGGAGTGACCACGGGACCCCGCAATCCCACTGCTGGGCGCGTCCCCGAAGGCACGCAGAGCCAGAGCCCAGAGAGACGCTGTCACCCCCACATGCACAGCAGCACTGCTCACAACTGCCAGAAGGTGAAAACCACCCACGTGTCTGTCCATGGATGAGGGATAAAGTCTCTCACACACTCACACAGGGACGTCACTCAGAGGAAGGAAGCTGTGACAGGCACGACAACACGGACGTACCCAGAGGGCGTCACGCTGAGCGACATGTGCCAGACAGAGAAGGTCAGACCCCAGGAGTCGGGAGGAGCCAGACCCACAGAGAGAGAGCAGACGGTGGTGCCGATGCTGCTCGGGAGGACGGAAGGTTCTGGAGAGAGCGGTGGTGACAGCTGCACAGCGGTGGGCAAGTGCCTGATGCCCCTGAGCTGTGTATGCAGAAGTGTTGGGTGGGAGCTGTGCATCCCCCACACAACAAGTGGCTCTGGGTGCTAAGAGGCACCCGCCTCGTTGACAAGACCACTGTGGCGGGACCCAGGCCACGCCACAAGGAGCGGCTTCAGAGACCAGGCAGCACTGCCCCTGGGCATCCAGCTCGGAGGGCGGGCAGGTGGGCAGCAGCAATGTGCAGTCCCGCTCTACGCACCCGGCCACCCCCGAGGCAGACAGACTTGGGGAGTTGCCAGAGCCCCTAGCCTGTGTGCCCTGAGCCACAGCACGCGAGTGAGGTCACCCAGCCTGGTCCATGGCCAGGCTGCCGTGAGGTCATAGTAAACCTGTCCTCACTGCCGGCCCCAGGAGAGCTCCAGCAGGAGCAGGGGACCCTGAACACCAGGCATCAACAACCCAACACCGTATCAGGCCAGAGCCCCTCCCAGGCTCCTCACCCCATGCCCCGGTGAGCCCAGAGACAGGTCATAGGACACGCCCAAACCTGGCTGTGTCCCCCTGGCCCCCAGGGCCTGCAGCCACTGCCCTGGGCCCCGGGTGGGACAGTCCAGTCATTGCCAAGACCCTGAGCCCAGGGGACCTCGAAGCCCACCAGCACGAGGCCTGTTCGCAGAGGGGCCCCATCTGACTTCAGGGAGCACCCTCATCTGGGCAACCATGAGGGCCCCGCCCCACTGTCTGCTGTGAGGGCAGGGGTGGGGTCTCGTCTGTGCCGGAAGCCCTCCCACAGGGGCACCCCAGGGGCAGCAGGGCAGCACGCGCCCTCCTGGGACTCGGGGGTCTCCACACCCGTTCCCCTCAGGGCACGTGCCCCCAACTCACCTGCCATGCCACGGCCAGCTGGGAGATCTCCCGGCCCGACATGCCCACCGTCAGCTGTGCAATCTCCGAGCACTTCTTTCCGTAGTCAAACTGGGCCAGCTTCAGGCGCCTGGTGAGCAGGGGTTCCCGGGTGACGCCGGGGCACCCCAAGACCCGGGCGCCTCCAGAGGCCCGTGAGGGCCCTCGACTCCCACCTGGAGGGAGGGCGGCAGCCTGCGCAGGGAACCCCAGGCCTCTCGCACCCGCCCTTCCTGCCCTCGTGGGCA
This sequence comes from Tonatia bakeri, assembly GCA_004024845.1. Classification (NCBI taxonomy): domain Eukaryota; kingdom Metazoa; phylum Chordata; class Mammalia; order Chiroptera; family Phyllostomidae; genus Tonatia; species Tonatia bakeri. The sequence continues at coordinate 276,855 of PVIA01000419.1, forward strand.
CTTGCTTTCCTCCGGGGGCCCTCTGGGGGTCCGGGGGCGGGGCTAGGTGGTGAGGATGCTGGGGGGACGTGCTGCAGCGCAGCGGCCGTGCAGGTCAGGACCTGGGAGAACCAGGGGCCCCGCCGCCCACCCTGGGGCAGGACCACGTCCACCTCACGCCGGGCCCTGCCCCATGCCCCAACTACGGGGCAGCTACGATGGCGCTGGGAGGTGGGGCCAGGGGACACGCGGGCGGGAGACCACAGGGGGTGCACCCAGTGCTCTGATTTGGAGTGAGGCTCATACTGAAACCCCAGGTGCCACAGTCTCTCACAGGGGTGCCAGGCAGAAGGTCTGGGAGAAATAAACCACTCAGACACACCCCACAGCCGTGTCTGGGCTGCCATCGTCGGGCTAGGGTGGCCAGTGGGGAGTGGGGGGCCAGGGAGGCAGCCAGGGGCATAGGGAGGAGGCAGCCCAGAGAGAGTGGTGGTTGGGGGGCAGCAGGAGGGCAAGGCCATCTGGAGCAAAAGCTGCTTGCTGCTGCCAGCAACAGCAGGGATTCAGGTCAGCGCTGCTGAGAGCTGCCCCCAGAGACGGTGAAAATAGCCCAGCCTCGGCGTCATATCTGGAGCATTCCCAACAAAGTGTGGGAGGAGGGCGCCACTACCCAGGGGGCTTCATTGGAGGGAGCCTTGCTGTGTGCTGGCACTGGGCCCCCGGCCCCTGAGAGTGACGGTGGATGGTGGTCTCAGAGTGACTCTCTGTGAATGCAACTGGACACCGTGGCCCCCAACGACACAGGCCCGGCTGCCACCTGGGGTCTGTTTTCCTAAGGCCCCTTGTGCACCAGAAAAGGGTGGGGAGACTGGTCACACAGGGCTAGGGGCTCCTGACTGGAAGACTGATGGTGAGCTGGACCGGAGCTGGGGCTGACAGGAAGTGACAGGGCCTCCAGCAATGAAACTTCACATGGCTCCCGAGGCCCTCATGAAGCCACGGTGGGGGGAGGGAGGGACTAAAGCCCAGGGTGGGGACCCGGAGCTGGCAGGCCCCTGTGGGACAGGGTGGGAAGTGAGGGCGGGCTGCCCCCAGACACTTACTGCTTTCCTTCTGTGGCTGGTTTAAGAACATACTTGTCAAAATACATTCTCACCAGGCGCTCCCGTTCCTCCAGCTGCGGCAGCTCGAAGCCAACGATCTCATCGATGCGGTCGTTGACGGCCCAGTCGAACTGCTCGGGCTGGTTGCTGGCCAGCACCAGCATGAACCTGCACTGGCAGACAGAGGGGCTGAGGAGCTCAAGAGCCACACACTGGCTCTCTGGGGCGCAGCCTCAGACCCACAAAGGGCAGCTTTCTAGCAGGTTCTACTCGGCAGCTTTGTAAGACTCGGCATGGCCTTACGCCACCCCTCCCCCAACAGTTCTGTCCCTGCCACACCTCTCTGGCCAACAGCCCCACCCGAGGGGGCAGCTGGATGAGCCCGCTGCGCACAGTAAGGCCAGGGACCCCAGGGCTGAGACAGACCACTGCCCCTCAATCAGGAAGCCGGGTTCCGGGGCCACCGCCCATCCACCTGCCCCAGTCGTGCAGCAGGGCAGGAGCACACACACCCCCAAGCTTCTCAGCCAGGACACGGAAGGATGACCTGTCTCCCCAGCAGTGCCAGAACCCCCTTGTTGGCCAGTGCGGGGGGGACTGGAGGGGCCTCGCCGGTGCAGAGGAGCGTGACTAGGGGATAGGGAAGAGGCCAACCCACTCTCAGGGCATCTGTGCCCCAGGGTACCCCGTTGTGGGGCCATAGCCCTGACCACCCATCTCTGGGGGGCGGCCAGAGGTGCCAGGGATGTTGACTTTGCCACCCAGCTCTGCCTGAGACCCCTGGTAGGTCTCAGGGAGGGCCCAGGCATGCTGCACCAACAAAGGGGCTGGAGGTATCCTGAACCCGAGACACCGCCGAGGCGGTGCGGGCGCCTCCTGGCCGTGCCCGGCAGCAGCAGCGCAAGCAGAGGCAGCACCTCGGTTTCCCCCGTGGGAGGCCACCACGAGGACTGAGCGGGCTGAGGCAGAAAGCACTGCGCTCGGGTCCTGGGGCTGGCGGGTGGCCCTCACTTGCTGCTGTGCTGGCCCGTCCGGTGCAGGAAGGCATTCAGAGTGGCCCTGAGGTCCTCGCTGATCCTCTCCTGCGGAGACAAGTTCCAGGGTGAGGTGCGAGCTGCCCACTCGAGCGCAAAGTGCTATGAGCAGCCCCCCGGAAAGCCAGCGTGTGCACCCCCAGGATCGTGACAGCGTCTCAGGCCCAACCTTGAAGACTGACACCTGACTTCAAGAAGACCCTGAAAATGCCCCCGACACAACCTCTGTTTCCCAGACAGAGCTCAGAAAGGAGGCACTGCTGAGGAGTGGACTTGGACCAGACCTCCGCCACAGCCCTCCCCTGAAGCGCAGACGCAGCCGGGCCCTGGGCTGGCCCTCGGCCAGGCAGAGCTTCACACTCACGGTTGCTCGCTTCCGGAGGAAGGCATCTGCTTCATCCACGAAGAGGAGGAGGCTGTGAAGGGTGGGGCCATGTGAGCCATGGAAGGGTTCCAGCACACGCACGCGCTGCCCCTTCTGGTCAGTCAGGGGCTTGGGAGCCAAAACCCCACGCCACCCCCAGCTCTTTGGGACCCCAGCCCTCAACCTGGGACAAGGTGTCGTGCCAGGTGCCAATGTCAGGAGAAAGCGGCTGGGACAAGCAGGACCCTGGCATGGCACTGAGTGAGCCACCCGGCCACTGGGAACTGCACTGCAGAGAACTCCCCACCCCACTAGGCACTGCGGGGACGCAGGGACGCCAGGACAGGCTGTGGGGAGAGTCGACAACCCTTCCCGGCAGCAACAACCCAGTGGCCGCCAGGAGTGGGGCATGGCAGCGCTCGCCAGAGTGGGGTCGGGAGGGGCCCGCTTACCCTCGTCGGCTGGTGCTGGCCCAGTCGAAGACCTTGTGCATGGCAGTCACACCGTCCCGCCCCATGGGGGCCACGTCCCCGCCCGTCATGATGGCATAGTCCATGCCCGAGTGCAGTGCGAGTTTCTGGAGAGCAGGCAGAAGGTGGGGGCGGGGGGGATGGGGCGGGGGCAAGATGGGGTGGGAAATCAGGCAGTGCAGACAGGCTGGGGATGGGCAGGCGAGCAGGGTCTTTTCCTCCCCTCGGCCCACCCCTGTCCAGGCACCCGGAGCACAGGAGGCCCACGAGGGGAGGGCCCCCCCACCCCACCCAGGCTCTCTGGGCGGGTGTGACCCCAGGGACAGGCCACCCTCACCTTGGCAAACAGAGTCTTCCCGGTCCCAGGGGGCCCATACATCAGCACGTTCCTGTATAGGCTGTGGTTCCTTCTGGTGTTCCTCGTGGCGATGGCGATGTCACGCACCCGCGCCTCCAGGCTGGGCTGCTAGGGGACAGGCGTTGGGTCTGGGGGACGCTCTGCTGCCAGGCCTGTCCCTCCTGAGCACCTGGGCCAGGCAAGGGCAGCACCCCCCACCCCTCGACCCCCACCTCTGCTGGGCCAGCAGGGCGGCACCACTCACACTGAGGACCACTCCCTCCAGGGCATCCTGAGGTTTACTGAGGAGCCGCCTGCTGACCTACAGAGGACACACGGTCAGGGTCATCGGGTCACCGGTGCAGCCCGCCGTGCAGCCATCAGGGCCGGGCAGCCCGCCCGCCACGCAGGAATGAAAGGGCCCTGGGCCCCCAGCCCAGGACACACAGGGCCGCATGTCGGGAGGTGGCCAGAGCAGGCTGCCCGTGGGGTTGGGCTGTGTCAAGAGTCGCCACCGGCCTCTTTCCTCCTCGACCACCAGCACCATGGTCAGTACGGGGACTGCAGCCGGTGGGAGAAGACGGCCCCCAGAGTCCACGCTGGGCAGGACGCCTGCCTCCCTGGGCAGGGGCAGCCAACTTCCAGGAGCCTCTTGACAGGGGAAGGGCTCCCAGGATCCCCAGCAGTTCGCAGACACCCCGGAGTCGAGCCGGGGGGGCAGTCCCATCACAGACCCAGAGTCAGCACCACACCTGGGATGCGCCTCCCCTGGCACAGACTCCGACAGACCCCAGGGACAGCATCGAGGCAGAGAGAGTCCCAAGCAGACCCACAGTGAAGGAGGAAAAGGGCGGTGTCTGGGCGAAGCGGGGAAGGAGGACACAGGTGTCTGGCCGCTATGCCAGGAGTGGACGGGACACTGGGCCCCCACAGCCAGGCCTCCCGTTACCTGCAGCGGGTGCCGCAGCGCCTCCAGCACCGAGATTCGAGAAGTCTCCCTCACCAGCGAGGGCTTCCCCAGCCGGGCCTCAATGTACCGCCCAGCCACCAAGGTTGCGTTCTTGGCAGAGTAGACCCCAACAGCCAGCAGTGTCAGCCCCGCCACCTGCATCAGGCCCGAGAGGAGGCGAGTGATGCCCACCGCACCGCACCTCCCTGTGGTTGCCGCCGAGCCCTCACCACCGCACCCGCCCTGTGCCCAGTGCCGGGAGGGGTCCCATGGGGGGGGGTCTCCAGGCCCACCCCAGCAGCCTCAACTCCCCACCACGGCAGAAGGCGAGATCCCCCAAAGCTCCCCCCGAACTGTTTCTCAGAATGCTGCCAGGGACGTGGCCCAGCGGGACCCGAGAAGCCTGTAGCCATGGGAGCCCCCACAGGCAGCTGGAGGACAAGCCGGCACCGGGGCGGGAGCTGCTGAGGGGCCCCCAGGACCGACACCGACACCTGCTCTCGGACCTGGGACTGCTCCCTCCTACACGGTCAACGGCCAAGCCACCGCAGGAGGCCATGGCTCCTGGGCCACAACCTCACATCTTCCCGCTTCCCCCCGCCCCCGCCCTGCATGTCTGTCCAGCTTGGAAGACACACATTCAGTTCACGGACAGGATGGACAGACAGCCAAGGACAGGCAGGGCCTCTAGGGTGAGGACTTGACTAGCACACAGGTCTCTGGATCTCCAGAACAGGGGGTAAGGTCAGGAGCCCACCAGGCGGAGACCACAGGGTGCCCCAGCGCACACACGGTGGCTCAGAGGGACGAGCGCAGATCCCCGCCAGGGGCAGAGGGCATGCAGGACTGCAGGCCACGGGAGCCACAGGGTCAGCCTCCCCGGGCCCCCCTCTCAGTCAGCTCTGCTGTCCCTCTTAGTGTCCCTCTTAGTGGCCCTTCGAGCCAGCTCAGTGAGGGCCCACGAACATAACCTGCTCTAAGGTATGGGACCAACGTCCCAGCAGCCAGCAGCCGGGAGGAGGGTGCCGATGGTCAGGAGGCTGAGCACCTGGAGCCACCTCCCCGTCTAAACAGCTAGGACCAGTGGGGAGCACAGCCACACTTGCTGCTCACCCAGGCCCCCCTCCTCCGGCCACCATGCACACTCAGCAAGGTCGCAGGGGCTCGAGCCCGGCCTTCCTTGCAGGTTCTTGGTCTCCTCAGACCCCGCCCTGCACTTTCCTCGGAGCTTTCGAGTCCACCAGGTTCTATCCCTGAGTCACAAGTGTTTTCTCTGCAGCTTCCAGTACAAACACCCACAGCTGAGGCCACGGCTGGGTCGCGCACAGTGCGGGCCACCCCCTACAAAGGAGTTCACCTTTGTTCCAGGACACAGGCTAACCCAGAATCACTGATTCCTTTAAAAGACTAACTGGCCAGCATGCTGGCCAGCTGCCTCCATCACATGCAGCTCTCCTCACCAACACTGATGGGCAGGAACACTCACAGGCGCTCCCCCAGCACCCCGTGTCCCTAGGAGGCAGGCAGGGCAGGACCAGAGTCGCCCTGTGTGCCGGGCAGGGACACCGAGGCCTCAGAGCCAAACCCACAGTCCTGCAGCACCCCCCCACCCCCATGTGCCCAGGGGCACATGGGGGTGGGAGGGGGGCAGGAGGCTGCAGCCCGGCAGCTGGCTGTGCTGCTCGCTCTGTGAAGCAGTGCACAGGAGGTGGCAGCTGGGGCTGAGAGCTGGCACCAACTCCAGGCAGTGTGCTAGGGAGCCAGAGGGCCCGCTGAGCTCACCTGGCCCCACTGAGCCACAAGCTGGACAACCCAGAAGGCAGACCCATTTTCTGCAGGGCCACCCCGTGAGGGTGTGGCCCCCTGCATGGCGCACACAGCAGCTTGAGTCACTGGGCTCAGGTGGACAACTGCAGGGGCCGTTTTAAGAGCCACCAGACTGACCAGCTGCAGGGTCCCCAATGGAAGCCCCCGGCTGTCCTCCCCGGACAGTCCAGTCCAGTCCAGGCTGCCCTGGAGGCGTGGCCTGACCTCACCCTGCCCTCCATCCTGAGTGCGGCTGGAGCTCTGTCCAGAGCAGGAAGCAGTGCTCTGGGATGCCCAGATCCTCCTCCCCAGCTGGCTGCTATGCTGGGGGTCAGCTGGAGTGCTGTCCGGCCCTTCAGGGCACCCAGGTCTCAGCCTAGAGCCGGGTGTGGGAGCACCAGGCAGCCAGAGGGCTTCCAGGAGTTCCTCCAAGAGGGGCGCCCGCCCCACGGCTCAGGGCACAAACCAAAGGCTGACCTCCACTTCCTGGTGGAAATGCCCATTTGAAGGGGGCTCCCCGACATGACTGCTGGCCCCCCACGTCTCAGGCAGGACCCACCACTGAGGTTGCAGGCAGGTTTTCAGTCACACTACCTGAAGGCGATGGGGAACCCCTCTGTGCCAGGGTTTACCAGACATGGCCAGCATCGACATGGAGCTGTCCCACTAGCCCCAAACCCAGAGGCCCCGTCATACCTGGTGCAGGTGAGGGCAGCGGAAGGACCAGCAGCCACCACCTCCCAGGATGGGCACAAGCCCAGCAGAGGCCCCAGCAGACCCCACAGGGGCAGCAGCACTTACTGTGGCTGTCACTTTGTCCCAGTCTGTCACAAAGGCACGGAATCCTTCTCCAAACAGGGTGCCAGCCGTCCTGCAGGGGAAGCAGCGATGTGACCAGGAGGGACCGGGCCCAGCACAGGGCTGGAGAGAGGCCGCCCCTGTCCCTGAGCCCCTGTCCCTGAGCCCCTGTCCCTGAGCCGGCGGTGGCTCCACGGGGACCCGTGTGCGGGCACACCTGATGGATTCCAGGACGGTCTGGCGGCGCTCCGAGGCCTGCAGGCGGATCTGCTCCCGGATGATGTCCGCGTTCTCGCGCTCGGCCTTGGCCCGGGCACGTGCCTCCGCCTCCACCCGCAGCATCTCGTTCTTGTGCCGCAGCTCCATCTCCCGCTCCACGGTGGCTTGCGGGAAGACAGGAGGCCACGCGTTCAGAGCCCCAGGGCCCAGGCACCCTTCCCACAGGAGAGCGACTCCCCTGATATCCTGGGGTGCCCGGGGCAGGAGAAAAGCAAGCCCAGAACGCCCAGCCCAAGGGTTTCTGCTCTAAAGCCCCAGCTCCGAAGGCAGAGACCCCTGTAGGTTGCAGGATGCAGGGCAGGGCCCCAGAGCAGACAGCAGCACCCACCCGCCCCGGCCCCACCCACCAGCTGGCCCCGCCCACCAGCTGGCCTCACGCCTTTCTGGAGCCACAGCCTCCCAGGCCCGCACAGAGGACGCTGCCCTAACCCTCGAGGCCCTGGTCGCACTGCCCACCCTACCTCGCCTCATGGCCTCCTGCTTCTGCACAGACTCCTCCTGCTTCCGCAGGTTCTCCTCATTGAGAAGTTGCTGAAAAGAAGCCGTGAGAGAAAAAGGGGAAGCTTTCAAAACGAGTGAACAGTTGGCACCCACCCGAGAGGCCAGCTGCGTCAGCCATCAGCCGTGGGAAGCAGCTACCACCCCAGAGCTCAGACCGTCTTGGGGACGACGGACGCAGGGCCTGCAGGTCTGAACACAGCGGGGGACATGCATGACCAAGGGGCCAGGTTCATAAGCTCCCCACCAGCATAGCTCCGGCCACGGGGCCACGGCTGCCCATAAAACACTCTGGTTTCTGACTGCCAGACTTTAAAGCTATGATGCCCACGACGGGCACGAACATTTGAAATCCCCCGTAAACCCATCAGAGCCAAGTTTCCGGTCACACCCACCTGGGAGAGCCCTAAAAGAAGGGGCGGCACCTCTGCCACGGAAGCCCCACAGCGAGGCATGGTATGGCCTGAGGGCATGTGCCAGCGCTCCCTCAGGACCCGTCACAGACCCAGTGTCCTCACCACCCGCCCCGGAAGACACCAAGGTGCCCCCGCATGCTGGCGTGCAGACTCACCTGCTGCTTCAGCTGGTCCTCATAGCGCTGCCGGGCCAGCTTGTCCTGGTACTGGGCCCTCTACGGGGGGGAGAGAGCAGCCCCGACCAGGCTCAGCTGGGGAAGCGGGTGGACGACCTGTGTCGGCCCAGACCGGTCTGGGCACCGGGGCCTCGAGCCGTCCAGCCCCACTGGCCGTCCACCAGCACACAGGCACGGGCTTCTGTCACGCTCAGCATGGGGCAGCCCAGGGGCCTCGAGCATGTGTGTCAAAGCCGCCCCAGGCCCTTGACCAGGCAACAGGAGACCCTGACTCCCCACAGGACCTCGCCGTACCCCTGCAGCCCTCCTGGTCACCCAGCCCCCCCCGTGCCCGTGGGGCCCCACGGCCCTTACAGCCTGGTGCTGCCGAGTCTCCTCGTTCAGGGTCTTCCTCCGCTCCTCAGCCTGCACTCGGACCTGCTCGCTCTTCAGCTGCTCCACCGCGGCCTCGTACTCCTGCAGACCCGCCAGGCCTCCACTCAGCATTCCAGCCCGGGCCCACCCCCACGCCAGGGGCCTCAGGGGCGCACACATCCGGGCACAGGTGCTGCTGCCAGACCCACCACTGACTAGGGCCAGGCTCTCACCTCTCCATTCCCCGCCGATTCCCCGGGAAGGAGGTGCATCCCTGCTCTGCCTCCCCATACCACCCCGGCCACGCCCCCCTCAGCTACCACTCACTTTGATCTTGGACTGCTGCTCCAGCTGCAGCGTCTGCTCCTGCATCTGCGCCAGGCTCAGCGCCTCCTTGGCGTGTCCTGTGGGAGGCGCGGGAGCCTTAGGGCACACGGGCGCCAGGCGAGCAGTCTCGCTGCCAAGTGGCCGCTAGAGAGACCGCAGCTCTCCTCACTCTCCAAGCCCACGTGCCCACCTTCTTCCTGCTGAGACCTTACCCAGTGACCGTCACCTACATCTGCTCCACCCCCAAGTGAAAGACCCTCTGGGGGACCACCCCACCGCAGAGGGCTCCATCCGAAGGGCTGACCCTTGCCCACTGAAGTCAGCAGCAGTCCTCTCCCTCCCAAATGAAAAGCTGGCTCACAGCTACTGTCCGGTTCCTCACAGCCCATGGGCTTCTCTCAAGCCTACACCACGGCCCTGACCAGGCCTCAGGCACTTGCAGGAAGAAGAGCGGCAAGAAGTGAGTGAGAGTTAAGTCAGAGACAAGCCAGGTGCACCAAGCGGCGGCTCTTCACTAAGCATATGCTAAAAGCACACGTGTCGTAACGCCTTTGACGTGTGTTTCCCTCGTGAGGTGAACTCACATCTGTCCACGTTGAGTGTTGTGGAAAGAAACCCAGTACTGGTCCCTCTCAGCCAAGGAAGACCAGGCCTCTCGGGCCCAATACAGCTGACCCTGAACTCCGTGGGCTGAACATCTCGGGCCGCTCCCGTGTAGATTCTTTCACGAGCATGCGGTCAATCCTCCGTCTCCCTGGGTTTCACCGCCACGGACTCAGCCAACCGTAGGTGGACAACAGTATATCCTCCGAGGTTGGGGGGCCACACGTGTGCAGGGCTGACTGGGCTGAAGGAGGGCTTTTGGCTGTGCGGGGCAGGCAGCCCGGACCGCTGCGTGCTCACAGGTCAGCTGTGTTTCACTGGGATTCTCCTGTCCCACCAGAGCTGGAAAGAGTGTGGTACCACGAACGCAGCTCCCTGAAGCAGCCACGTCCCCAGGCGGTTCCCTCCGCTCGCCCACCCACCAGCCCCCACCATCCGTCGTGCTGTTTGAGCCGTTGGAGCAGGTTGCAGGCCGTGGCGCCCAGGATCCTGTGGCACACACGTGTGTCATTGATGGAAAAAAGCATCTGTTTATAGTCCGGCGAGGTGGGGGCGCCCCATGCGCTAGACGGAGGTGACGGAAGCCTTGGGGTCTGCATGGCCTGCTGGGGTGTGCGGTTTGGCAGGAAGCGGCACACCGCAGGAGCTGCTTTGACAACAAACCCTGACCATGAGAGACGTGTTCGGCGCCACGGGCCCACCACGCTGGGGCTGAACCCCAGCCAGACGGTTTGCTCGTGTGAACTTTGGCCAGCCAGGTAAACCTCTGAGTGCCTCATCTGACACGGAGCACGCTGAACGCCCCCCCCCCACCCAACACACACACACACTCTTGGAGGGAACTGAGAACGCAGGCTACTGCTTGGCACAGGCCTGGCGCCCGGCTGCTCCGGTGACCACGCAGGCTGCAACTTCAGGACTGACAGTAACACTCATCACCGTAATGCACTCTGCACCAGGACACGTGCGCTCGCAGGCATCGAGAGGCAGCCACTACTGGCCGGGTGCTCTTTCAGGCACCCGCCATCCTGAGTGTACAGGTGGGGGACTGGAGAGCTGGACACCGGGCGCACCAGGGGCCCCAGGGATAGAGCAGGTGGTCCCGCTGCCAGGAGCAGCAGTCGGCTCTGGTTGGCTGAGCAGGCAGGCTAAGGCTGAGAAGTGTAGGTGTGGCTGCCTGAACCAAGTGTCTGAGGGGGACAGGCTTGCCCAGGGTCTCTGAGACACAGGAGTGTGAAGCGCTCTGGGGAGAAGGTCTTGGGGACAGGAAGGGGCGGACCACCAGCGTGAATCCTCTCCCATTGGGCAGCAGCAAAACCAAGAAGGACGGCAGGAACAAAACCGACTTAGAACCCAAATCTGGTGTAGTCACCAGACGTGGGGACTGATGGGAGACCGTAACTCCAGGTGGTGGCACCTGAGGACTCGTGAGGACATGCTGCTTGGTGGGGGAGGGAAGGCCTGGCCGTGGGGGAGCAGAGGGAGGCGCTGGGACCTGGGTGGAGCGTGTTCTGGGGCAGGAGATGCAGGAGCAACTCAGCGGTGTGAGCAGGCGGCGGGAGGGAAGCCCCGGCGCTGCCCCTCCCACATCCAAGGCTACCTGCACTGCATGACCGTGGGGGGTGGGGGGGCTGACAGTCAGGGGGCACCTTCTAAAAGCGGGAGAACTTTGACACTCTGGAAGTGGGTGAAACCCTACAGGAGCTGGGGCACAAAGGTGTCCCCCAACTAAGCCTTTAGCAAGAAATCCAGTTAAGAGCCAAGTCATCTGAGGGACTCTGACCCTGGCCACTGTTTTCTGAACCCACCCTGGTGACTAAAATTCCCTGGAAAACCTAATACACCTAGCCTGGGTGAGCGTGTCCCAGCCAGGCACAACAGGCTGTCCTGGGCCTGGGCCCAGATGTCTGGATGCTATGAATGTCCCTGCGGGATCTGACAGCCAGGGAGGCCCAGAGACCTTAGCCCAGACGACCGCACAGCTGCAGGAGAAGGGCTAGACTGAGTCCCAACTGCAAGGCAGGGTCCCCTGTGCCTCTTACAAGGTTTCTCTGTAGGGTCTCCTTTGAAAAGAGATCACTTCTGCCTCAACAAAAGTTTGAGAGCCACTGTATTCTTTCAAGTAACGTTTATTTGGTGTTTTCTACGTTCCAGGCTCTTAAACGCACTAAAGCCACAGGAGGAAGGGAATTGTGGTAAAGGTCCCGGCTCAGGGAAGCTCCAGCTGCCGCCATGCCTGGAGGGCCCAGGGTCAGGAAGGTCACCAGGCTGGGCCTGGGTTGTCTGCCCTGTTTACAGCCTCGCCTACCTGCGAGCTACCATATCCCAATAATAAGTGTAAGTCTGTTATTTCCTTTTCAAAACCGATGACCCTCCACCATGCGTCCCTTCAAGTGGAAAACTGCCAGCAACCACCACAAATCGGCCCCGGATCTGGCCACGCCTTGGCCGGTCCACGTGGAGAGGAAGGAGCTTCGACACATGGCAGGAACTGAAGACCGGAGACCAGCCCCGGAAGCTGCTACCTGTGACCTCTCCAAGTCCCCTCCGCACCGGTCTCCTCACCTGCAGAGCACGTGGCAGCTGAGAATGCGCCTAGAGCGATAGGATCCCTACCTTCCCCCTACACACGATAGCTGAGGCACACTCACTCCTGGAGGCCTGTTTCCTCGCCTGACAACTACGACTGTCGACAGTCACTTGCTACATCGCTCAGACGACTAAGGGACTAAAAGTCCCTGAAGGCCGGCACGCAAGGCGCTCGGTGGACCCTCCTCGGAGGAGCCCCTGACCCGTCCCGCCCTCGCCCACGCCGCCGCACTCACTCGAGTGCTCCAGCTCGCGCGCCGCCTTGGCCGCGCGCTCCAGGCCCGTCGGATCGAAGTTGCTCCATTTGTCCTTGGGCGCCGATCGGTCTCCAGCGCCACGGTCCCCGCCGCCTTCAGCCCCAGGCTTCGCGGGCGGCAGAGGCAGAGGGGACCCCTCGCCTTCACCCTTGGGGCCCTTGATGCCGAAGAGCCACGACATAGCCCGCGAGCGTCACGCGCCTCAGCAGCCGCCAGGACCCGCTAAAACGCGCGACTCGGAGCTCTCCCCACGCGATCTGTGCCGGCGGTCAGAGCAACTGCGCAGGCGCGACACACACCTCTTACTCCTGGGCGACGGAAGCTCTGGAGCGCCCCCACCCCTCCTGCGGCACTCGGATTGGCCAGAATGACTATGACATCATCATAGTCAACCAGGCTTCCGCTCCGTGATTGCCCGAACTGGCTAAGGGGGCAGGTCGCTAGAGGGCGGGGCGAGACCCCTGGCTACGGCGTTCGGTCAGGGACAGAATTCATGGGCTGGAAAGCCTTTGTGTACTGGGATATGTCAGTTCCAAGTAGCAACGGCGTCCCGTTGCTACGGGCGCTCGCAGAGGTCTAGACGTGGCGGAGGCTCACGTGCAGGTACCGATAGAGCAGAGGATTCTTGATGTGCGGCCCGGACGGGAGAGACTGCGACAGGAAGAATCTGCGGGAGGAGTCTGACCCGCCGAGGAAAACCCCATCCAGGGCGAGGTGCGGAGCCTCGGCACACAGGACCGAGCGGCCTCTCGGACTGCTCCCCCCATCCTGGCCCTGCTCCACGTGGCCCTGGCGCAGAGCTGACGGTGGCGAGGGGATGGACCCTGCGCACGGCGGGAGGGTGCGGGGTGAGCCCGACCCTGGAGAGTGAGGCTGCTCTCGGTATGGTGACACGAGGGTAGAGCATGGTCCCATGCAGTCTCCCGCCACCGCCCCTGGATGAAGGGCCCGACTGGAGAAAAGCCTCCCACCCCACCCCCGCCGAATGCCCTCTCGCTGTCTCAGCGAGGCACAGTAGTCGGTGGTTGTGTGATTCTTTGCGTTACTCAAAAGTGGCTCACGAGGGGGACGGATGACAGATCTCCGACCACGGGAAGTCTGCAGAGGCAGAGCAGGTCCCCCAAAGCCCCACAGAGGGCGCCCTGGCTGGAGAACTTAGGTCTTGGCTTCTGGTCACTGACTGGTGAAGACTTTTGCTTGGGAACTTCCGAAGGCCTCGTGCCTGCTTCCTGGACAAAGGGGCAGGCAGGACCCTCCTGGGACAGAGGGAGACAAGGGTGGACAGAGGCCTGCGTTGCTCTGGGACCCACAGTGCCCAAAGTTAGCAACGTTTGCCTTTGCACCTACATCCAAGTTGCCTGTTCATTCTTTCCTTATAGAATTGATTGAATTCCTGGAATTATATGGAGTGGGTCTGCCCACTAGATTGAAAACAATTGTAAGCCTGAATAAAAATAGGAAAAAAAATTCAACGACAATTTTTTTTTCTCCCTCCAAAATGAAGAGAAAACCAAATGAGTTTTCCAGCCAGATACCCACAGTGGCCATCATCAAGGTTTTCATGGACTAGCACCGACCACACCTCCGCAGCCGCCCTGGCTGGCTGCGCTGGGTGAGGAGGAAATGGGTCAAGGGCCCAGGCTCTTGGCCAAACGACCCTCCGCCACAAGCCCCACCGCCACAAGCCCCTCTCTAGCTCCACCCACAGGCCAGCGTTTGGCAAGCCTCTGTGCTTTCATATACAAAGGAATAAACTGAGAATATAGCTCTGCACTTAAAAAGTCAGCTTCAGAAGAGCACATCCGATTCATTTAACGTGTTTTTAAAAAACAAAACAAAGCAGTGTCGTGACAACTGTGACAACCGATGTCATGGGAGTGCTGGACGATCAGGGCGATCACTTCATAGGTTACACAAACATTTAATAGTCTCCTTTTGTCCTGGCCGACGAGCTAGCCCGTGAATACAGGGTCCAGCACAAACAACACCCCTTTTAATTACAAACACTTTTATTACAAAATCATAAGAATGTAATTCTGTGACATAACAATATCACACTCAAGCACACCATATAACATTTTAGCTGAAATATTCAAATTAAAACTATAAATTATTATACCCATGTTATTACCCTACCAACCACACTCAAGCAGGCCTTACTTCTGCCAGACCCTGTATATAAATGTGTAATTACTATGTTGTACACCTGAAGCTCATATGATGCATTGTCCCTAGCAATTGAAATTTTTTTTAAATTAAAGAAAGTATTCGCCCTGGCCAGGTACCTCAGTTGGTTAAAGCACCGTCCCGATACGCCAAGGTTGAGGGTTCAATCCTCAGTCAGGACACTTACAAGAAGCAATCAATAAATGTATAAATAAATAGAAAAACAAATAGATGTTTCTCTACCCCTCTGCCCCTCCCACCCCATTCCCTTTTTTTCTCTAAAAATCAAAGGCCAGCCCTGGCTGGCGTAGCTCAGTGGATTGAGCGCGGGCTGCATGCAAACCAGGCATCGCAGGTTCGATTCCCAGTCAGGGCACATGCCTAGGTTGCAGGCCATGTCCCCCAGCAACCGCACATTGATGTTTCTCTCTCTCTCTCCCTCTCCTCTCTAAAAATAAATAAATAAAATATTTAAAAAAAATAAAAATAAAAGGCCAAACCCCACTGCTGGGGGGGATGTCTTACAAGCTGAACTTGACCTCACCTGCATGCAGCCTCCCTCAATGCCTCTAGGAGCGTCCACCTGCCTTCCACCAATACGGCAAGGTCTTCACATACTGCCAGCTGCTGAGCGGCTGCGGGCCACCATCTCTAGGCCACACCCAGGGGACTGGGTGTAGCCAAGTGCCCCAGAACAAATACACTGGGCTGCTGGCCCCCAGGAAGAGGTGGGGACAGAGATCTGACCCACTTGCTGGAGGAGCAAGAGTATGATGGAGAGACTCAAGTGAGGATCAGGTCTCCACAAGGAGACTCCACTGTGCCCGCACAAGGGGACTACGTCAGGCCTGGGCCGGGGGCGCTCAGTGGGTTGAGCACTGGCCTGCAGACTGATAGGGTCGCCTGTTCGATTCCCTGTCAGGGCACAGGCCTGGGTTGCAGGCCCAGTCCCCAGTAGGGGGCGCACAAGAGGCAACCATGCATGGATGTTTCTCCCCCTTTCTCCCTCCATTCCCCTTTCTAAAATAAATAAGTAACACCTTTAAAAAAATAAAATAGATTTTATCTGCAGACATAAAGGATAGGGTTTGGAACAGAGGTTGTTTTCATTGGTTAAAACTGTAAGCCACGAAGCAGTTAAATACCACGAAAACCTTTCCTGGTTCCACTTGTGCTTCTATTTCCCCACCCGATCGAGGGAACTCCCAGGTGTCCCTGTGCTATTTCACAGCACTGATTTAATGCCCATGTAACACTACGTGGATTTCACATCATAACGTTATCACTGTCCTCCTGTGAACTGAACTCCTTCCTCGGAGGCTTTGGAGTTGACCTTGCGCTGGATGTTTGATATGGGGATTGGCAGATGCAAGGGCAGTGATGGGTGGGGGTCTGCCTCAGGTCCCAGGTGTGAGTCAAGTCGCTTGTGCTCTTCCCAGCTGCTCCACCAGGGGCACCAGAGTCACCAAACTAAATCAGAGCATCAAACTGATTGTCACTGGGGCCACATCAGCCTCCAGGCTGCCTTCAAAGGGCAGAATGGGATTTCAGGACTGTAGAAACGCGGCTACTCCTTAACAGTTTAGTGAGAGCTTGGCGCTGCCACCGGAGAGAGACAAGGAGCCAGGCCAGATAAAACAAGGTAGAGGGCTGGGTTCAGCCTTCGGGCCTTGTATTTGCCGCCTCTGAACTAAACTGATTTCAAAGAGCAGAGAAGCACATTGACCTCAACTGATTTCAGGGTGCTTCTTACTTCTGCCATTGAATACTTTTTACCATTAAAAAAAAAAAAGTTTTGGCCCTGGCTGGTGTGGCTCAGTGGATTTAGTGTCGGCCTGCAAACCAAAGGGTTGCTGGTTCAATTCCCAGTCAGGGCACATGCCTCAGTTGTGGGCTGGGCCCCCAGTACGGGGCGTGTGAGAGGCAACCACACATCAATGTTTTTCTCCCTCTCTTTCTCCCTCCCTTCCTCTCTCCAAAAACAAAAAAATCTTTTAAAAAAAAGATTTGTTTTGGCCCTGGCTGGCGTAGCTCAGTGGATTGAGCGCAGGCTGCGAACCAAAGCATCGCAGGTTCGATTCCCAGTCAGGGTACATGTCTGGGTTGCAGGCCACGGCCCCCAGCAGCCGCACATTGATGTTTCTCTCTCTCTCTCTTTCTCCCTCCCTTCCCTCTCTAAAAATAAATAAATAAAATCTTTAAAAAAAAAGATTTGTTTTGAAGGTAAAATTGACAAATCTTAACACTGGAATTGCCCACGTGAAGGAGTCCAAACAGCAAACCAGGTAACCAAACCCCGTGTTCCCGAGTCTGGAAAGCGCTACAGCAGCCCCGTGCCTGCAGCTCTGGAACTGCGGTGTGCAGGGACGCTGCCTCTGGTGTCCGATGGGCCTGAGCGCGGCACATCTATGCTGGGTTGTGCATGGTGTTTGCGTCCTGATGCTTTGCTTCACAGTAACTTCTCATGTTACGGAACTGATTTGCATTGAGCACAAACTGTAAATAAAAAGAAATGACTGGCCCTGACCCCTGTGGCTCAGTGGGCTGGGCAAAGCGAAGGGTTGCCAGTTTGACTCCCACCAGGGCACCTGCCTGAGTTGCGGGTTCAGTCCCCGGAGGGGGCACGTGTGAGATGCAGCCAATCGATACTCCTCTCTCACATGGATACTTCTCTCCCTCCCTTCCCCTCTCTCTAAAAATGACTAATAAAATCTTAAAAAACAAAAAAGAAAAATGAAATGAGCGAAAAAGAGCGAGGGGAAGTGGTCCCCCAGCTCTCTGCAGACCCCTGCACCCTGCTGCTGCCCCCTATGGCCCCAGGGGGTCAGGGAGAGGTCACAGGGTCGACACGCTCAGACACGGCAGCCTCGGGCCCAGCACTGGAGAGGGACTGAGGGCTCGCCCAACGCTCACCACCGCATTTGGGTTTGTCCTCCCACAAGGTGTTTGTGTTTAGGTAAGCAGTGGCCTCCTCAGGTGCCCCAGCCCACAGCCCTGCCCCCACAGAGGCTGCCCACCACCCCCTCAGCTGGGCCCAGAGAGGAGAGCTACCAGCAAGGTCAGCACAGCCAGGCCATTCCCAGAGGCTCCCGGGGTGGGGGGCCCTCAGCGCAGGCAGCTGGCCAGGCCCCCTTCATGGCCGGCTGAGGAACACAGGGCTCGCCCCCTCTCCTCCGCAGCACTGTGCACTCAGGTAGGACGTGGCCTCCGCTCCCCCGAGCACTGCAGTCAGGGGTGCTCTCTGCCCACACCTGGTGGGGACAGGGCCTTTTCTCCCAGCGAAGCTCGCACACTGGTGGCTAAGACGCTACCACTTGTCGTGGGTGCCTTCACCTGCATTTCTGAAACGTGGGCAATTAGTGGCAGGTGTTTTAATGAGAGCACAGTGCAAAGGGGTCACAGCCCACCGCCACCACCCGCTGATGCCACCTGCTCCTGCCCAGGAGACCGAGCCCTTCCGGGGAACAGCAACGGGGTCAGGGACCCCAGCCCCGGGCTGGGCCCTAAGGGGCAAGGCCTCCCTGTGCACCCACCTCAGCATCCTCACTTCTGGGGGCAGATGTGACTTCTGCCCATGTTTTGTTTGCTGTAATAGATGTTGGAAGCAAACTTCATCCCAGAAAAAAAGCAGCAGACACACAGCTGCACACTTGTTTTTATTTTCCTAAACTGTCCCCTCTCCCTAGTAGGAGGCTGGGGACTGGCCACTGGTGTGTCCCTGTGAGGGGCTGTTGCCATGTCAACAGCTTCTGCCCAGGGGGTCCTGAACTGGTTGCCCTGCCCCCTGGCGAACACCTCACAGACCCAGGGCTCCAGGCTCCAGACCCCAGCCACCACGGCTTCCCCACAGATGGCCTCTGTCCAAGGGCTCACGATGCTGGAGAGCCCAGGGCCCCTAGGAGGAGGAGCGCGCTCCCCGCCTCCGTGAACACCCCGTCTCTCACCACATTCAGGACATCAGCAGAACCGGCACAGCTGTGAAAACAGCTCTCACAGGGGTACCCCCCTGCACTAGAGAGGCCTCCCTTTGGGATCCCCTGTCAGGGGCCAGGCCCTGCCCTGCCCATGCCTGCCTCAGGGTGCCTGCCCACTGTGTGGGTTGGAACCTCAACCAGAGGCCACCCCGGCAGAGCCCCTTCTGGTTTTCAGGGCCGCAGGGGGAAGCCCATGGGCGCCCGAGGTTTGGAGTGCAGGGTGTCAGTCCTGGCAGGCGTCAGGCGGGCCGCACCCAGAGGGGAGTGAGAGGTCAGGGCCTGCGCATCACGGAGGGGAGGAGACCGGGACAAAACTGTTTCCTCCAGCCTGTCCCCAGCTGTGGCTCAGACTCAAAGCTCCTAAAGAGCTGCCTGAGACTACGGTACGAAGGGCGGCGCTTCCGAGATAAAGGACGCCATCAGCCGCATTCTTTGGCAGGGAGATGGGAGTGGGGCCCCTCTCCCAGCGCCTCAGCGGACAGCAGAGATGAAGGAACTGCACCCCCTTCCCGGGTGTGGGCCTGTCTGCCGCCGCCGCACTGCCCTCTCTTGGGCTTTCGGGCGTGTTTGGGGGGAAGAAGCTTGTCACTCAGATTGTCTCAAGTGGGTGATGGAGCCATTGGGAAAGGACCAGCCAGTGGGCAGGGGCTCAGTGGGGACAGGGGACCTCTCTGAGCGGCCAATGGTCTTGGATCTGTGCATACCCAGGAGAATCAATGTGGGAGCCATGAGCTTGCATGGGGGAAGTTCTGGCCCTCAGGGGCAGGGGAGGCCCAAGGCCCAGTCCCAGGCCCGAGGGGGGCTCCACTCGGCTGCCTGGGACCCTGCTGTTGATATCTACCTGCCTCAGGACAGGGCAGCTGCTAAGATCACGGGAGCCTCTGACCCTCAGCCACCTGCCGACCACCAGTCAGGGCATAAGCAGAAACCCACAGTGTACACACAGGCCACCATCCCACTCAGGGTCCCCTGGGCCTGACTCAATGGGACTGGGGGACATGGAGGAGGAAACCAACACCCACCTGAGCCCCACTTCTGAACCTGCTCCCTCAGCTCCCACAGTCAGGGCCAGGGCCTGGGCGGTGTGGGGGGCTTTGTCTCTCTTCCCATCATCATGTGGCAAGCCCTGGGCTGCCACACGGTGGGCTCCCCTGATGCCTAGCACACGGGGCTAGTGGATGGTGGATGGGGCAGGTCTCAGGGCCTGAGAAGGGGCCTCGTAATTGTGTGTTGCTTGGGCAGTGAAGGTTCACTCACTAGCACACACATACTCACATGCACACACACACTCACATACACCGCCAGCCTGAGAGCCCTGTCGGGGCTCGAGACCACCTCTCAACCCAGCACAGCTGCTGGTTGGGGAGAAGAAAGTCAGAGAGTCACACTGCGGTCGAGGGCATCACCGCTGGCAGAGGGCCCAGCACTGCCCATCCCCACTGCCCTAGCCCGTGCCCCACCCACACGGCAGACCCAGCCCACGGGACAGGCAGGGCTGTCTGAACAACAGGCACACGGAGGGGCCACAGAAGGCCCCCCTTCCCCAGCACCAGTCAGCACACCCTGCCCCCATCCCACCGTGGGACCTTTCATAGGCTGGGGGTTCGATGAGGAGCAAAGTGTTCCAAGGAGACCACAGGACTCGGTTCACATCTGATCCACTGTATTTTAGTCTGCGTGCCGCCCGAGTGAGCACCGGCTCACGCTGTTTCCAAGTGTGGGGCGTTAGTGTGGGAGAGGCCGAGGAGATGCCGGCCGGGGCTGGGGGGAGCTGTGCCACCTGCACTCAGGTGGTCTGGCGGCCCCAGAGAGGAAGTGATGGCAGAAGGGGGTGTCGGAAGATGCAGAGAATTGCTGGAGTAAACCCGCCCCAGTAAGGGAGCCCCCCCACCAGCCTAGAAGCAAGAGGTGGCTCCCTGCCGGTGCTCCGGTCCCCCCACAAGGTGCCTCTACCTGGGCCCAGCAAGGTCTGGAACAGGAAGGCCGGGCCACCCTCCCTGGCAGGTACTGGCCCTGCACCACCAGCTCAGCGTCCAGCTTAAGACCACCTTGCCACCCAGCAGCTGCTGACCACTGAGTCCACCTCCCCACATTCCCCTCCCCACCCTTGTGCTGACCCGTTCTGTCCACGGAGCCTGTGGGGCCTGGCCGGAGCCAGCTCCCGCTCTTCCCCCTCTTTCTGTTAAGGCCCCAGACCTGAGTGGCCAGCAGGGCCAAGCTCCGGAAGCTAGCTCTCGCCCGAAGAGGGCCTGGTCCTTCACACCAGGGGGAGGTCCACCCTCCAGTTCCCGTCCAGGGCCTGTCTCGGGTCCGATGTTCTCAACCGGCGCCCAGACTCCCTCTCCATCTACCCGCTAAATCCCTCTCAAAGGACACCACCGAGTGCCCAGCTCCAGCTCCGGGCCGGGCAGGGGAGGGGTCGCGAGGGCCAGAGCTGCGGCCAGAAGCGCACCAGAGGGTCCAGCCGTGGAGAGAGGACTTGGGGGTCACGTGGAGTCGCCACGCAGCCAAGACCCGGTCAGCACCCCTAGCCCCCAGGCCCAGACCCAGGTTTCGGCGGCGGGCGCCTCCCCTGCCGGCATCGGGAGAAGGGGCCCTGGACCGCGAGTGACGGCCGGCTCACGGCCCCCGACCCCCGGGCCCTGGCGGCGGCGGGGGGCGCGGGGCGCGGCTGCGCTCGCTGTCCGGCGTGCAGGCCTTGGCCGACATCGCCCTCTCCCGGCCGGAGCGGAAAGCCGCCGTCACGGTCACCAGGTAGGCGGTGCCGGGCGCCAGGCCTTGCAGAGCGGTGCTGTTGCGGCCTGCCGGCACGTCCACGCGCTGCGCCGCGCCGCCGCGCAGCGCGCCGAACTGCACGTGGTAGCCGAGCGCCGCGGCCGGGCCCAGCGCCGGGGCCCAGCTCACGCGCAGGCTGCGCGGCCTGACGTGCGAGATGACTATGCGCTCCGGCCCGGCCTCTTCTGCGGGGGAAGCTCCGGTGAGTGGGTGGGGTCCTAACCCTAACCGCCCCACCTCCGCGCCCCGCTCCCGTCCGCGGGCGTCCCCTTCCCCGGTCCCGCCGGCTCACCCGGTAGCGTGCGCACCCGCAGGTGCTGCGGCCTCACAGGGTGTACGTTGGACTCGGGCACCAGCGCCACGTCGTAGTCCGTGTCGGGGTCCAGGTGGGCCCAAGCCCAGCCCGTGGCGTTCCCCGGCAGCTGCTGTCGGCGCGCGGTTCCCGACTCCGCGACGGGCACCAGTTCCAACACATAATAGCCTGAGTCCGAGCTCAGCAGCGGCGGCCAGGCCAGGCGGAAGCCACTGGACGTGACCTCAGAAACACGGAGCTGCTGCGGCTGCAAAGCGTCTGCGGGTGGTGCAGGGGATGGAGAACCAAGGTCATGTCCTCCTGCCCAGGCCTAGGACCCTAGTTGCTGACTCAGGAGATATTGGAGATCCAGATATCCGAGGCAAGGGTTGGGGGCACTCACCAGGAAGACGCAGGGAAAAGGAGTGCTGGGCAGCCAGGCCAGCCCGGCCACGCCCAGCAGATGCAAATAACACGAACTGGTGACAGAGCAGGGGACCGGCAGGACTGCAGCCCCCCCCCCCCACTTCTGGCCCCATCAGGGGCTTCCCTGCCTGCCTCAGCCCCAGCCCTCTGGGAAGCTGTCTCAGCCACCTCCTGCCCGGTCCAGGGACCTGGACAAGGGTCCCTGAAAGGTGGCAGGGTCCCAGGTGGTGCCTGAGAACAGAGCGCCAGCCCCCACCACAGCCAGAGTGGCACAGGGTCAGGGGACAGCTTAGCTCTGGAGAGTCAAGGCAGAGGCCGATGGTGAACTTAGGAGAGGGGAGGCTCCCAGGGGACACCCTGAGGGGTGTTGGAGATGCGACAACACCAGGAGCAGCTGGACCTGGGGTTGGACATGCCGTTCACCCTAGGTCCACAGGAGAATGTGACCCCCAAAGTGGGATTCCCCCAAGTGTGCATTACTCCTGAGCCAGCCGTGACCGTGCTGGAGAGCACGGCTGATGCGTGTCTGGGCAGGGTTAAGCCTGTCATCATCCTGTTGCTGCCTCCTCTGAGGCTGGGCGTCCAGGCTGCCAGCCTGGCCCTCACTCTCCTGCCCATTCCCCGCCCCCCCAACCCTCTCCCAACTCTGGAGCCCCCACACTGCCCCGCAGCCTCTGTTGTTCCTGTCCAGATGCTTGCTTTTTCTCCTTCTGCCCCCTCACCCATCCCAGGCTCAGCCACAGTGGTTCACCTGGGACAACAAGGGGCCAGGTGTCCCTGGGGAAAATCTTCAGAAGCACCCTGGACCCCTCTCCACAAGCCACAGCCCAACCTCTTCCGTGTTTGGGTGGATGATTAACCCACAGGGAACGCTTGGGAGGAACCCTGGAGTTAGTGGCATTTCTCAGTGGCTACAGCAGGCTGAGCCAGCGCCCAGGCCCTTCATTTCCAGCCCTGCCCCCAGTGGGGTTTGGCTGGACCGGTCCAGAAGAAAGTCTGTGGGGAGCTGCCAGCAAACCTGCTTAAAGCCTTCTAGCTGTCCTTACCCTGGGGGGTGGTCAGGGAAAGTGGGGCCCTAAGGAAGCAGTCCTGCCCCCCACCTGGCTCCCAGTCCCAGGTGCAGTGGGCCCTGGCACCGGCAATGCAGCACCAGCTGCCCACCTGCAGAGTCCTTGGGCTGGGGACCTCCTTCCTCTCGGCTCCCCTCCGTTTGGCCACATCCCCCCACTGCAGCCCCTGCCCCGGGCCTGCACCATGGCCCCCCACTTCGTGAGGCCTCCAGCAGTGGGCTGGGCCTATCAGAAAGTGCCTGCCAAGAGTCTCCTGAAGGCTCACCTGGCTCTCTTTCTGGGTTCGGCCTGGGCCCCACCCCCGGCCCCGCTTACTTCTACCCACCAAGGATGGAGCTCCGCAGCTCCGGGGCGATGATGCTCAGGTCGTCCACGTCCACAAAGTGCAGGTGTTTCTCCGCGGGGGCCGAGGCGGCAGCCGACAGCTCCAGGAGGTTGCCACGGCCAGTGCTGACGATGAAGACGGTGACGCCCAGGTCCTTCAGCTCCTGCATCGGGGGCCCGACTGGGTCGCTGGAGCCACCATCGGTCACCCACACCAGAACCTTGGGCACCCCTGGCCGGGCCCCCGCCACCTCGGCGAACAGCTGCTCTTTGGCATACGCCAGCGCCAAGCCAGTGTTGGTGTCGCCCATGAGCTGGGCCGCAGCGCGTATGGCGTCCTGCACAGCAGCGCCGGAGCTGTGCTGGCCGAAGGGGAACTCAGTGTGTGGCTGGCTGCTGACGTGCACCAGGCTGGCACGTAGGGTCCCAGGGCCCAGGGGCAGTGGGGCTGCCAGCTGCCCCAAAAACTCCCGAACTCGGGAAAACTCATAATGAGACACGCTGGCCGAGCTGTCCAACAGAAAGAGCAGGTCCCCCTGGGGGGCGGATGCTGGGGGCCCTGGGGGAGAGGGGAGGGTTCAGTCCCAAGCAGTGGCTGCCAGACAGCTCCACACCCATGGCAGGGTCCCCAGGGCCTGGGCTTTTCCTGAGTGAGTGCTGGCCTTCACCCAGGTAAGCCCTGAGGACCTGCTCAGCCCCACCCCGAAGGCCCTGGGGGTGGCGTCCAGGGTGCAGAAGGGTCTGAGCTAATGGGAGGTCTGCACTCTCAGGGGGTCCCAGCTCGGCACCCTGGCCATGGACCTGGGGGGGGGGGTCTCTGGGCTCATCCCATCTGTAAAGGAAAGCAGACCCCTCCAAGCTCCCACCCACCCCCTTTCTGCAGCAGACGGCAAGCAGGCTAGAGCCAAGGGTCCTGGCCCAGAGCTTGAGGCAGTGGCAGCTGGGCTGGCCTGGGTGGCTCAGGCTTGTCTTCCAGAGAAGCAGCCTCAGGCTGGACTTCAGCCATGCAGCTCAAGCCTCCAGGTGAGGCAACAGGTGGGGACATGGAGGAGAGGGGCACCACACAGCTGGTGAGACTGGGGGTGGAGGAAGAGAAACAGGGGAGGCAGGGCACAGATCACAGCCCCTCCCACAGCCCAGATGGCTAGGCGGGCAAGGTGCTGCCCCTTCCTGGGCCTCATCCTCCAGCTTGGCTCTGTCTGCACCCAGGAAGCACCTTACCTGACACAGAAGCCTGAGAGCTCCACCAGAGCCTCCTAGGCCTCTCCCTTCCTCCTGCCACCCCTGGGGACAGACAGGCCCGGCCACCACTGGGCCACTGGCAGATGGGGACTGGGGTGTCTTGGTTCTGGCCTGGGTCTTGGGACCTTAGTTTTCTCTAATTCAGTGGGCCAACTCCAACCTTCTTGTCATCCCTCTACTAAGGGTCATTCTAAGAGAAGGAAACTGAGGCAGGGAGGGCCTCCTCAACAGACACCTCCCCCTCCCCTCCAGGCCCCACTATCCGGACAGAACGATAGGGCAGAACGCAGCCTCCACGCTCAGTCGAGCCTCCTGGGACATCTGGGTCCGTCCGTCCGCCAGCCACCCCGGCCCCGCGGCCACGGGAGGAGACCGATGGCCCCGGGCTGGGGGTGCCAGAACCGGGCCTCAGCGCCCGCCGCACTCACCGCGCTCCGCGCCACTCCGCACCAGCGCCAGGCTCAGGGCCAGGCCAAGCGCCGTCCAGGGCTGCATCGCGCGCGACTGAACTAGGCGCACTCGGACTCTGCTCGCCCCTTGCTAGCTCGCTCCTGGGCGGTGACGCGCCGCTGCACGGGCTGGACCCGGGCCCCGCCCCCGAGAGGCCCCGCCTCGGTGTGCGCGCTCAGCTCAGCCGCGTGCTTTGCCCAGACTGCAGACTCTCGGGTTGCGCGCGCACGGAGGAGGGACTCGGACGCGCCCTCGTGGGTACACACGCAAACAGACAAGGCAGTCCTTCTTTCCAGCGGTGAGACTGCGAGGTCTGCCCTGCCCCCTGCCCCCAAACAGGAGCAGACATGGGGCCACCAAGCAGAGTCCGCCCCAAGCCCACTGGCCATGCTTTCGAGGAGCTGGAAGTCCCTGAAGCATGCCCGAGGGGGCCCAGGAAGTGTGAGAGGGTGGGGGTGACTAGAAGAACAACGTGCCCCTAACAAGGCCCAGACCCTGGTCTTCATTGGGTCACAGGGCTGGGGGAAGGGAGGTGACTGGGGACTGGGACATGTGTCCCCAAAGACAGACGGAGCAACCAGGATTGAAGGGCCAAACTTAGAAAAGATTCAGGGCATGGGACACAGCCCACAGGCCCGAGACACTTGGAGGCAGGCTTCTTGGGGAGCACAAAACCCCCAGCCCCCTGGCTTCCGTGAGGAAGAGACTTGGGAGCCGGAGAAGGCCGGCTCAGGCCCTGTCCAGTGTGGCCATGTGAGGGTTGTTGCTGCGCCCACAGACCCTGCCCCATGAGGGGCTGAGGGCTGAGATCAGACCCCCAGCAACCCACTGGAGCCCCCTGTGGAGGGACCTACTCTTGAGCCTTGCTAGGCCAGACCAGAGATGGCATCCCAAGGGGCACTTAGCCCTCCAGGGTGGGGCAGTGTCCCCTGGGCAGAAGACAAGGTGGAGGAGAGCCTGACGCCTCACTCCTACGATGCCTTCCTGTGGGGTAGCCACCGGCCCCTCCTCCCTGCAGGGCTGGGGGTACCGAGCCCCTGGGTGGTGACTCCACTGCCAAGATGCTCCTCCCTCCCCACCTCCCAGGGGACGCTCGGCGAAGGAGCAGGAGATGGATGGGAGTCGATGGTCTTCCTTCCTCTCTTCCTGGCAGGTGAGAGGCAGGCGGACAGGCTGAGCTCCACTTTGCCTAAAAAAGGAAGTGGCTCGGCCGAGCATGAGGAGCTGGGGCAGGAACAAAATGAGAACTGTGTCCCCGCTGCCCCCACCCCTCGCCGGGAATCTTGGCAGTGGCCGTGCTGGCTTGGCTCCACAGACCTCAGGCCTCGGAGGGACCAGAAACTGCCTGGTGCTTCCGCCTGGGCCCCATGGTGGGAGCAGTGGACTTGAGCCACTGAAGTGCAGGGGCTGCTGCCTGGAGGAGCCCCGCTTGGCCCCCCTGCTGCCCAGGGGGCTGCCCAGGGGACTCGAGGCTACCTGGGGCTGCTGTGGGGATGAGGACTGTGAGCGGAGGCCAGTCAGGCAGCGGCCACAGTGGAGTAGGAGGCCCAGGGCCTGGGAGGGGGCGCACCCCTGTGGACACACACAATCTCTTCCTGGTTCAACCTCGTGTCCCTGGGCACCCACCTGCCTGGGGCAGGAGCTGGGCCTGGTGGGCCCCCGGTGGCGAGGCAGTGGCTTCCCTGCTTGTTCCTTACTCCAGCCCAGCGGGTGGGACCCCAGTGGAAAGGCAAGGCCTGCTTTGCAGGGCTGACGGGGAAGTTTCCGTCCCTCCTGGAAAAACTGAGCGGGTCTTCTTGGCCGTGACTCAAGCCCTCGAGGAAGCAGCCGCCCTCCTGCCTCCAGCCTCGGCATCAGAGGGAGAAGGGATGGGACGCCTGGCCTCGGGAGTCCTCAGCCAGGGCTGCTGCCCAGCCCACCCTGAGCTCGGCCACCTGCCCCAGCCGGGAGCTCCCTCCCGGCTCTGGGGCAGTCACTCCAGCTGCTCACGCGGGCTGAGCTCCCGCCTGGCCCCCAGGAGACGCCTTGCCTCGTGATCACCCCTGCTCCCTGGCCCCACTTCTGTGTCCACCACCCTCCCACCCACCCCAGGGAGACAGGGGCCGACGGAGAGTCCCAGGGGAGGTTGGGGTCAGCCAGGAGTGCCGTGGTCAGGGCAGGGCTGAGCCTGAGGTAGACGCCAGAGGAAACACAAACATAATGGTCCGGAAAGTTCCTCTTTGAGGGAAGGCAGGCGGGGGGTGAGGGGGGGCCAGAGGAGGACAGAGGTGCCAGGACACAGCAGGCTTCCCCAGCCTCCCCCGCCCCCCGCCCCCTGCTTGGCCCTGGGACTGTGGCCTTGGCCCAGTTGGGAGCCCGGTGGGGCGCGCATCACTTCCCGGAGCCGGCTGCCCGCCTGTCTGTCCAGAGCAGGTGGAGAGGGTTCCAGGAAACTGGGACTCTGCTCTGCAGGCCCCACCCTTGCCCCTCCGTGTGGAGAACCTCCCTCCTCCGCACAATCCAGGCCTCTGCCGAGAAGAAGGGCCTTTTGTCCCCGGCTCATTGTGGTCATGTCAACCCCATGGAAAAGGGCAGCTCCCGGGACCTCTGACCTCACCCCTGACTCCAGCCCAGGGCTCTCTGCCGGGCCTGAGGGGCAGATGGGCCTGGGCCTTGTGGCCCGCCTCTGCCCCATCCCCCGGGGCTGCCCCCACCTTCAGCTGTTTTTCAGTTGTTGGATCTACCCACGCATGGGTGGGAACAGGAAGGGGGGTGGTTGCCATGGCCCTGGGGCAGGGGTGGGGGCACACCAAGGCCCCCAACATGACCCCACAGCAGTTAGTGAGACAGGGCGGGGCATCCCAGAGTGGCTGGGCCCCGAGACCCTGCTGCCCCGCCCCCACCCACACATTCTTCCAGACTTAACCTGCCTGTTTGTGGTCGGGACACGCCAGGACCTGAGGGCCCGTCTAGGGGTCTGCAGGTCCCAGCTTTCATCCCCAGGAGCCCAGACCTGCCCTTTGTGGCCCAGAGCTGACAGCCCTGCCCTGTCCCCCCGCCCCGGTAGGGGTGGGGGCAGTCCGAGCGCGGCACCCCATTTGCCTTGGTCTTTCCTCAGTGCTGGGCCAGGCCGCAGGCAGGGTCTGCAGTGAGGACACGTAAGGACTAGGCACAGCCCCAGTCCCCCCAGTGCTGCCAGGTTAGAGGGGGCAGCAGTGCTGTCCTTGTTTTCCCCACCGAGGGTGGGGCTGTGTCAGACGGAGGGGCAGGGGCTGCAGGAAGTGCTGAGGCCCTTGGGTGGGGGCAGGCAGGTGTGTGCCGGAGCAGTGAGTGGCCTCGGGGCAGGGGTGGCCATGGGCTATAAGGCCTCCTTTGCTGGGCAGGCCAGGGCCCACGGGGAGCTGCCTGGGCTGCCGCTGCCAGAGGCACAGCCTGCTGGGCAGGAGTGGGGATAGAGAGGAAGGCAGGCCCCCAGCCACTGCAGGGTCTCCAGTCTGTGCAGCGGACTCACGGGGTGTTCTCCAGAGGTGGGCCCTGGAGCTTGGGTTCCCTCCGCTGGGACTTTCCACGACAGGGAGGTGACCGCCACACCCTGCACCGGCCCTGCGTAGGGTTCCAACCAGCCTGCAGGGGAAGAAGAGAACAGGGCGGGCGAAGCCTGCATCGCCTCCCTGGCGGGACTCCCCAGGGTAGGGCGGGGCCCCAGAGCAGGGGTCTTAGACCTCAGAGCCAGCTCTGCCTGGTCCTGCAGTGGGGGTCCGGACCAGGTCCCCCAAGGTGGGGCTCAGCAGTAGGCAGAGCATTTCAAGCTGAAGGCAGCTCCAGCTGCAGGCTCTGCAGAACGCTGTGCCCACACCTGCCCAGAGGACTGGAGCAGCGGGCTTGCCCTGGGTGAGCGATGGTCCGGGTTCACTTCTTTTGACCGGTTCGTAGGGCAGAACAAGTTTCTGCTCACTGGGCAGCTGCTCTTCTCACCCTCTCCCTAGCTTGGGATCTCCGCTGCCCATGTTCTCTTTCTGGCTGTGTCCCTCTCGTGCCTGTGGGTCTCGGGCTCCCCTGTTTGTGGGGTTCCCGTACATAGGTGGCTGTTTTCTGTCGCTAATCTGTCTCCTGTCTATTGGATGTTAGACCAGCCAGAGGGACCTTGGGGGCAGAGGAAAGTGTGTTCCTGCACACGGGGAGGGTGGTCGGCGACGCAGGCTGGGAAGGAATTCACGGAGAGAAGAAAGTGTACACAGCCAAGTGTTGTTCCCTCTCCAGGGAAGGAGAGGGGCGAGGTGGGGAGGGATACGCCAACGCTGAGGGGTAGGGGCTTTGAGCTTTTATTGGATTAACATCGGATTAAAAAAGGGTGGGAGGGTTGCTGTGGTGAAGCCCCTGGGCCACTGGGGCATTGGAACTCGAGGTTGCAGTTTGCTCCCTGGTGCCTCCTGCCTGTGGCTGTAGGGAGCTGGTCAGTTCTGTTCTTGCTTCCAGTCATTCCCAGTCCTGGGGACAAGCTCAGAAGAGTAACATGGCATCATGTTTAACAAGGTCACAGGCCTGCTGGGCAAATGGTGCCACGATAGCAAATGGTGCTGGCTTTTTCCTTTCACACCCAGCTCACTCCCTGCCTGGCACCCCTCGCCTGGCCCACATGCCGCATCTGGGTGCAAGCTGGAGGGACGCAACTGGCCCTAGACCCCTCCTGACTACTTCTTCCCGTCTGAGGGGGTGCCTGCAGATGCCTCAGCTCCTGGGAAATGCTTTGTGCAGGAATAAATGGCTTCGGGCCAGTCCGGGAGCCTTGTGCCATCTCCACACCTGCGGGGTCAGACAGCCAACCCCCGCCCCACCCAGGGCCACAGGGGAGGTGGACAGGCACAAGCCAGAATGCGCACACGGGTGTGGGGGTCCCCACAGCTGGGCACGCTCTGCAGAGCAGGGGCCTGGGCACTGGGGTGGGGAAAGAGTGATCGTTGTCCCAGGGATGAAAAGGGGCCACATGCTAACCCCAGCTGGCTGGGGGGGGCCTGCATGGCGGCCTCACAGATGCAGGGACCTGAGGCAACCCCACGGGGGGTCTGATGAGAAGCCAGTCGTGGCGGGCAGTCCCGTCCTAGACTGCCAGGCTGGACCCCTCCCTGACTCACGTCCATCTTGACCTTAATCGAGCCCGTGTTGTCTCTTTGCGTCTACAACAGCGACACACCTGTGGGACTGCTCGGGCACAACCGGCACCACCAGTGCCCTGGAGGCCACAGAGCCCCTCGCTGTCACTGTCACCGTCACCCTGTGGACTGTGAGCGGTCCTGCACCCGCCTGTGCGAAGCAGCATCTACCACTTCCCTTTTCATCCGGTCCCAGATGTCCCCACCCCCTCACCAGTGGGTTTCACCGAATCTCCCGACACCTCTTCTTTTAACTGTAATGTAGGCAATGAGGTGCAAAACGGCCATTTTCCGGAGCGTGTTCTCAGTCCCTTGAGGTTTTGCTTCCTTACGATCGTCCTCAGTTTGGTTCCAATAAACTCACAAAAATCCTTCCAGTGTGGACGTTTCTTACGTTGACATTCTCCAGTGGGGGTCTCTGCCCGACCCACCCGGCCCCTCAGCACCTGCTTCCTGAGCAGTTGGGACTGCTGGGTGGGTTGAGGGGTGTTGAGGTCAGTGCCCCCCAATCTTTAGGGTGGGCTTGGGGGGCCATTTTAGGCTGGGATGGAGGGGACTCTTTGGGGAGGGGAGGAAAGACTCCAACAAGGGGCTGGGCCTGAAAGGAGGAGGCTTCTGTCCTGGGCTCCAGGTGGGGCAAAGGGTTAGAGGCAGAGATGGGGGAGGCAGGAGGGGGGATAGAAGGGCCTGGATAGGTCATGTGAATGACTGGCCTGGAGGAGGGGGGCCTTGTGGCTGGATGGCCAGGGCCCTGCCTCCCCATTAGCCCAGGCCTCCCTCCTCCTTACCAAGGCCCTGTCCACATGGTGGCAGATAAGGGGGAGCACCTGGCAACAGGAAAGAACAGAAGGTCCTCCTGAGCCTTCCCCAAGCCCCGGGGCCTGGTTTCAGTTCTCTCTGCTGGGTCAGCTCTGGGTGGGCAGCACAGATGCCGTGTCCCCATTTGCCTGACAGCTGACCCTCTCAAAGCAGACCCCTAGGCCCCTCTGTGAATTTCCCACAGTCTCCCATAGGTGTCTTTGTGAGTGGGTGGGGCTGAGCTGGGCCTCAGGGGTGGCCTGGGACCTTGGGACATGCCTGAGGAGCCCTGTGGGCTCAGGCGGCTGACCTCCCCGCCCCCAGCAGGCCCAGCACTGTCTGATGACTCCAGGGCCGGGCGCAACCCCAGGAGAGTCCTTGCATCCTAAGACGCCTGGGCAGGAGGGGAAGGAAGGCGGCCTTGGATGTGAGGAAGTTGTCCTTGGCAGATGGGCGGTCAGCCAGGTCCCTGTCTGGCTGAGAACAGCCTGGGAGCCGGGCATAGATGACTGGGAAGCCCAGAGGATGCCTGTTGGAACCAAGCCAACTGCACAGTGAATGAGGCCAGGGAATGAACCCAGACCCTGGTCACACTCGGAACTGTGAGTGGTAATCTTCGGGCACATGGGAGACCAGACCCTGCTGGTCACAGGTGGAGTCCAGCTAGCAATATGGTGTGTTAGGTCCTTAACAAGGCCTTTCAGCTGCCACTAGACTCTGGACAGGGTGCAACAGGCACAGATTTTTATTTTTATTTATTTATTTTCAGAGAGAGGGGTAGGGAAGGAAAAAGAGAGACAAACATTGAGGTGCAAGAGGCACATCAATCAGCTGCCTCTTGCACACCCCCGTCTGGGGACCTGGCCTGCAGCCCAGGCACGTGGTCTGATGGGGAACTGAACTGGTGACCTTTCAGTCTGAAGGCCAGTGCTCAAACCACCAAGCCACGACAGCCAGAGCAGGCCTCAGAATTTTCACAGGTGTGGACTGACCGTGAAAATTAGCAAACTTTCAGAGAAACAATATGCTATTAGTGAGAATCAGCAAAAACAACATATAAGAAAGTTAGACCCCCAAGACTAACAAATTGGAATTGTTAGGGACAGAGTATAAAATAACAGTGCACTGGTCAAGACATGGAAGCTGGAGCCCACAGGTCAAGCACGCCAGCAAGAGACCACCAGAAATGGTCAGAGTCAAAAAGGAAGCAAGTGTAACATTTAGCTATCGTAACCGAAAATTAAATGGACGAGTTAATTGGCAGATTGGACGCAGCGAGTGAATCGGGACTAGACGAGGGAGCTGAGGGACTGGTCCAGAAGGCAGCGAAGAGAGACAATGAGACGGAAAACACAGGGGGGCAAGTTAACAGTGCGGTGCAAGGGGTGGGCGACGTGTCCCCCACGGATGTGTGCAATGAATGACAGACAGAACTCTGGGGATACTAGTTGAGAATCCTCCAGGACTGATGAAACATATGAATCCCTTGGAACGGGAAACACCGCGTATACCAAATGGATAGTTAAGGACGTACCCATGCCTAGGAACAAGTGTAAAGCATAGAACAGAATACAGAAGACACCGATCTTAAAATCATCCAGCGTGTCCTTAGTCCGAGCCGAGCAGGCCCCAGCGCGGCCGGCCATCGCTGAGCTTCTGGAAGCGCGCTCTCCAGCGAGTGTGGAAGTCTCTGAACCTTGCTGGAGGCCGCTGGCTGACCAGACAGGGGCCCGCAGGGGCTGTCTTTTGCGAGGCGGCAGGAGCCCAGGGCAGCCACAGTGGCAGAAGCCCGAAAAGCCTCCTTTCCGGGAGCCCGGACACGCGCCCTGTTTGGGAGCCATCCCGCCTCGGAGAGGCTTTCCAGCGCCTCTGCGGCCTCGAGTGCCTGCGCGGGTGGGGAAGGGCTGATCCCCCCACAGTTTCGAGGGAGTCCAGTGCCATCTCGCGGTCACTCTGAGCACTGCGCACGAGCCGGAAGCACGCATGCGACTTCGCGGGACCTGGACGTAGACGTAGAGCTCGCCGGCCTGGGGCCACTTTATGGGGGCTACAGCGGGGTTCGGGGGCCTCCAGGGACTTGGGAGGGCCTCTGGGGTCACACCCAGGCGCAGAGCTGCTCCTCCCCGTCAGGGTGGCGTTCTGTCCGCCCACCCTCGCTGGTCCCTGGGTGTCGGCGGGGTCCAGGGGTCCACGTGGGGGGCGGCAGCAGCGGGCGGAGGCGCCGGGCCAGGCGGGCGCGGGTGGCGGAGGCGAGCACCAGCAGTGGAGGCAGTGAGAGGAAGCCCAGCACGATGAGCGTCACGGAGCTGCGGTCGGAGAGCAGCGCATGGCAGGTGGGGACGGGCGCCGGGTGGACCTGGGGACGGGGCTGGCGGTCAGGGGCGGGGCGGGGGGCAGGGCCAGAAGCAGGTGGATGGGGCGGGGCCTGGGAGCCCACCACCAGGGACTAGGCCGGGAGGGCCTGAGGTCTAGCGGTGCCTGTGGCTGACCCCCCGTGGGCCTGTCCTTTCTGAGTCGAGGATGGGAGGTCAGGAACCCAAGAGGCAAATGGCTAGAGTAGAAATCCCTTGAGGCTCAACTGGGAGAATTCCCACCCCTCCCCGCCATTGTCAGATTCCCACCGCTCACCCCCAACACACACATTACTCTCCCGTGGTCCTACTCTATGCTGGCGTCTGACCAGCAGCCCTGACCTGTGGGTGTCACCAGCTGATGTCACCTTACCTTCAGTGGCCCCATGTTCAGTCCCCCTCCCCTGCCCTGTGTTTACAGGAAGGGGACATGGGGACCCACCTGCCTACACCCTCCATGGTCAGGACCAAGCCACAGCCCTTCACACACGCGGAAACCCAGCTTGGGACAGGAGGGCTCCTCTGCAGGAGCTGTGAGTGGGGGTGAGGAAATGGCGAGGGGCTGTGCACTGCTAAAATCCAGCAACATCTTCATCTTCTCTCCCTGGAACCCCCTCCTCTTCCCACCCTGATCAGCTGTCCAGGCCCTGGTGGCCCCTGGTACAAGGCTGGGGGCCCTCAGGGGAGGGGAAGAGCTGTCACCCCCAGTGGGGAACAAAAGCCCTTTTTCTGCTGTGGCTAACGGGGGAGGGGTTGGCAGAAGGGCCCCCCAGGGAGGAGCACACACGTCTCTGGGGACAAGGAAGCTGGGCCTGAAGGGGAAAGATGCACCTTCAGGCCCAGGACCCTGACCTTCCACAGGACCCCACTCCCCAGGGGTCCCAGCCAGCACCCCCACCCATGGAGGGTTCTGCTCACCTTGGAGTGGCACAGGAATCCCAGGTAGATGAGGGCGGCTGCTGGCATCAGCACCAGCAGGAACACGGTCGCGGGAAGCAGCAGGTGGAGCAGGAGCTCAGACAGAAGCTGGCCGGGCAGCAGCAGCGTCCTGAGGCCTCGGGCAGCCAAGCCTGCCCACCCTGAGGAGTGCTGGGTGGATGCCTGGAGGACAGGATGCCATCGGGGCAGCATGGGCACCGTGTCTGAAGTGCCCCCTTCCTCATCCTCCTCTGCATCCCTCTCCTGCTCACTCATGCTCTCACAGGCAACGGGTCTGGTGGGCTCACAGCTGCAGTCGGACGGCGACTGGGACTTCCAGGGTCAGCTCTGGTCCCCTGGTCAGACCGCTTCTCAGACCCCAGCAGCCAGATAATGGACCAGCTGGAGGGCAGGACCCCAGGCCAGGTAGGTCTAGCCTTGACCATCTGTCTCCAGGGCCACACCCTTGCCTCAGGGTCCCCCACTGCCAGGCGACCACAGCTCCAGCCCTGGCCAGTGTCTGTAGCTCTGATCAGGACTAGCACAGCTGTCCCTATGGCTTAGCACTGGGGCCCTCCTCGCCCCCAGCCCCGCCCTCTTTGCCCTCTCCGCTCCCCCCGCAATGACATCATTTCATAGAGCTTGACTCTCTCAACTGCTCCATCTGGAGCTGGCACGTAGAGGTCACCACCCACCCAACTTCCCAGTCCTGGCCCTTGCTCGTCCCCCCATCTGCAGACCTGGCCCCTCTCAGCCTCTGCCACACAGGGAAGGCGTGGCCATCCACTCCCTTGGGTGGTTGAGAAGGACCCAGCACACAGTTGGCATGCAGTCATGGTGGCCACTGCGACAGGCGTCCCTGATCAGACGGAGTCCAGCCCATTCTGGAAGCTGGGAGCACAGATTCTCAAGTGGGGAAAAGCATGCCCTGCCCATCCACAAAACCCAACTGACGTCCCCAAATATCAGTAAAACCCTCTCATGGCCTCCCAGGGGCCCCAGAGTGTCCTTGCATAACGAGGTGACAGGAGCCAAGGCTCAGGCTGCCCTTGAGATGCACGGAGGCTGCGGGTGCCAGGTCCCAAGGGCCCCCTTCCCACCTCCACAGCCCCTTTGCCTCCAACTTCCCTTTGAACGTGTGCAGGGCCTCTCAGGCTCCCCAACTCCCTCAGATGCCTGCTAGTCGGGCCGAGTCAGGGATAAGGCAGCCACGTCAGGGAAGTGGTTAAGAAACAGGAGCCTGCCACAGGCCCAGTCAGGACGCTGGAGCTCCCCTGCAGCCCGGGCACAAACGCAGCTCCTGCACGCCAAGATCTTATCGTAGCTGCTCATTTAATCAGACAGTGAATGTGGGGTAAAAAACGCTGCAGGTGGTAATGTCTGGGCAGAGAGTAGGGATGGTGAGCATACCTGTCTTATCTCCTTTATAGCCCCACCCTGTCCTCAGGTGGGTCAGCTCGGCTCCCGGCCCTGAGGATTCTGTGATGAGTGCGGCTGATGGGGGGGTTGGGGGGTGGGCGGGTTCTGTGCAGGCATCCTGACGGCCTTGCAGGACTGACCCAGCAGAGGCCCCCTAGGCTGTGGCAGGGTGTGGGAAGGTTGTCAGGGGGCGTTCCGAGACTTCCCCAGCTCTGACCGGCCCCAGTGGACCCTCAACAACAGGGTGGCCTCTGTGGGCTCCTTGCCCCAGGCTGTGCTGCCTGGGGTCCAGCCCATTCTTTTCAACATCCCCTGTGGGACACAGGGAGCTTTCATTCTAAGAGGGAGACAGATACTCAAAATAAAACATGTGCCTTCAAGGAATGACAGCTGCTGAGAAGAAAATGGAACGCAGCCGGGGCCAGCTTGCCTCCGATTGATGGTCAGTTGAGGGCCCCTCTGGGAGGCGACATCTGAGCAGAATGACTGAGGCTTGTTGGGTAGGGCCCCCGTGGCTTGGTGGTCAGTGGGGTCCCTTAGTCTCCTGCGTGGAGACCCATCCTTTGGTCTTGGCACCTGTTAGGGCTGCTTTCTAAGGAGGGGCTAAGGCTCTGTTGCCTCTCTTGGGGGGGGGGTACAGCGTGGGGCCCAGGTGACACCTCATCCCTGGGAGCCAGAGGGTGGGGGCTGGGGTGGGAGTGACAGCCCCAAAACTGTGCTGCCTCCTGGTGGGCAGTCCTGAGAGGCAGCTGGAGCTTCTGTGGGGGCTTCTCCCATTCAGGTGGCCTTCCCCAGGGACTGGGGGGTGGAAAGGCGGAGCCTACCCAGGGCCCTGGAACAGAGGTGACCACCTTGCAGGGTGCTCAGGCCCCTTCCTACAGCACCATTTCCAGCGGCTTCTAGTCTCCTGTCCCGAAAATGCTCCCTCCACCCAGCTCCCTCCCTCCGCCGACCAGCAGTCTGCCCGTCACGGCCTCACTGGTTGCCTCAGCATCTGTCTCAAGGGGCTTCCTCCTCCAGGCCCTTTTAGCCAGGTTGCCTGGCTTGGGAAGAAAGGGTCCCACCTTGCGCCGTCCACCTCCCCAGCCTGGAATCAGGGTAGAGGCCAGGCTCTGCCTGGCAGTGGCCTTAGAAGGGACAGGAGTGGGGGAGAGGGGCAGGACCTGAGGGAGGGACCCACCGAAGGCACATGGGTACCTCGGTGGGGGACAGGGGCAAGTCCTGGCCCATCAAAGGCTGTACTCCTCAGGGGACCTGCAGCCCCTGGGCATGCACCTGCTTGCCTGGCCTTTGTCTCTTGGAGCCCTGGCAGTTGGCAGAGGAGGACGGGCGCTGGGGTGGGGGCAGTGGCTGCCAGGCAGGGCCTCTCCTTCAACTGTTGGGTAAACAGTGTGGAGCAGCAGTGCTTGGCCTGGCCCAGGGAGCAGCAGGAGGCAGCTCTGCTCCCCCACACTCCCTGCCACACACACACACATGCACACGCAGCTCTAGCCTTCCTACCCTCCGGAGCAGACACACCTCCACCGTCCTCCACCCACTCAGAAGCAGTTCCTGGCGAGAGCCACCAGGCTGTGGCTGGACCAGGATAAGCATGGAGAGGCCCCCCCGCCAGAGGACAGAACCCCTGGGCAGCCTCCCAGTGCAGGTAACAGAGCCTGCTGGTGGCCTGGTTCCCTGGGAGAAAGACTGGGTGTGGGGAGTCCCTGTTGTCCTGGGGACAGGGGGCTGGGGCTGGCCCCGGGCCTCCAGCATCCAAGCAGGATTCTTGCTCTTCTCAGGTGAATTCTGGGAGCTCAGAGCCGGGCAAGCAGGACCTGACAGAGGCAGGAGCAGAGCAGGAACTCAGGTGGATTGAGCTGGGCTCTGAGGAGGCCCTGGGAGCTGGGGCAGAGGGGCCCAGTGCCCCACAGACCTGGGGGCGCCTGTTGCAGGCCGTGTGGAGTGGTCACCCAGGCCTCACAACCCAGCTGCTGCGGCAGGGGGCCAGTGTGGAGGAGAGGTGAGCCCCAGGCAGGACAGAATCTCTCTACTCGGAGTGGGGGGCAGAGGTCCCACCTCTGAGCTGGAAGGAGGGGTTCCTGCGGGGGTAAAGTAGCACGTCCCTTCCCCAGCCTGGGCCCCTTCCCTGAACTGGGGAAAGAGGGCAGGGCCCCCTTCACCTAGCGGGAACCGGATCTTATCGACCAGCGGTCCCCTCCCTCACCCTCCCCTCCCGCTCCACAGGGACAGCGAGGGAAGGACCCCGCTCCATCTGGCTGTGCTGCGCGGCCACGTGCCCCTGGTGCGACTCTTGCTGCAGCGCGGGGCGCCGGTGGGAGCCACGGACCGCGCGGGGCGCACGCCGCTGCACGAGGCCTCCTGGCACGGGCACTCGCAGGTGGCCGAGCTGCTGCTGCGTCGTGGAGCCCCGACCTCGGCGCGCTCCAGGGCCGGCCTCTTGCCACTGCACTGCGCGGCTGCGCTGGGCCGCACGCTGCTGGCTGGGCTCCTGCTGGGTGCGACAGGCCCTGGCCCGGAGGCGGAGGACGGGCGCGGCTGGACGGCGGCGCACTGGGCGGCCGCGGGTGGCCGGCTGCCGGTGCTGGAGCTGCTGGCGGCCGGGGGCGGCGCGGGCCTTGACGGCGCCCTGCTGGTGGCGGCCGCGGCAGGGCGCGCGGCGGCGCTGCGCCTGCTCCTGGACTGTGGTGCGCGGGTGGATGCCCGAGACAGCGAGGGAGCCACCGCGCTCAGCGTCGCCGCCGATTTGGGGTCCCAGCAGGTACGTCCCGGCCTGACTCCCCATCCCCCACTGCCGCTGTGACCGGGAGGTTGCAGGGGAGTGTCCTTCACCCCAGGAGCTGCGCCGTCCCCCGCAGGTGTGCGGATGGAGCCAGCAGAGCGGCCCCTGCAGGCAGGCGGAGGCGGAGCGGGACTGGCCGCAGCTTAGAGTGCGCTGCGGATGCGTGACGTCTCCGGGAAGTCTGGAGATCGTGCCTAGCCAGGCACCCAGGTTTACACTGGTGACTCGCAGCAACCAACGTCTACTGAGCACCAGGCGTGCGCTTGGGTCCAGCCAGCGCCCAGCCAGCGGGACGGCCGGCAGGGGTCTGCGAGTCTCGGGTTGGGTCTAAGGACAATGGGGGGACAAGTTCTAGTCTCTAAGGCAGGGGTGTCAAACTCATTCTCACCCGGGGCCACAACAGCCTCGCGGTTGCCTTCAAAGGGCTGGAATAATTTTAGGACTGTATAAATGTAACTGCTCCTTAACTGTTAAGGAGTTGAAATTACATTCGGCCCTTTGAAGGCAAGGGCGAGGCTGTTGTGGCCCCGGGTGAGAATGAGTTTGACACCCCTGCTAAGCAGAGCACCTCCCCCCCGCCCCCGCCAGCGCTGTTGGCTCTTTTACCGAATGGGGATGCAATGTTGAGAGAGAGGCGGTTAGGTGACACAGACCAGTTGAGGTCTGTCAGGCTAGTGGCATGGCGGCCCCAGCCCCTCACCCTCCGGTGCCCATGCTGGCCCCTGCCCTGCCCTCCCCTCCTCTTCCAGGACATGGAGGTGCTGCTTGATCACGGGGCAGACCAACGCCTCCGGGACAGGCACGGACGCGCTGCACTTCACAGGGCGGCCGCCAGGGGGCACCTGCCCGCCGTCCAGCTGCTGGCAGCCTGGGGAGCGGAGGTGGATGCTCAAGACTCCTTGGGCCTCACCCCTCTGCACCATGCTGCCCGGGGAGGCCACGTGGAAGTCGCCAGACACCTCCTGGACAACGGTGCACAGGTCAACGCTACTGGTTGGCTTCACAGGACACCCCTGCACCTCGCTGTGGAGCGTGGCCACGGCCCCACTGCAGAGCTGTTGCTGAGCTGGGGTGCCAGCCCCGCAGTAAGCACACTCTGGGGTGAGGTGGCCCAGGACCTGGTGCCCGAGGGGGCCCTGGCCCAGGCCCCGCCCACCCTTGGCAGGGAACAGAATGACTGCTAGGGGCACACAGCCCCATGGGCCTGAGCCTGCGTGACCAGCGCTGGACAGAAAGCTCCTGAGTCCCATAGCCCTGGTCCTGAGCCAGGCTCTGCCCTTCCAGCTGAGGCCACGGGTGGTGTGGCTCTGAGAACAGCCCAGCTGAGAGGTTCCTGCAGGAAAAGGGGCAGACAGTGGCTGGAGCCCCAGGAACAGGCCCATGGCCTGGCTTGAGATGGCAGTGCATCACCTGTGCAGCTCTGGCCTTCCCCCAATCTTCGGCAGAGAGACGGTCGTGGCCTTGTATTTGACCAAAACTTGACGGTCTCTGCTTTGTCTGCCCACCACGGGGGTGTCACCCTCAGCTGCTCTTCCTGTACATGGCATAGTTCTGATTGTGTTTTCTTAGATTTGACATTTGTCTGCTTGTACCCATTAACTACAGGGCCGAACCACAGGGCCACAGTTGTCTACAGCTCCCCTGTGACCCAGGGCTCACACACCCTGCTGATAGTGCCCACCCTAAATTCCCAGGGCCAGGTGCCACAGCCGAGACAGCCGGCTGCTGCAGCGAGGCCTCCGGCATTATCCAACCAGCCAGTCCCGAATGGTTCCCCCGCCCTTCCCGGCCCCGCCTGAAGGAGCTCCAGGAACTGCACTGGCCAGAGCTTTCTGCCACTCCTGCCTCCTCACTGATACTTGTCCTTCTGTGGCCCAGCGGGGCCTGGCGTGTCCCCTCCTCTTGAGCAATGTAATAAAATCTGCTTTCCATGGTCTGCATCTCCCTGTTGCCCATTGGCCAACCCCCAAGATGAAAGCCCCAGTGTAGCTGAAACAGAGACAGCTGTTATCTTGGTTGCCATGTGTGGCTCAGTGGATTGAGTACTGGCCTGTGAACCCAAAGGTCACCGGTTCAATTCCCAGTGAGGGTACATGCCTGGGTTTCCAGCCAGGTCTCCAGTTGGGGGCGCTCAAAAGGCAACCACATATTGATGTTTCTCTCCTGCTCTTTCTTCCTCTTTTCCCCAATCTAAAAATAAATACATAAAATCTTAAAAAAAGAGAGAACATCCTTGTTCTTAGGAAACATACAGTGTAGTATTCAGATATCTCCGACTTCCTTTCAAATGGTCCAGAAAAACTCCACTGATGTGTTTACGAACATTTACAGGCCCAGCTGGTGTGGCTCAGTGGACTGAGCAGGGGCCTGTGAACCCCACGCCTAGGTTGCAAGCCAGGTCCCTAGTTGGGGGTGTGTGAGAGGCAGTCCCCTCCCTCTTTCCCTTCTTCCTTCCCTTCCCCTCTCTCTACAGATAAATAACTAAATAAATAATAAAATCTTCAAAAACATTTCTAGAGAATGATTTCAAACGGAGCAAAATGTAAACAAACAGTTGATACATTCGGGGAAAGCGTACTGGAGAGGTCCTTCAACTAGAGTTGTAATTTTTATAGAATTTAAAATCGTATCTAAACAAAACGTTACAAAGAAATTGCACTTACTTTGTGCCCCCCTCACCAAATTTTATTGTGGTAAAATAGACAAAATGTAAAATTTACTAGTTTAAGCATTTTAAAGGGTCCCATTCGGTGGCATTTAGGGCTTCCACAGTTACGCAACCTCCACCACTATCCCGTTGCAGATGTCCTCACCCCAAAACCCCTGCCCCCTGGCAGCCCCTCTCCCCACTGTCTCCGTGGGCTTTGGTGTCAGTGGATGCGCCCACTCTGGGCACTCCGTGGGGCGCAAGCGCACAATACGTGGCCTTTGCACCCTGCGGGACGCGGTCCGGGCTCACTCAGCGGCAGCCTGCGTTGGTCCCTTAATCTTCGCACGGCACACGGTGGCCCACGTGTTGCGGATCCGCTAGCATTTACTTCCCCATCGCCCGGGTTGATCGCCTTCCACTGCACGCCCCCTCCGCCGCGCACAAGCGTGAGCAAGAGAGCGGGGCGGCAGCGGGGCTGGGGCCAAAACCCGATGCCCCGGAAGTCGCCAGCGGGCCGCTGACCCGGAAGCGCTGGTGCAGCGCGGCTCGTACGTGTTTGAGTAGAGACCCCTGCTCGGGCCATCATGGTCTTCCTTTCCGCGCAGCTCTGGCTGCGGAGCCGCGTTACCGACCGCTACTGGCGGGTCCAGGAGGTGCTGAAGCATGCGCGGGTGAGTTGGCCGCTCACGCCCCGCGCCCCCCGGCGCGCCCCGGGCGCCCGCGGGCCCCGCCGACAGCCCTCCTTTTCCGTTTCTTGATCCAGCATTTCCGGGGAAGGAAGAACCGCTGCTACCGGCTGGCCGTCCGGGCTGTGATGAGAGCGTTTGTGAAGTGCACGAAAGCTCGGAGACTGAAGAAGAGGAACTTGAGGACGGTGAGCCTGGCCCCGGGGGTCCCGGGGTCGCGCCCCGGGAGCCGTGTCACCGCGGGCTGAGGGGCTGGCCGGTCGCCCTCCACTCCCGCCGGGGTTGCTGGCGTATTTGAAGCCAAACCCCGCATTTCAGGGGATGGTTGGCTTCCCCGTCCTCCCGCTGCCGAGGCGGAAACCTCAGTACCACGGTCAGGGCCTTCGTTTCTTCTGTTCTCGCACCTCATACCCGAAACACTGGCCGCAACCGGGTGGCAGGGGCCCCGCGTCCTCATCGGCACTGCAGGAACCCTGTCGCTGGCGCCCCCGCTCCGCCCG
Source organism: Tonatia bakeri (assembly GCA_004024845.1). Lineage (NCBI taxonomy): Eukaryota > Metazoa > Chordata > Mammalia > Chiroptera > Phyllostomidae > Tonatia > Tonatia bakeri. The sequence goes on from PVIA01000419.1 coordinate 319,143, forward strand.
ACCACCCCGCTGTGTTTGCTGCTCGCGCGCCCGTCCCACTCGTGAGAAAGGCGAGCCCACCCGAACTGGTTACTCGGACCGCGTCCGCGACCCTGCTCCCTCCAGCTGTTCTCCCTCCATTGCTTTATCCACGTGATAGCGCTCGCCTCAGTGGGTGCCGGCATTCCTCGCGTGGATCCTGTCCACGCTTAGAGCGCATCTGCTACGGTCTTGTTCCTCTGTTCTCTGTGCCCGCGAGTGTGTTGTGCATCCACTGTACTGCACACCAATGCCTACCTTACTGAGGGAGAAGTTGGCCTTGGAATGAGGAGCATTAGCCACTGCTCTCTGCTGTTCGTATTGCAAGCCTGTTTGCCTGAAGGGAAAACACTGAGTTTTCTATTCACTTAAAAAAAAAAATCAATGTGTGATTACCTCTTGCACGTTCCCTACGGGGGACCTGCCCCGACTGGGAATCGAACTGATGACGTTTTAGCTTGCAGGCCAGCACTCAGTCCACTGAGCCACACTAGCCAGGGCTTCTCTTTGCTTTTACAAAACCCTTGTAGTTACAAAACCCTTGGTTGGGCGGCATGGGTTTAACATCTGATTAGCTTTGAAGCATCTCAGTGTTTTATGGTTTCAGCTCTGGATTAATCGGATCACAGCTGCCTCCCAGGAACACGGCGTGAAGTACCCAGCGTTCGTCACCAATTTAATTAAGGTAAGGTTGAGGGTGTGGTCCTGTTGAGATTCGGAGTGGCTGCCAGCAGGTGTGGCCGCCACACGGCGGCACAGCATTAGCACCTGGACACCAATTTCGTTCTCGGGATGGATTCTGGGAGGTTCTGGGATGCCCTGTACCAGCTGTGCCGTTGCCCTGCTGGGGGAGGAAGTGGAGATGGGCATGGGCTAATGGGGAAAAGGTAGAGAAACGTGGCTTTAACTTTTGTTTCAAAGTTTTGACTGTGAATGAGTTCTGATAGGGCAGCAGGTGAGGTGGAAACTCATAAAGTTAAAGAGGGGGTGGGGGTCTTGGAGGCAGTAAACAAGCATCAGGAAACCCTATAATTGTTTCATCTGGTGATTATGCTGTTTGCAGGGGGCTGGTTGTGTTTCTACCTTGTCCCAGTTCCTGGCTTTGGCACTTGGCAGAGACCCCTGGGGTTCTGCCAGGGACCTGAGGCCTGCAGAAGAGAAAGGCTTTGCCCAGGGTGCACAGGCCCCAGGCGGTGGGGCAGGCCCCCTTCCCCGTGTGTGTGCCGCGTGGAGACCCTCCCGCCTCTGCTCCTCAGTTTCCCGAGGTCACCTCCAGTTCTGCTCGTCAGGCAGCTTGGTTTGGCTTTCATGGGAGTTGGGAGTGCCTGGTTTTCACCCCTGCCTCCTCCGCTCGAGTCTCGTTCATTGTTTGTGAATGGGAGTTGTCATTTCCTCTTCTGAACTGACCTTAAGGGTCACCCCAGACCCTCGGTTGTAGTTCTGCCTGGGTGATGACTGTGCCCCTAAACAGGGTCCTTGGTTTCCTGGCAGCAGGACTGGATGCCAGCCTCCTCTCCAGTTTCCTCTGTGCACGAGATGCACTACTCTTCCCCGTCCCCTGCCCCACCACTGCCCTCCCCCGACAGATGCTGTGTCCTGCGAGGGCAGGGCTGACTCGGCCCTGGAGCCCAGCTCTGGTGTGCACATGCCCAGTGGGACTGGGGGCTTGGCGGCATTCTCTTCTGCAGCAGAACGTGGTTCTGATTCTGACTCTACTTCTCTCCTCAGTGCCAAGTGGAGCTCAACAGGAAGGTGCTGGCCGACCTAGCCATCTACGAACCAAAAACCTTTAAATCCTTGGCTGCTTTGGCCAAAAGGAGGGAACAGGAAGGATTTGCTGCTGCCTTGGGGGACGGGAAGGAGCCCGAAGGCATCTTTTCCAGAGTGGCACAGAACCATTGAGGGGACCCCTGCCTGCTCTGGCTAAGTGTCTTAGGAAAAGGCTTTTCCCTCTGTTGATCATAACTCAGAAAGGGGCCAAGAATCGTTTGCCAGGAGTGTGCTGGGTTTGATTTGCATGATTTTAATTTACAGTTTAGTAACAGGTGTGAGGGCAAGGCACCGTCTGCCCTCTTTGGGACAGGCCAGCAACACCGCATGGTAACTGGATGCACTGTGAATAAAGCTTGTGTGGTGATGGGTGTTTTGAACTGTGCCCTCTGGCATCAAGCAAACGTGGAGGCTGCTGGGGGTCACCTGCATCCAAGCCTTCCTTTTGGGACCTCAAATCCTCTCCTTTGAGGGGCTGTTTGCACCAGAGTGCTCAGCTCTGACCCTGGCTCCCCTCAGAGCTGTGGGTGCCTGTCCAGCACCCGCAGACCTGTGCTTCCCCCTCCCCCCAGCCTTTCCAGCAAGAACCCACGGCCCAGCTCTTCAGCCATTCTGCACACCAGCCTGTTTCCCTGCTGTCCCCTCACTCCCCAGCCCAGGAGAGGTGATAGGCTGGTGACCATCAGACCACCAGGTGCTCGAGTTCAGACTTGGTCCAGGAGAAAGTTCCCTGTGTAACTTCATAGCAGCTGTGCTGGCCCTGTGCTTCCTCACTCTCCGCTGCTCTGACCACTGCTGCCCAGGGGATGTGGGGGCTGTGCCCTGGTCTGCTCAGGGTCAGCACCTCCCTCTGCTCTTGGGGAGCTGGTTCCACGCTCGGCCTCTCCTGTTCTGAGCCTCTTCCATCTGTGAAGCATGCTGTCCTTCCTTCTAGCCCGCTCTGGTCTCCGCTCCAGTGTCTTGTCACTGGGTCTGCAGTTATTCCCAATGGCTCTCACCAAAGCTGTCCCCTGGAGCCAAATCCAGTGGACACCATCAGCCCTTGACCCCCAAGGACCACACACTTCCCTCCTCACCCCCCAGGCCTCCCCCTGCCCAGGGAAGCTCTGCAGGCCCGCCATTGCCTTCACTGCTGGCCATGCACATCTGCCTTCCCCAGCTCACCGCTCCCATGCTGGGTCCTGTGGCAACACTGTCCTCCAACCATCCCCTGGAGGTCCTTCTGGGAAACTTCCTTGGATGGACACCCACCCACCGCCAACCCCATCCAGAGCCAATGAGGCCTTGGTACCTACTGCCTGGCGATCTCCTGAATCTTAATTTTTCTGCATCTTCACTGTGGACTAACATCTCTTTTGGCTTCAGTCGCTGCACTGCCCCAAAGAGACCTCCTGGCCCTTGCCACCATGTGCAATGATGGCCACTAGACCAGAAACCCGGTGGTTTCAACATATGGCAGTTGGTGCGGTCATCCCTCTCCAGTTTTTAGTGAATCCAGGTTTGGGGATACAAATACTAATACCAGGTCATTATGTCCTTGCCTTCAGAAGAGTCCAAAAGAAACACTAAAAAGCATTAAAAAAAAAAAAAAAAGACAAAATAGTCCTGGCTGGTGTGGCTCAGTGGGTTAAGCGCTAGCCTGTGAACCAAAGGGTGGCGGGTTCGATTCCCAGGCAGGGCACATGCCTGTGTTGTGGGCCAGGTCCCCAGTAGGGGATGCAGGAAAGATAACCACACATTAAGTTTCTCTTTTTCCCTCCATTCCCCTCTGTGTAAAAATAAGTAAAATTTTTAAAAAGGCAAAATATTGAGTCCACAGGGAAGAGGAGTAGCTGGAAACATTTAACTTGATGCTTCTACAAAGTCCATGGCAGCAGGAGGAAAGCCACGGGTTCCTACAGGAGTCCATCATTGGAGGCCTGGGGAGGAGTCTTGCTCACTTTTCTGTTGCACTGGTACAGTATCTGGCTCTGCACATGGGGCTCCGTGCACATAATCCTCAGTGAGCGCCTGCTGCTTGGGCAACAGGGTGGAGGAACCAGCCCTTTGGGGTGTGTTGTGAGCACCACAGGCTGCCCTGGAGCCACTTTATCTCAGTAAAGGATGATGGTGTGGCAGGCAGCTGTGGCTTGTCCCCTCACCCCACAGCCTGGGTCTGACAGGCTAGAGCCACCTGCTTTCCCCGTGTCACCAGCCAGTCGACAGACCAGCAGCCCAGGCAGAGCCAAGGACAAGCAGTGTGCTGGGGTTTACAGACCAAAAGTTCCTCCCTCTCCGCTATGAGTCCTGGTGACCGTTTGGGTGACACTGGCAGCAGATGGCTAATACTGCGTCTGCTCTTCTACAGATGTGACAGCAGCATGCTGTCAGGTGACCTGAATACCCCAGAGGCTGGCAGGCAGTAACCCTGAGCACCTGGCGTAACACACAGAGGTGTGGAGGGTCCGCAGAGTCCAGATCCAGAGGGGTTTGTAAGTATATAAACACCTCACTGGCTCCCACTGACTGTAGCCCCTTACCACAGCTCCTGGGGTGTCCTGGCCTGGCCTCTACCCACGACTCCTATAGGAACCCGTGCCTTTCCTCCTGCTGCCATGGACTTTGTAGAAGCATCAAGTTAAATGTTTCCAGCTACTCCTCTTCCCTGTGGACTCAATATTTTGCCTTTTTAAAAATTTTACCTATTTTTACACAGGGGAATGGAGGGAGAAAGAGAAACTTAATGTGTGGTTATCTTTCCTGCATCCCCTACTGGGGACCTGGCCCACAACACAGGCATGTGCCCTGCCTGGGAATCGAACCCGCCACCCTTTGGTTCACAGGCTAGCGCTTAATCCACTGAGCCACACCAGCCAGGACTATTTTGTCTTTTTTTTTTTAATGCTTTTTAGTGTTTCTTTTGGACTCTATTCTGAAGGCAAGGACATAATGACCTGGTATTAGTATTTGTATCCCCAAACCTGGATTCACTAAAAACTGGAGGGATGACCGCACCAACTGCCACGTGTTGATAGAGGCAAACGTGGGTAGGGGGGAAGAGCCCTCTAAAAAGATCCTGAATAAAGCCCGGAAAACTTCAGAACACAACCCGCAGAAGCTCAGGAGAAAAACACACTTTGGCTCCCGAGCCGTGGGGAAAAACAGCTAACTTAGATGGCTCTGTGGGCGCCACACCTGTTTGCTCACCAGCCCTGGAGCCGTGGGGGTCTTCTCTGGGATGAGCCGCAAATATGCCGGACGTCTAAGTAAAAAGTCGGTTAGGCGTCCACGCAGCAAAAAGAATTCATTCGTGGTAAAGACAGACTGCGATTCGGAAAGGGATGCCAAGGCCAGCCAGGTGGGGGTTTCCACCCAGAGGAAAATGAAGAAAGTACTGGAGAGAGCGGAAGACGAAGGGTGGGGACATTCACCCTCGAGGTGCTCGGTCCGGACCCCAGAGCGGACCCTGAAGGGTTCCCCGGGTGACACGGGTGTGAGAGCTCTTCCCACACGCCCTGTCTGGGTTCACCTGTTATAAGTGTCACCAGTCTCAAACACCTCCCAGGGGACCTCCGAGTCCCTGTCCCTCTACCCAAGCCCCGGACCATCGGGCTCCCACCAGACCCCCGAAACGCAATCCAGCAGTGGAAAGACAGCCGCCGAACCCTGAGAGCGCCCTGGTAGAGGGGTCGTCCTGCTGAGTCACACCGTCTGCGGTCCGGATCCTCAAGTGCCTGAAGGCTGCCCGCAAGCACCTTCGGGGAGAACCGGACTCCAAGAAGCTTTCGGGCTGCAGTGCGGAACTCGCAAACTCCTGACTCTGTGAAGGTGCAGCTATACCGGAGTGGTCCAAGGTAGTGGTGGTGGAAACATCTAAACTTAGTGCTTCCGGGTCGCGGCCCAGACGGTGGCCTCTCCCCGGTGCCGCGGGGCCCCCTGGGTAACGAGCCAAAACCCCCGCCCGCGCTGGGTTCCGGCGTCGTCCGCGACATTGATGGGCAGGCCTCTAAGCCAATAGTAGGAAAGAGCTGCCAGGCCGCCCGTCGGTAGAACCAATGACATGCGGCAGGGCGGGGCGATCGCGGCTGTAGAACGTCGCGAGGAGCCGCCCTGCCGGGAAGGAGCCCGAAGAGGAGTCAGCGGCATAAAATGGCGGCGGCTGCGACGGCCGTGGCCGGAGCCCCGGGGCCAGCGGCCCCCGCAGCAGCCGCCGGGACCCCAGGCTCGGGGAACACAGCCCCGGGGTCGCAAGGGGTGCTGATTGGGGACCGGCTGTACTCTGGGGTGCTCATAACCTTGGAGAACTGCCTCCTGCCTGACGACAAGCTCCGCTTCACGCCGTCCATGTCAAGTGGTCTTGACCCCGACACGGAGACCGACCTCCGTGTGGTGGGATGTGAGCTCATCCAGGCAGCCGGCATCCTGCTCCGTCTGCCGCAGGTGAGGGCGCACCCGGGAGCCTCGGGACGAGATAACCGCCGCGCGGGCGCAGGAGTAGGCGGCTGGGCCCTTTGTTGGTGGTAAGGCCCGCCCGATTCTGTCCCGGCCCGGGGCCCGGGCCCAGCGCTTTGCCGTACCCGGCCCGCCGCAGGTGGTGAGGGAGGCGAGGCCGCGGACGCGAAGGCTCTCTTGACCTGAAGACCTGTCTTTTTCTTTTTCTTTTTTTTTAACTCTGTTGAGAGTCCCCGAAGCCTGCGAGTTGTGCGCGTTTAATGCGAGGGCCCCCTTCGTCTTTTCTAGGTGGCTATGGCTACTGGGCAGGTGTTGTTCCAGCGGTTCTTTTACACCAAGTCCTTTGTGAAGCATTCTATGGAGGTGAGGGGTTCCGTCTGGGCTTCCTTCCCGCAGAGATGTGTTGGAGGAAACCGGGCTGGTTGTCTTGCCCGATTGTTCAATGGGACCGAGTTCCTGCCTTTTCCCGCAGAGGGGTGGGCTCCCTCCGTGCACCTGCTCTTTGCCCTGGGAGCTGTTGGAGGCCCTGGGTGCCAGAACAAACCCATGTGTTGCGATGCTTATGTTTCAGCATGTGTCGATGGCCTGTGTTCACCTGGCCTCCAAAATAGAAGAGGCTCCAAGGCGTATCCGGGACGTTATGAACGTGTTTCACCGCCTTCGGCAGCTGAGAGAGAAGAAGTAAGTCTGCATTGCAGCTGTCATGAGTGTTTGTCCCCCTTTTTTGGGGGGGGTGTTATTAAGTGACGTGTGTGATCCTGAGTCGAGATTTAGGACGTGAGGTATTTAAACATGTGCCCAGGGGGCCCCAAGGTTGAGCATGTGCAGGGACCACAGCACGGAGGGCCAGGCTCTGTGGCCACCATTTCTGGCACCTGTCTCTGAAAGCTCTGGAGCAGGGCTCCACCTCGGCCCTGTGACGTTTGGGGCTGGTGGGGTCTTGGTTGTGGGGTGTCCTGCTCCTCATGGGTGGTCAGCAGCTTCCCTGACCGCTGTGCAGGAGATGCGAGCTGCTGCTGCTTCTGTGGTGGTGGCAGAGCCACCTGCGGATGGGCCCGTGGCCCCGGATGGAACAGTTGCCCTGGGTTGGGGCCCACTACCCAGACCCTGTCCCAGACTGGGCGCCTCTTACATGGTGCGTATGCTGTGGGAAGCGCAGCTTCAGCTGTTGGAAGGTTGTGCTTCCTTTGGTTCTCTGGTTCTCGCTGCCCCTCAGCACATTCCCTCGCACGGCGGCCAGAGCCGTTCAGCACTTGTGCTCGGTGGCGTCTGTAGTGCCATGTCTCTGTGAGGAAAGGGGAGGCCACTGAGGGGACACGGAGGTCAGCGCTGGGGTCGGGTGAAGACTCTGCTTGAAGGAAGGAGGGGGAGATGCTCACCACGCTGGCTCTGCAGTGTGTGTGGCGGACTCTCGGCGTCAGGGTCATTGGGGTCGGGAGAGGTGGTGGTATCTGACTGCCGGGCTGTGTCTCCGTAGGAAGCCTGCGCCTCTGGTGCTGGATCAAGATTACGTGAACTTGAAGAACCAGATCATAAAGGCAGAGAGACGGGTCCTCAAGGAGCTGGGCTTCTGCGTCCACGTGAAGCACCCTCACAAGGTGGGTATGCAGCCCTGCTGCCCCGTGGGCCCCCCTGGGGCTGCACCCTGGTGGAGAGCTGGCAGGAGGACCTGCCATGGCCTCCAGTCCATGCCCAGGACCTGAGCGTACTCATCACTCGTCAGATTTTTGCCTTAACCATTAATTCTAGTAGGAGGTGTTCAAGAGCTGTGAGAGTGGCACCTGGCAAGTTCAAGTTTTTGAAAATAATGGTGAACTTGTAAAAGTGGAACCTGTCAGTTTACATTCCTCTTTCTCGACAGCTGATTCTCTAAAGTTGTTCTAGTAATGGCCTCATTTCCCTTTACTGGAGAGTTGGAAGAACCCCGAACCCTTTTTCTTGGGAAACTGACGAAGCGGTGGGGCCCTGCTGGCCCCTGGGCTCCTGCAGAGAGGGGCTGCTATTTGCATCTGTGCTCTTCCCCTTTCGTTGGCGGGTTCCTTGTACCGCTTCTCTTGCTTACTCGACTTCCTGGCATTAATGCGAAATCTCAGTAAATTATTCAGTGCAGATTTAAAAGCTTTTATTTGTTTGCTGGAAGTATTTCCACAGTGTGTTGTGTGAGGTGGTGACCGGGTACAGAGCTGTTTAGAGCATACTGACCTCACTGGCGACAGTGTGGGAGAGACGGGGCCTTGCCTGGGGTGCAGCCTGGCCCCGAGCTCCCCCTGCCCAGCTGCAAAGGCAGGAAGCAGGCGTGTCAGCAAAAACGCCTCCAGCTGAGCCGCACACCAGGCCTCTGACCAGGAGCTGCCCTGGGATCTAGCATGAGGCTCGATTGGCTGCGTGGACGTCTCGAGGTCTGAGTTCTGGGTCCCCATGATCCCTGGTAATAACCGCCTGACCCGTGTCTTCCAGATAATCGTTATGTACCTGCAGGTGTTGGAGTGTGAGCGCAACCAACACCTGGTCCAAACCTCATGGTGAGTTGGCCTTCCTTGTTCCGGGGGGCCCGCCCGGGCAGGGCAGGAGTGTTGGTTTGAGGCGTGTGGGCAGTGGGTAGTTGGGCCCGTGACGAGGCTGTGGGCTGTCTGCGTGCCGGTGTTCCCGCCGCTAAGCCCAGCCCTGCCTCCCCAAGGTCAGGCCCTGGTGTGACGGTAAGGTGGCCCACACCCTCCCCGACCCTGGAGAGCAGGCAGCAGGCTTCTCGGGGGGCGCGTCCCCCACGGGTGGGCTGGTGCCAAGTCTCCCCTGCGATTGCTTCCGGCCGCCTCTCTAGGAGCCTGCGGGGGGGGGGGGGGGGGGGGGGCGGCTCGGACAGCCGAGTTTGGCTACGGTTCTGGGGCTGATTTTAATGTCTGCTGGAAGTGCAGCCTGAAGTAACAGTTCAGGGCTGGTCGCTTTGTGAGTTTTTCCCACTGAATAAAGTCTGTAAAGGGTCATGTTTTTGCTGCCTGAACTGTCTGGTGCTGTGTCTGACAGAGAACCCATTTTGACTTTTCTTTTCTGTACTCTTTCAATCAAAGGGTAGCCTCTGAGGGTAAGTGACTAAGACTTCTCCTCTACTGTCCACGCGCTTCGGTGCAGGGACAGCGGCCGTCCCCAGCCACTCCGTGCAGGCTCTCCGCCGAAGGCCGGCCCTAGATGGTGGTATGCTCACGGTAGTCTAGTGCTGGCCCGCTGCTGCTGTGGTTCTGGCGGTCGCGCTTCTTGTTAACCTCTGTCGTGCTTGGTAATCGTACTGACCAGACGGGGCGACTGTCTGGACTGTGGGTTTTGTCCCTTTAAACTGCTGTACCTACTTGTGCAGTAAAGATGCAACACCTTTCTTTGACAAAAACTATTTCGGAAAGCTGTAAGAGTGGGCCGATGGGGGTGGAGACTTCAGTGTGGGGTTCCGGCACTCCTTCTGGAAGTTCCAACTTCCTTTTTCTGGCACCTGAGTGGGGCACCCTGGTGAAAGGTTTGCATCTTTACGCTCTTCCAGGGACATGTTTACATTGTAACATTTTATATGTAGCAATAAGTTTAAATGTATATTTTGAGTACTTTGTTTTGTTTTTAGTACTTTAAAAGTTAATGGGTTAATGTTATTATCACTACTTGAGTACTGAAACTTTATTATTAGAACTGGAATGTTTATAAAATGTCGAACTGTTCACTTGCAATGCTCTGGTTTGTATGGCCTCGGTGCCATCACCCAGCCTCATTCTGGGTTCCCTCCCAGTGCTGGAGCAAGAGCTGCCGGAGCCAGGGCCACCTGTTGGCGGGTATAGAATGTGATCGCTGTCTGTTCCCCGGGGGCTTAGGAGCAACAAGATGGGGAGGGGGTGGGACCGGATCAGTCAAATCCCAGCAGGATTTGGCTCCCCTGCAGGTGCAGCCTGACACTAGTATTGGGGTATGTTGGGAGTAGTAACTATATGACCTGTTGAACTGTTTTCTCATGGAATTAATCCTCTGTGTGTGCAATATTGATAAAGTTTACCATGAGGTCTGATTTTGGTCTGTTAAGTCCTAGAGGAAATATATATGAAGAAAAATGTTTAATGCAGCCTATTTTAAAACCTTTAATTTTGGGAAAAATGCAAATGTTTTGTATTTCTCTATTTCCTAAAGTATGATAAAATTTTTAAATGTACTGATTGTGCTGAAACTTGTAGTGTTTTGTTGGTGCTGTTTGATTTTATGAATGTTCATTTTAAGACTTCTTGTTGCAATGGGACAGTTTGGAAGCGGGTCTTTGCTAAGCCTGAGAAGAGGACTGCTCTCTGGGCACTGAGCCCCCACCCTGCACAGTGTTCCGGGCTCCCAGGGCACCCCTCCCGCGGACTCCCCGTGGAAGAAGAAGGGCCAGGCGGTCTTGAAGGGAGGAACGCCTCAAAGGAAGAGGAGTGCGAGAGGACAGCTGGTCTCAGAAACGCCTCGTGGCTCTGGCTTCGTGCTTAGCAGTCCATTGAGTTTGCATGTTTCTCTGCACTACGGATTCTGAGCGTTTAGATCTCTTTAACCCAGTACTCTCTCGCCCCTCCAGTAGCTGTCTTCTTTCTGAGGCATCATGCTTTGCATGAGAGCAGGCCAAAGTGAGAGGGAAAAGTAAAGTTGAAGTTGGTTCTCTTTCATAGCAACACGGATTGTCTGACATTCAGCCAGCTTAAAAAATTTTTTTGCCAACAATTTCCCTTCTTCCTGTCCTGTGTTCAGAAAAAGCAGTTAGCGTATTTGTCCCCGAACTTGAGGGTCACAGGACTGCATAGCCCCAGTCCCAGCCGTAGCCTCCCTAGAGGAGCAGTGACCTCCCCAGACGGTGCAGACGGGTGTCCTGGGTCGCCAGGGTTCTGCAGTGCCTTCTGTGTTTGATTCCAGGAACTACATGAATGACAGCCTCCGCACAGACGTGTTCGTGAGGTTCCAGCCCGAGAGCATCGCCTGCGCCTGCATTTACCTTGCTGCCCGGACGCTGGAGGTCAGTGCTGCACCGCCACCGGCGTCCAGGCTGGCCCCGTCCCGAGCCTCTGGATGCTTGCGGAGTGTTCTTCAGATTGTGCTTGTCGGTGCCAGTCAGAAGCCTCCTTGGCGACCTGCAGGCTTGTTTCTGGTGCACTGAGGGCCTTGCGGGCGAGCATGACGTCCTTGGTGTTTGTGTTCGCAGATCCCTCTGCCCAACCGTCCCCACTGGTTTTTTCTGTTTGGAACAAGTGAGGACCAAATTCAGGAGATCTGCTTGAAGATCCTGCAGCTGTACACTCGGAAAAAGGTGGTCCTGGTTTTCTTTTTCATGTGGTGGGCATTTGTGTTAGACTAGAAGCCTCTGTTTCTCAACAGGTGGGTTTTGGCTTTTCCAGGTTGATCTGACGCATCTGGAAAGTGAAGTGGAAAAGAGAAAGCATGCCATCGAAGAGGCAAAGGCACAAGCCAGGGGCCTGCTGCCAGGCGGCACCCAGGCCCTGGACGGCACCTCGGGGTTCTCGCCTGCCCCCAAGCCTGGTGAGTCTCCTCCCTGCAGGGTCGCCCCCCCGACCCAAGACCTGTCTGAGCACCACAGGCCCTGGAGTGCCAGCAGACACCTGGCGACCTTCGAAATGGGATGGGACTCCTGAAGCAGTTTGCTTTTGTCATTCTTTTATTGCTATTAGCAAGGCAGTGGACGGGCTTTCCAAAACGCTTTTGCTTGCCCAGCCTGCCTAGTCGTGTGGACCTATAGCTGGAGACTGTGGTCAGACCCTGGCATTAGCACGGCACCTGCCCCCAGCCCCTGAGGGAGGCCGAGCTAGGCAGGCGGCCTCCTGCGTCTCTTCAGTGTGTGTGTAGGCTCTGCGTCCCAGGCTGGGAGCAGGAGGTCACCATGAATTCCATAGGAGTGGCGCTGTCTTGATCTTGCTAACCCACTTCGTAACGTAATTTCTGATGGTCGGGTTTTAACTCCTCGTGTGTGGTTCTAGCGGAATCTCCCAAAGAAGGTAAAGGGAACAAGGCTTCCCCGCTGTCTGCGAAGAACGCCAAGAGGAAAACGGAGGGTGTGAAGAAGGCCAAGGCCGACAGCCCAGTGAATGGGTGAGTGCTTGGCTGTCCCAGGGGCCATGGGGGTTGGAGGAGCTCAGGCCTGTAACAGCTGCCCTCTTTTTAGCTTGCCAAAGGCGCGAGGCAGTGGGAGTCGGAGTGGGAGCCGTGAGCAGAGCTACTCGAGGTCCCCGTCCAGATCCGCATCTCCTAAGAGGAGGTGTGTGCCTGGGGAGCCTGACGCTGGCGGGCGGGCATTTTCCCCAGGGTGCAGAGATCAGGTGGCCGCCCCTCCGGGCATTTGGGGCAGCTGGTTACCCTGTCCTTCACAGGAAAAGTGACAGTGGCTCAACATCTGGAGGGTCCAAGTCCCAGAGCCGATCGCGCAGCCGGAGTGACTCACCGCCCAGGCAGGCGCACCATGGCGCTCCCTACAAAGGCTCCAAGGTGAGGAGCTATCGCAAGTCCAAGGACTGCAAGTACCCCCCCCAGAAGCCGCACGAGTCTCGGAGTCGAAGCTCCTCCCGCTCTCGGAGCCGCTCAAGGGAGCGGGCAGACAGTTCTGGAAAGTACAAGAAAAAAAGTCATTACTACAGAGATCAGCGCCGGGAGCGCTCACGGTCTTATGAGCGAGCGGGTCGTCGCTATGAGCGGGACCCCCCGGGCCACAGCAGGCGTCGGAGGTGAGGCGCGGGGGCCTGGCGGGCTGCCCTTCCACTTGGGCGTGACTGGCCTGCGGTGTGACTCTTTTTGTAAATGGTTGTCGACCTCGGACCTTGTGATGAATTTGGAGATGGAATCGAGAGGTTGGCGAGGTGCCCTTCCGGTCGGCCTGGGCGCAGTGCCCACCGGTGCCTGATTTGGCGGCAGCCCTGCAGCAGCAACTGCAGGAGGTTACGCACATCCCAGCGGTGTGGATCGGTGCTAACGACGGGCTTTCTTCACTCCCATACTGATTCTCAATCACGTTAAACCGAGAAGATGAGTTTTAGAACCTTTGCCTATATTAGGTTGTACTTATGTACATATTTTGCAGTTTCACAATGATAAAATGGCCTTAATAGCCCCTTATTCTCTATCCACGTTGTAAATAAACGTGTTTAATACAAGTTAAAGCTATATATGAAAACTCAGAACTTGGATTCAGTCAGCTTAAAACTTGTGTAGAGAATTCTGATTTTTAAAATGTGACGGTATTTAGATCTGTGTTGAAAGTCGTCTATTTTTATCTGCAATGCTGAGTGCAGGCCACCAGCCAGCCCCTAAATAGAGGTTTCCTATATATGCATTTTGTGTGGGTGAATAAACACGACTCTCTCTACTCAGGACATGGGGACATTAGCGACTCTAGTGTGTCCTGCTTGCTTGTTTGCGCGCAGCCCACAGCACCTGTGCCAGTGCTGCCTGCGCTGCCGGCTGATCGCCTCGGAGTTGTGTTCCGTGTGGAGCTCCTGCGCACCCGCTCTCCTGGCAGAGGCTGGCGGGGGCCTTGCCTGTCTGCACGTTCTGACAGAGGCTGCTTCCTGTGGGCGAGGAAGGGAAGGTTTGAAAGTGCGAAACTGCCCCCGAGGGATGCCGGGCTGTTAACCCATGGCCAGTGTCAGGCTGGCACAGCCAGGAACGAGACACTGAGAGCGTCACCCTTGGTATTGCGCCCCTCAGAGTGGTGGCAGGTGAGTGGGCAGGCAGGGATGCTAGGGAGCAGGCTGGGTGGGTCTTGGGGCCTTTTCCCACTCTTCATTGCGCTGAGGAGCGAGGGCTGTCGGCACCTGTCTTGTGCTCAGAGGGCTTTCCCAGACGGCATCTGTGCAGCTGGGAGGGCACTGGGCACGGCTTTCCTGGTGCCGCTGGGCCTGGAGGCAGGCGTATGGAAGTCATGCAGGCATGGAGATGGGAAAGCAGGGTCACCTTCTAGGTGGCACATGGGACAAATCACAGAAGCTTAGGAGGCCTTGCAGAGCTGGTTGTTGCATGGCAGGCCCATACAGAACTCCTCTCTGAAGCAGCCTGTGTGGCAGGGAGGGGACAGTGCCACTGGGTGAGCTCAGTGGGAGAGCAAGGCCTGTGGTTTCTGCCCTCCAGTGGGGGTGTCCAACTCCCACTCTTCAGCTAGGTTGGGTCCTAGGGATGACCAGGCCTGGCCACTTCCTGTTGGGAATCACTGACAGAGCCATCACCGGGATTCCAAAGACCTCGTGGCATCTGTCACACCTGCACGTCCCTTAAGGGGATCCTGCCACCCCAGCCACCCCAGCGAGATGTGACGTGGTTCCCTGGTAGCCCCTCTCTGGGATGTAACTTGGGCTCAGCCAAACCCAGTGCTCCACGGATGCTTTTGGTTTCTGGACAAAAACACTTCTCTGATTTTTCTCTCCACAGGCACAGTTTGGGAGTTTGCTTTCAAAAAAGGAAAGGAGCCCCAGCTGGTGTGGCTTGGTGGATTCGAACACTGGCCTCTGAGTGAAAGGTCGCCAGTTCGATTCCTGTGCACGGCACGTGCCTAGGTTGCAGGCCAGTCTCTAGCCGGGGGCGTAAGAGGCGACCGATATTTTTTCTCATGCACAGTGTGATATTTCTCTTTCTTCCTCCCTTCTCTTACTAAAAATAAAATATTTAAACAAAAAAAGAAAATACACCTCTGCAACGTGCGGAGCCCGGGCACCAGTCTGCCCTCTTAATGCTTTTCGCGGAGGGAGGGATGGGGGAGGCCAAGTCCAGTGGGCGGAATACCCCAGTCGCTTCCGTCGCCCCGCAAACTCCACTTCCGTCGCCAGGATGATGATCCTTTCGTGGTTCCCCTTTCCAAAGGGTACTTCCGCCTGCTGGGCGCACTGGCCCCTGTCAGACACGAGTTCTGCCGTGCAGGCGCAGATCCCATTCTTAAGGATTGTGGGAGTTGTAGTTTTCTGGTCTCCGTAAGGGCCTTGCGCAGGCGGCTTCCGTGGTCGGAAACCTCTGCTTTCTGATCTCGGTGGGATCTGAGCCCGTGCGAAGTCGGGTTCCGTAAGAGCGCCAGGGGGCGCTGGACGTTAGAATTATCGGGCGAAGGCCCCGGGGGTCAGGTTTAGGAACGGACCGGAAGTGTGGAGCGCACTGGTGGCGGAATGGTCAGTTTCAGTCTCTTGGGTCGGGACTGCAAAGGTTGGGCGGGTGGCTGTGGTGTGCGGGTGTTGGGGACAGCTGGGCAGACCGATGGACCTGGGCCGCCCCCCCACCCCCACCCCGGGCCCGCCCACGGCCGCCGTGTGTCACTCCTGGCCTTCTGGGTGTTCAAGCGCCGACCCCGACCGGCGCGGTGGGTGCCTCGGCGTGGTGGGTGCCTCAGCGTGAAGCTCAGGCACGGGGAGGGTCGGTGACCTGGCCAGATTCTCTCATGAAGCGGGGTTCGTGCCCACATCTGGCAGTTGGAGGGAACGATGTTTGAAGTGAGGACCTTGCTGTGGGAGAGGGTGAGGAGGGGACGTGATGCGGGGTTGGCGCGGGACTGCGGGGGCCCACTCCCGCCTGCTGCGCGCGCCCCGGGCCGCTCAGTGTGCCCTCAGCGTGTACCTGTGTCCTAGCTTCCCTGAGTACCTGGGGCCGCCACCACCTACCGACCATGTTCCTGTCGAGTTTGACTTCTCAGCTGATCAGGGTCGTTCCCCGGGCAGGTAAGAGGTCCCGCGGGGGCAGATAGGCGCAATACGCACGGGTTTAGGAATGTGTGGCTCACTAGTGGAGTCCAGGACCTGGCTGCACCGACGCCCTGTCAACAGCCAAGCATCCCAGGGGGGAAGTCCGACACCCCACCGCCTGGGAAAATCAGCAGGGGTTCAGGCCAGTCCATCCCACTCTGGGATGGGGCTTCTGTCCCTCGGCCCTATCAGGTCCAGGTGGCCATGGTAGGGTCTGATGTAGCCCTATGGGTGCTAACTGCTGTGTGTTTTCTGCAGGCCTCAGCCGGCCCTGGCCTGTCTCAGCTCTGCTGGGCAGCCATGTTTGCAAGCCCCACTACAGCACACAGCCAACAGGACCGAGTACGGCTGCCATTCTCCCCAGCAAGGGGGTCCAGCTGGAGCTTGAGGAGATGCTGGTCCCCAGAAAGATGTCCATCAGCCCTCTGGAGAGCTGGCTGACTGCCCACTATCTCTTGCCCAGACCAGGCGCTGGGGCTCCAGGGACTGTGGCTCCCACCCAGCTTTATGAGTGTCCACCTAGCCAGGTGGGGGAAGGGATTGAGCAGGGGGACAAGGGCATGCAGGATGCACCCAGCATGCAGTGCAAAAATGTGCTGAAGATTCGCCGGCGGAAGATGAACCACCACAAGTACCGCAAGCTGGTCAAGAGGACCCGGTTCCTGCGCCGGAAGGTCCGGGAAGGACGCCTGAAGCGGAAGCAGGTGCATGTGGGCCCTGAGCCGGGGTGGGCCCGGTGGCCTTGTGCGGGGCTGTGCCACCAACTAGTCCAGGTCCCGCCCTCTCCCACAGATCAAGTTCGAGAGAGACCTCAGGCGCATCTGGCTGAAGGCGGGTCTGAAGGAAGCGCCCGCAGGCTGGCAGACCCCAAAGATCTACCTGAAGGCAAAATGAGTATCTCAGGCCCGCAGCCTGTGTTCCTGCCGCCGTTTGTAGTAATAAACGCTCACAGAGCTGCACCCTCTCTTGCCGGCTGTGAGGTGCCCTGGGGCCCAGCAGGCGCCAGCCTCCACTGCCAGAGGCCCCCCCAGAGCAGATTGGTGGTCAGTCCCTCGGCCAAGGTGGCTTTCGTCCTGGGGCCTGGCCGGCGGGAATGGCAGCCTCATGGTCCCTGACCGTCTGCCGGGGGAACAGTGGTGAGCAGAGGCATGGCACTGCCAGTGGGGTGCGTCCGTTCCATAGGAGAGGCAGCCCCTCGGTGGTCACCCACGAGGGTGACACTAGGGGGTGGGGAGCACTCGGGCTGAGGTGTGTGATGGGGGGGGTCAGGGGGCCTCCCTGGGAAGATGGGGAGAGGTTACAGAAAAGACCCTGGCACCCCCAGAGGTAACGGGAAGTATCCTGTAGGCTCCAAGGGTCTGGGTCCTGGCTGGACCCTCTGAGCTACCCTGTTCAGGGGGGCTGGATGCCTCTGGCCTGCCAAGAACTCCTAGTCTGCTGCCACTGACCGGGGCCTGAGTGGGGTGGCCTGGAGGGTGTGCCCGGGCAGGCCCAGGGTCAGGGCTGGCCAAGGAGGGTACTGTGTGCAGAGCTGAGGGGCCCTGGTGCCTTCACATGAGCTGGGGCCCCCAGTAACTCCGGCTTCCTTCAGGGAGCAGAGGGGGAATGCGCTGCCTGAGAGAGGGACCAGAGGCCCTGGGCTTCTGCTCGGGCGAGGCGCGGGCCTGGGCTGCTGCAGAGGCCAGTCCTGCCCTCAGCACCTGCTGTGCGTCCTGGGTCAAAGGGAAGGAAACCAGTGCGTCCTTTCTGAGCTTCCCTTCATTCCTCCAGCCATGTAGAGCCACTTCCCACGGGCCGTGGGGCTCCTTGTCACAGCAACAACTGCATGACCTGCATCTGAGCTCCCTGCAGTGGAGGTGGGAACACCGCTGTCCCTGGGGAGGAACAGGCCACGCTGTGCCGAGAGCTGAGGGAGCCTGGTGACCCTGCCCTGGGTGGGCCCTCAGGGGACCTGGGGCCATTGGGAACACAGGCCTGCTTCTGCTGGTGGCTGCCAGGGAGCACAGTCAGGCTCCCTGGGAACCCCTGGGGTCTGGGCCGAGGCCAAGACTGTGGGAGACCTTGCTGGCCCAGTCACGGGCAGAGCCCTGGGAGGCCCCCAGCTGGGGTCATGAGCATCCCTCCTGGGCGTTGGTTTCCCCAGCTGGATCGGGTCCAAGGCCTCAGGGACACCATGGGGAAGCTGCCCTAGGGTGGAGTGGACCCTCCCCTCCTGGTGCCAAGTCTGGCCTCAGCCCGGCAGAGCCTCAGCTGCAGTCCCAGGATGGGCTTACAGGTCCCCGCCTGGGGGTGGCGCTGACCTCCATGCGATGGCCGGAGGGCAACACCCCCGCTGCCACACCAGGCTGGGCTCCCAGAGGCCAGCCCATGCCCCATGAGAGTTTGGTCAGACCCTTGGGGGTGTGGCCAGGAGTGTTTCCCAAGTGCATTGGTGTAGCTCTCCCTCCCTGTCTCCCTGGACACCACACACCACAGACGTGATCGCAGCTACAGTGGCTGCCCGGCAGCTCATCCTACTCCTGGGCTCCTTGGGAGGGGGCACATGGTTCTCTGGTGTTAGACTTTCGGAGACAGAGCCTCATCAGGAGCTTGGGGAACTCTGGGGGTGCAGCTAGCCAGCCTGTGCAGAGAGCCACAAGCCCAGAGAGCTGGGGGCTGGCAGAGCACCCCTGGGCCCACCTGCTCCAGTGCCCTTCACCTTGGGGTGGGTACAGGCCGGGAACCAGAGGCAAGGCCCCTCGGTCTCATGCCCCCTGCAGGCAGCTGGCCTCTCCCAGAGGTTCTGGGACTGTCACACAGGTGCCCTGCAGACACGACCAAGGGTGCAGGCCGGACCATGCTCGACGCCCTCCCCTGTGCAGGGCAGCCCTCTGAGGTAATGAATCTTAGGGTTCTGGTATCAGAGCTCAGACTCTTGGTGCACGTGCCACTGGCCCTGCTGGGGCTGCTCCAGGGCCTGCCTAGCCCCCTCCTCCCTGCGGGGCTCAGCCCCTGGCAGCCCCTCTCCCAGCCCCGCTGGGTGGCCTGTGCACAGCCCCCACTGCCTGTGGCCTGGACGCTTTTGGGCCCCAACCACGAGCTCAGGAGGCAATTCTGGGGTTTTATTTTTATCTCTGCAGCCCCTCCCAGCCCGCAAGAGGCTGTTCTTCCCCTATTCCCTGTGGAGCCTCCACCCTGCCCCCCAGATTCTGCAGCCCTTTCTCCCTGTATCTCCCCGTATCTCCCCCTTTCTGGCCCTGGGCACCCCACTGCCAGAGCACAAAGGTGGGTGGGGTGGAACCAGGTAGTCCTGCAGGCTGCCTGTGGGGTGTGGTCCCGGCCTGTGGCCAGCCCCTTGCCGCAGCCCCAGCTTCCCTGAGCTGGTACCTAGGTTTTGGGTTGCAGCCAGGGCCCACAGCTGGTGGGGTGGTTTGGGGCACTTACTGGGGACTCTGCCTCTTGGGCAGCTGCTCTGTGCCTGGGGCAGGTGGGTGTCTTTGGGCCTGAGCGTTCTTGCCCACGTGGTGGGCCAAGGAAGGAGCCAGGCAGGCCCAGGTCCTGTGGGAGGATGCTGATGCTGGCCACTGGGTCCTGGTAGGAGCCAGCTGGGGTCCCTGCCACCTGCGATGCCCAGGGGTGGGCACAGCACGTATCCCTGAGGGGAGACAGCATTGGGGTGGGGCGTGGGGGCAGGCTGGAAAAGAAATCCGCTCTCCTGGCCAGCCATGGTCCACTCCTGGGAGGACGCCCACTGGAATCATATTCCTCCCCAGGGCTGTTTTGCACAGAGCCCTTAGGACTCTGCAGCTGCAGTCCCAGGATGGGCTTACAAGTCCCTACCTGTGGGTGGCGCTGTCCTCCACAAGAGGGCCAGAGGGTGACACCCCTGCTGCTGGTCCAGGCCAGGCTCCCAGAGGCCAGCCCATGCCCCATGAGGGTTCAGTCGGACCCTTGGGGTGGCCAGGAGTGTTTCCTAAGTGCATTGGTGTGGCTTGCCCTCCCTGTCTCCCTGGACACCACACACCACGGATGTGATCACGGTCTCCCCAGGAGGATGGAGCTGCTGCTCTGGTAGTCAGAGCAGACACCGAGGTCGGGAGAGTTCAAAAAGGGAACGGAAACTGGACTTCAACACCTGAGGAGTGTGCACCCTTCTGGGAAAGTGCTTGTGCTGCTGAAGCTTCAGCCAGAGAGAGTGAAGGGGGAAGGAGGAAGGGAGAAGCTGGGGCACTGGTTGACTGTGGGCTGAGCTGTGAATTCACTCGGAGAGTGGGTGTCACCCAGGAGACCTGACCTCACGGAACGTGACTTCAGTGTTTGAGTCAGGCTGCGAGTGTGGCTTTGACAACTTTTTAAAGAGATTTTGTGTATTTTTAGATTGGGGGATGAGGGGGAAAGAAGGAGAGAAACATCAGTGTGTGGTTGCCTCTCACACGCCCCCTGCTGGGAGCCTGGCCTGCAACCCAGGCCTGCGCCCTGACTGGGAATGGAACAGGCAACCCTCTGGTTTACAGGCCAGTGCTCAGTCCACTGACCCACACCAGCCAAGGCCATTCCAGGACGTTGTAAAAGGTACTGTGACCTAGTATAGCAGCTTCTGGAAGAATTAGACTTACTCATGCAAAGCTTAGCTAAATTTTCCTAAATTTCCTAGTCTGGTAAGTTATTTTTTTCCCAAAAGCATGTCAATGTCTTACAGATGTCAGCGTGTGTGTTTGATGATGTGAGGTTGAAAGGACAGGTGTTCACGGGGCCGAGTTCTTGTGAACCTCGGGTGGTGCTGCGCTGTTCGAGTGTCATCATCCCCTCCTCCCTCCGCTCTTGTGCTGCGTCGTCTGTAAGATGTCACAACCCCCTTCACTGTCCACGAGCCCCTGGGCCCTCCCTGGTCTGGGCTGTGACCTGCTCTGACCAACAGTGTGGGGCGGGGCTGGCAGACCCCCTGTGGGAGGAGGGGGCCCAGCCCAGACCACCAAGTGAGGCGGCTATGTGGGGAAGGGCGGGCCCTGTGGGCAGAGAGGGCCCAGCTGCCACAGTGGAGCCATCCCTGCCCGCCCCCTGCACGGAATGCTATGGACCAGCCCTCCCACCAGCCCCACTAGGACTCCTGACCTCACTCGGCCTTGTGTGGGGTGGCAGAGACGCTGAAGCCCCCTTCCAACTCCAAGTTCTACACATGTTACTTGGAATTCTCCTGTGGGAGGAGTCTGTTTATTTCCTGCCACTTACGTTGCTGTCTTACCCAAGGCCGCTCAGGGCCCTGCAGCCCCGTCGGGGCTCCTTGGATGCTCCCCACTTTGCCTGCACTTCCTGCCCTGTCGGCCCAGCGGGTTCTGCTGGCTTGGCCTGGCTTGCCCTCTCCCTCCCTGCCGCAGGGCCTGAGCAAGCCACTCCCCAGGGAACCCAGGCCTGGGTGCAGGGGCGCGCCTGTGGCCTCGGTGCTTTCTCAGGTGGCAGGGCTGGGACACCGAGGGGCGTGGCTCCCACCACCTGAAACCCCTGTGCTTGTGTGTTTGGTTCCCAAGTGCATGCTCAGGGCCACGGCATGAGGACGCTGGTTCTCTGTCCAGGGAACCCCAGCGTGGATGGTCAGGCCGGAGCAGCCCCCACATTGTGCTGACTGAAGCGGGCGGCTCATTCTCATCCCATGACAGTGTGACTAGTGGAGTGCAGGCTCCCGAAAGGCACCAAGTCATCGCCGAGCCCAGCAAGTATGTGTGTGGCGAAGAGGAAGGCAGGACAGCGTCATGTCCAAAGTGCGTTCCAGGCAGAAGGGACCCACTATCCTCTGCAGGGTGGGGACCCTGTTCCTGCAGCTGGGCCAGTCCCCACCAGGGCCAAGTGCTCCACCTGGCAGCCATGTTTGTGGCACCAGATGCCCCGTGGTCATGTGCTGGCTCTCGGCTTTGTCGTCGGAGTGACCCTGGCCCAGCCACCCCTCGCCCGCTGACAGCCAGCTCCCGGTGCCGCCTTCCCCAAAATCAGGCCTCAGATTCAGAATTTGAAAAACTGACCTTTTTTTTTTTTTTCCCTGGATTCAACCACAGACATTTCCCTCTCACAGCCCTGGAGCGTGGGAAGTGCAAGCCCAGGTCGCGGGCTGGTTGAGCTCCTGGCGGCAGCCTCGCTGGTGTGCAGGGCCTTTCCTGGGTGTGGCCGGCCCTCGTCTTGGGGGCCCCCAGACTGCACAGGGAATAGGGGTGTGCCAAGCGACAGGGCATCGGCTGTACAGGGACATCCCTCGTGCCTGTCCCCAGTGTGAAAGCCCCTGTGCATGAAGCCACACAGAAAGTCACATTGGGAGGTGTCCAGCCTCCCTGGGCTTAGGCACTGAGTGATGCAGTTTGTACTTAGGGACGGACAGTGTCCGTGCATCAGGCAGCCCCGTCTACTCGGTGACCCCAGAGGCACCAGACACCCCGAGAGGACTGACGCCCTGAGCATTTTGCTACCCTCCACGTGCACAAAATGCTAGCTCTGAGTGCCGTAGACAAACACGGGGTTAGTGTGTTGCCCTTAGAAGAGACTGTTCTCCGCCCCCCGGGCCTGCTGTGCAGCCTGGCCACACACGATCGCCGCTGTCCTTGCGCTTCCCTGCGACACACAGCGTGGTGGGTGGGCTCCTCGGGAAGGAGGACCAGAGGGCCACGTGCAGCTGGTGGTCTCCGTGCCGAACACCAGAAGCAGATGACCTGGTGGGTGTTCAGCTTGACCCAAGACCCACGACAGGAGGCGGGGCAAATGGACAGCGCCTCAGAAACCTGCTCTTGAACCCTTGGTCCAGCAAGGGAGCCACACGGGCCGCAGGAAGCTCCCATGGACAGAGTCTCGTGTCACCAGACCCTTCTGTGTTCAGAAGCAAACTAGGAATCAGCTAATGTCACCAAAACGCTGATGAGTCTCAGAATGTAACGTTCTGTAGGATGCGCAGCGAGGTGCTCCCTGGGCCTGTCCGGGGAAACATGAAGGTCATTGGCGGCTGGGGGACAGGTCACACCCGTGCCTCCACCTGCTTGGCTAGTGTCTGGCCTGCAGCAGGAGGGACACCCCTGGCTCCTCGGGCGGCGCAGCAGGGAATCCTGGTCTGGAGGCACTGGATAAGTCCTGGGCCACCCCGGGTGCAGTGGGCGTGCTGGCTTCCATAGTGACAGGGCGGGGGGACAGTGACTGTGGCCAGACTCCAAGGTGGCGACTGCGTGACCTGGGCGCCCATGACCCAGCAGCCTTGGGACCGCCTCTCGCTGAGCTCTGCTGCAGAGCAGGCGCGATGCTGATGGAGCAGCCCACCCGCCACGGGTGGCTGCAGCGGGGGCAGAGCCCCCTCTTACGGCCGGCAGGCACCTGCCGCTCTCCTGTGGGTTCCGTTCTGGGAACCGACGTGCAGCCGCCGCCATGCTGGGCGTCGAGTGTTGAGGCCACGCCCCAGGTCAGGCGTTGGAAGCCACCCGTAAGGACGCAGGCCGAGTGTGGCCACAGGAGGCTGGTCTGGCAGATGCTCTGCCCCTGAGGGCCCCAGCCTTCCAGAAGAGAGATGGTCTCTCCCGACTTCTGGGGATGTGGGTGGGCGTTTGTCCACGGTTTGAAGTGCAGTCAGGGAAATTGCACGCAGCCGGGTTCCAAAACGGATAGGGCAGTGGGGCAACAAGAACTGGTTCCGGCATGGCAGGAGAGGTTACAGGACAGAGGTCAACCCCGGGTCTGTGGTCACAGTCTTGGTCTTGGGGCCTGACAACAGGCAGGTCTCTGCGGGTCGGCCCCCTGACCTCCTCACCCTACTCAGAACAGGCCCAGCACAGGAGAGTGCCTGCCTGTGGCTGTGGTTCCTCAACGTTTTCCCAGGAGAAGGCCGGCTGCCCCCGAAACGATGTCTGTGTGGGTCCCAATCTTCCCACCGCACTCTCAGACCCCCTGGCCGTGTGGACAGGCCCATCTCCCCAGGAGGAGAGGACAGAGTCCCGCCTCCATGGGCCACACCCAGGTCTCCAGGGGATGCAGGGTCCCTGCCTCTCGGCAAACCATCGGGACTCCAGACACAGGAAGAGCACGTGTGCAAGTGACCACTGCCTAGAGGACTGGTCAGCCCCAGCACCGCTTGTGGCCTGTGTCCCGCTCTGCCCGTGTGTTGATGGTGTGTTGGCGCCCTGACCAAGAAACGCTGGGGCCCCGAAGGGCCCCACCGCCCACCCACACGCGGTCTGTGGCCAGCAGCCCGCTCCCAACAGGGACACCAGTCGCTTCGCCTTGTGCCATGGGGGGCGGTGCACCGGGAGACGGTCGTGTTTGTCTTCTGTGGCTGCGTCCCAGTCGCCCGCCACACGCTGAGCAGTTCGCCGCCGCCCACTCGTCGCCACATGGCCTCCTGGGTCAGGCAGCCGCGTCTTCAGCCGGGGTTGGGGGCACCCCAGTGCAGTCTGCATTAGCACCTGGTTGCTGTGGGACACAGTCCCTGTCCTCCTCAGTGGGTGGCTGGGGCTGCCCTCACACTCAGGGTCTGGCCACTCGGTCCCCTCTGGGGGCCCTTTCCCAGCTCGGCCTGCAGGGCAGGGGGGCTGCCTCCAGCCCACTCTGATGGGGACTCTGACCATGGAGTGCCACCATGGTCACTGCTCCTGCTGACACTCCAGGAGGCCCACATGGTGTGGGCACAGTGGCCAGAGCCCTAGGGAGCGCCTGAGAGCTGTGTCCAGCATCTGGCCCTTGGACGGCCATTCCCCTCACATGTCCCGTGAATCCTGACAGACCGGCCTGGCATTTCCTGCGTCACCAGGCCACATCCCTCCCATACTGATCCTGCCAGGCCCAGGCCGCCTCCTGTCCGTGGCCCCTCCCTCACCTGGGAGGCGGCTTCCCTGGCCATTACTTGTGGGCGTGGCCCCTGGAGAGGCCACTGCCATCCCTCGGGGAAGGAGCCCACTGCAGCCCTGTGGCGGCACCGCTCCCAGGGCACAGGAGGGCCCTGCGGTCAGCGGGCAGCTCTGCAACTCTGACAGCCCCAGCAGGGCTGGGCCTGGCACCCCCTGCCCTCCCACCGCCCCAGCCCTGTGCATAGTAGGCACCCCAGCCCTGTACACAGTAGGCGCTCAGCAGCCAGCTGGTGTGACCACGTGTGTGAGTGTCTGGTTGGGTCTGAGTGCCTGTGGTTTTCCACCCTGTGAGCCAGGCTGCCTGGAATGTCCGAGTCCCCAGGAGCAGGAGCCAGAGTCTGCTTCTCCGAGCCTGCTGGCTGACCCCCATGCGGCCATGCCGCCCAGGAAGGGGCGGGGCCAGGCCAGAACCCTGGGTGGGGGGACGTGTGTCCTGATAGTTTTTTCCCCAGATGGAGGGGCCAGGCAAGGCTGGGGGCTCTGTGGACCATAGGCACTTGAGGAGGAGCTGGGGGTCTCAGGCCTTGGAAGTGGGAGGGGCCAGTGGCTTGGTCAGCAGCCCAGCCGCCTGCTGGGCCTCTGCTCCTCTGTGGCCATTTCCTGTTCAGGGTGGGAGCAGGGACAGCCGGGTGGGGAGGGGCTGCAGCGCCCGCTCACTGCACCGCACCTGGCTGTGCCTGCCCAGCCGAGCCTGCAGGGGCCAGCATGCCCGCAGGGGCATGCCCCTTAGACCTCTGCCTGGGCTGGGGCTGAGTCCGCAGCAGGAGGACCCAAGTCACCGAGGCCAGGGACCCAGAGGCGGTTCAGGGTGCACCTGGGCGCCCCCAGGCTCCTGGTGCAAGGCTGTGAGCTGACAGACAGTGTCCCTCTGCCCCACTCCGGCTCCACGTGGCTGCGTGGACATCCTCCCTCCACGGAGGCGGGAACAGAGGACAGAGATGGGGAGACAGATGAGTGGGCGGGGGCGCAGAGTGGTTGAGGGCGGCCACCGCGCTAACACAAACCAGCTAGAAAAACAGGAGACAGGCCAGGCCTGGGGCCTGCCAGGCGGCTTGTTTTTCTAGAATGAATGACCCAGGGAGGAGCTGGAAGTTCTAATTCCATTTTGGAAAATGGGCTCCTCTCCTTGGGGCTGGGATCCCGCTGAGGAACTGCCATTAAGTTGGGGGGGCTCCCTGTTGTCACCCTAGTTCCCTCTGCAGCAGCACTGGCCTCCTCCCCTACACCAAGGGGCTGGGCTGTTGGGAGGTCTGAGGATTTAGGGACGGGGCAAGGGGCAAGGGCAGGACCGCAGCCCACCAGCGACTGGGGCCTGTGGCAGTGATTCAGCACAAACAGCTCTGAAAAACGCAATGTGGGCTTTTGTGGTCGTTTGGATTTTTCTGAGGTTTGCTTAACTAGAAGGAGTGGGTTTGGTATACAGCATGTGCTCTGTTATTTCGCATTTGTTTATGTGACTTTGTAGGTTTTCCCAGAGTTTCAAATTTGTGCCTTCTGGGGTGGGGCGGGGGGGTGGACTGCTGTACCCACTCCTTCCTCCCCTCTCCCCTGGGTGGGGAGGGGCTACCCCTTGGGGCAGTGCAATCCAGGCTGGGTTTCAGGAACTCCAGACTCTGCCCTGGATGGTCGGCAGATGTTGGCAGGCAGTCCAGAGGGGTGGGCATTGCTCACCTGCTGGCCCCTCGGTGCTCAGGGTCCCTGCCCTCATCACCCGACTCCTGTGACAGGACGTGACTGGCAAATAGCAGGCCCTTTGTGCTGACCCCCGGCCCCTCCCAGGGCTGGCGTGCTTCTGACCCCCACTTCACCGATGAGGAAGTGCAGCCCCAGAGGATGGGGCAGGGTCCTCTAGGCTAGCAGGATGTGACCCCACCCTGGGATGCCTTCTCCCGGCCACTGGCCTCCAGCCCCACAGCAGGCTGAGGGCAAGGACCCACCCAGCACTTTGGCTAGGCTGCCTGCCCACAGACTTGGGGCGGGGGGCGCCCTGGGGCATATCTCCCTACAGAGTAGGGTGAAAGGATGCTTGCCCCAGAACTCCAGCCCCGCAGCAGCCCAGGAAGGGACCCAGTGTGTCACAGGCACACATGTGTCTGGAGCCATGCCCTCGGGCCTCCTGCCCTCCCAGGGCTGGGCCGCCGGCCCCTCTCTAGGACCTGTGCCAGAGAGGGGTGAGGTCCCTGTCTGGACTCCCCTCACTGTTTGGGACTTAGCGGCCACAGCGCCCCCTCCCCCCAAGCCAGACTAGGATGGGGGGAGGCCAAGGGGCTGGGCAGGAGCCGAGGGGCGGTCTGCAGCCTGCCGCCCGGCCCAGGGCTCCGTGATGTCATGGCGGGTGCTGAGGAGGGGCGGGGGCCGGGCTGTTTTTCTGGAGAGTGAGAGCGGAGGCAGCGAGACAAAGCGAGGCCGGCTGGGCCGGCTGGCAGCAGGCGCCATGGAGCCCCGGTCCCACGTCTTGCTGTGGAAACTTCTGCTTCTGCAGAGTGAGTTCAGGGCGTGGGCGTCAGGAGGCACGGCTACCAGTGGGTCTGAGCAAGCTCAGGGTCTAGGCAAATCCGCCTGCCTGAGCTCTATCCCAGAAGGGTGGGATGCCTCTCCCCAGCTGGGAAGGGGCCCCAGTCTGGGGACCCTCAGAAGGAGCAGCTCACGGTGACATCGGCGCCCAGCACCTGGGAGGGTGTGAGTGTTTAGAGGTCCTCCAGAGCTTCTGCCCACATGAGAGCCAGAGGTGGAGGCCAGGGAGGGCCGAGAGGCAGAGGCAGCAGGCTGGGTCTGCGCTACACCCCACTGTGGGGAAAATCCCCCATCCTGTGCTCCCAGTCATCTGGAGGGGAGCCAGTCAGGGCTGTGGGACTCACAGGGTCTGCCCCAGCCTCCCCCCGTGGCTCCCAGGCCCCAGCCTGCCCCAGGCTGGCCTGCTGACTGGGCACATTCCTCTGTCCCCGGCGCCCAGCCACATCTCCAGAGCAGGATCGTGACTCTGAGGTGGGGGGGGGGGTCATTCCCCATGTCCAGCATCTCTGTGCTCCAGAAACCCTCCGTTCAGAAAGGCCAGTGTAGTTCCGGCCTGGACACTGGGGGTGGGGTGTGGCTCCCAGTGGACGGGGGACGGCAAGGGTCCGGGTGGCCTGGCCCTCAGCAGACGCAGTGCTGGCCACACCTCACACCTGGTACACCAGGCTCTGGTGGCCCTGCTCCAGTGATGCTGGGCCTTTGGTGACCAGCCCCACCACTCCCCTCCAAAGGGCAGGTGCTGTGGTACTGGCAAGGGGGGGCCGTGGCAAAGGTGCCTGAGCCACATGGGGTTTAAAGAGGCTCCCCTGTGTTCTCCTGGCTGGTCTGGCTTGGTCCTCACCCGTTCTCTGGGTGTTATTAGCACCCACCTCAGCGAGGACTGCAGAAGGGACCTGGGCCTGAGGCCCTTCCCAGGGTTCTGGGGATGCAGAGGCTCCAGCCGCTCCTCCCCCGAATGACTGACTCTTCCTCTCCCCCCAGGTGTCACTGTGCTGCTGTCCTCAGGTTAGTGACTGCCCTCCACTGCCTGAGGCAGGGCCTGCCCTGTCTGGCCAGCCCCACCCTGCATCTGTCCCCTTAAGCCGCATGCAGCCTCCAGTGACTTCCCTCCCCACCAGGGCCTCCTGGGTCGGTGCCGGCAGGCAGCTCCGTGGTGTCCGAGTCTGCAGTGAGCTGGCCGGCAGGGGCCCCAGCCCTGCTGCGCTGCCAGAGCCCGCGCATGGTCTGGACGCAAGACCGGCTGCACGACCGCCAGCGTGTGGTCCACTGGGACCTCAGCGGAGGCCCAGGCGGGCGCCCCGCTCACCGGCTGGTGGACATGTACTCAGCCGGGGAACAGCGTGTGTACGAGCCCAGGGACCGCGGCCGCCTCCTGCTGCCGCCCTCCGCCTTCCACGACGGCAACTTCTCACTGCTCATCCGCGGTAGGGGACCTGAAACCAAGGCGGGGGCTGGGGGAGGCGCAAGCTCAGCCCGCGGAGCTCAGCCCGCGGAGCTCACGGCCGGGTTTCCTCCGGGCTGCAGCGGTGGAGGGGACGGACGAGGGGCTCTACACCTGCAACCTGCACCACCACTACTGCCACCTCTACGAGAGCCTGGCCATCCGCCTGCAGGTCACCGACGACCGTGAGTGCGCCGCCCCGCTCCCCTGCGGCCCCAGCTGCCCCCTCCCCGACTCCCAGCCCCTCCCTCCCCCCTGCCCCGCCCCGCTGCTGACCGACTTGCGTCCCCCAGCCCGGGAAGCCGGTGCGCACTGGGATGGTGAGAAGGAGGTGCTGGTGGTAGAGCGCGGCGCGCCCGCGCTTCTGACTTGCGTGAACCGCGCTCACGTGTGGACGGACCGGCACCTGGAGGAGGCACAGCAGGTAGTGCACTGGGACCGGCAGCCGCCTGGGGTCCCACACGACCACGCTGACCGACTTATTGACCTGTACGCATCGGGTGAGCGCCGCGCCTACGGGCCGCCCTTCCTTCGCGACCGCGTGGCGGTGGAGTCAGACGCCTTCGCACGCGGGGACTTCTCGCTGCGCATCGCCCCGCTGGAGCCGGCTGACGAGGGCACCTACTCCTGCCACCTGCACCACCACTACTGCGGCCTGCATGAGCGCCGTGTCTTCCACCTGGAAGTGACCGAGCCTGTCCCAGCCCCTGCCCCCGCGGAGCCGCCCCCGCGGGACTCGCCGGGCAATGGCTCCAGCCACGGCAGCGTCCCAGCACCAGGTGAAGGAGACCACCCTGGGCGCCTAGGGAACGTCTGGGAGCTGGGAACTGCCACCAGAGACCTGGTGTCAGCGAGGGGTGGCCCCCACGGGCTGTGGTCGCCTGTCCCTTCCCCAAGATCCACATGGTGCAGCGAGAGTGGCTCAGGTGTCGGTGTCCCGCGTGGCAAGCCATGCAGCGGGCTCCCTGACCCGCCCCTGCACGGCCCCTGCAGATCCCACGCTAGCGCGAGGCCGCAGCGTCATCAATGTCATCGTCCCTGAGAACCGGGCCCACTTCTTCCAGCAGCTGGGCTACGTGCTAGCCACGCTGCTGCTCTTCATCCTGCTGCTCATCACCGTCGTCTTGGCCACGCGTCACCGCCGCAGCGGAGGTGAGGCAGCTCTGAGACTCCACGAGCAGGAGCGAGGCCAGAGGAGGGGCCTGCGGTGCTGCAGTGTGGCACCTGGGCAGAGGGCGGGCGGGGGACCCTGTGACCCTCGGTGCTGAGGCAGGAGGGCTCCTCAGGGCCGGGGGTCTGGGGCGGGGCCCAAACTGTCCCCAACACCAGTCTCCCTTCCCAGGTTATGAGTACTCGCCGAGGAAGTCGAGGAAGTCAAAGAGGTGAGTGCCCCCTCCCGCTGTCCTGGGCGGCCAGGCCCAGCCCCACCTGCTGCCCTAATCGCCCCCCTCGCCCCGCCAGGAAAGATGGGAACATGGTGGAGTTTGCTGTGGCCACGGGGGACCAGGCTTTTTACAGGACAGAGGACATCCAACTAGGTGAGTCCCCCTCCCCCATGCATACACAGAAACGCAGGGGTGAGGCTCCCCGGTCGGGGCTGGGGAGGCACGCCCAAGGGGCTCACCTGCCCCTTCCCTCCCCCAGATTACAAAAACAACATCCTGAAGGAGAAGGCAGAACTGGCTCACTGCCCTCTGCCCGCCAAGCACATCGACTTGGACAAAGGTGAGTGGCTGCGAGCCAGGCTGAGTCCCACTCTGTGCCCTCCCAGGCAGCCCCCCAGGGGAGTCCCCTGCCACTTCAGCTTTCCAGAAACCCCTGGGCAGTCCTGCAGGATGGAGGGGCAGAGGGCAGCCACTCACCCACTCGTCCCCTCGGTTTCCAGAGTTCAGGAAGGAATACTGCAAGTAAGGCAACTGGGCTCCTGGCCGGCCGGCAGGTCTGCCGACTCCTGTCCATCGAGCACGTCCTCCTGACTGACCCTTGTCCAGCTCGCCTGGCCCCTCCCCCAGCGGCTGGTCCCGCTGTCCTGGAACTTGGCCTGAGTTGGTGCAGAGCAAGGCTTCCACCAGAGTCCTCTCCTGAGAGATGCCGCCCTCCTGGCAAGCAGCAGTGGGCTCCGTGGGCCTTGCAGACTCTGCGGCCCACACCCTTGGGGGCCTGCTACACGGGCTCGCTGCTGGCCCTGCCCCCTCGGCACCTGGTGCCCTCACTGGTGTTCACCAAGCCCTCAGGCTCTTCGAGCCCCGGCCTCCAGGCAGCAGGACACCCTGCAGGGAGCTCAGCAGGGACTCTCAGAACTGGGGTCAGCTTCTGGGTATCTCCAGGCCTTTCTGAGGGGAGCTGCCTGCTGGTCCCCAGTCTGCACTGTGGTCATCCAGCCAGGCTGCCATTGGCTGCACTTGGGGACCCGAGGATGGTACATCCCAGCGGGGGGCTGGTGCCCCTCTGTGCTGCCTCGGGGCGCCAGGGGCTGCCCTGGGCCCTTTCTGTTTCCCAGCCCTCTCCAGCCTTCTTCCGCATGAGCTTCCTTGACAGTCTCTGTGCTCCAGGGACTTTTGGTCCCTCCCTGGGCTAGAGTCTTGGGCTGGGGTGTCATTTGACTTTTGTTCTGTCCGAGGACAGGGGAGGGTGAAGGCGGTTCTTGAGCAGCCTGTGCGGCCACTCCCTACACCCACATTCACTCCTCCTGGGAAATTGCCACCATCACAATAAAGGTCCTGTCAGATTCTTAGACTTGGCCCCAGGTGTGCCTCTGCTGTCCCTGCCCATCCCAGGGGGCCCAGTCTGGGCCTCGGAGCCCCCAAAGGCTTTCTGTCACCAGAAGTCCCACCACCAGTACCCACTTGACTAGAAAGTCTGGGTGGGGTGTCCTGGAAAGACCGACCTCGGAATCCTGCAGCACTTATGCCTGGTCAGGGTGGAGTTTGGGGTCAGCTCCTGGGGATTTATTGGGTGCAGGAGAGGGGAGCACTCTGGTGGACTGAGGACAGAGAGGGCAGTGTCAGTCCAGTCTTCTGAGAAGCAGGTAGGGCTAGATGTGGGAGCATGTAGGTGGAGTGGCAGGAGGAAGCATGGCACCTGCAGACAGGGTGCCGGTGAGACCCTCCTACAGGGCAGGGGCTGCAGTAGGAAGGAGCCCGAGTCTCCCAGCCCTGACCCCGTCCTCCAAGTACCCCCCCCCCCCGCTTAGTCAGCAGGGAGCAGGAAAGCCTGGTTGTCACCCTGTGTCTTCAAAGTCCCTGCAAGCTGGTGGGTTAAGGACCTGACCTGCTACATGAGGAGGCAGCAGCCACCCCCACACTGGACATCGGAGCTTTCGGCCTCGGGAAATGAGAACTCTGGGGTTGTTTCCGAGAAGACGAAGACGCAGCGTCAATAAACTCACACAAAGGAAATAAAGCCACAAGATCTGACTTTGCAGATGCCAGAAATGGGGGTGGGAGGAGGGCAGCCCTCCAACCCCGTCACAAGCCAACAGGAGATGGAAGCTTCTGCTACTTTCAAGGTGGCTGGTGGAGGTCGCTAATTTTTCACAGTGGTTGTTTAAAAAGGGGCCCAGGAAAAGCACGGTGAGAGCTTGGGTGGGAACCCTAAGTGCTGGTCCTTACCTGAGTCCAGGTTCTGGTGTGAGCAGTGTTGTCACACTGGCTAAGGCCAAGGTCAAGGCCCAAATAGCCAGCCCCCCACCTCCCCCCAAGACACACACAAGGACCCATAGTGGCGAAAGCAGGGAAGGAGGCTGGCTCTGGAGCGGCACCTTGCCTGAGAGTGTGCCTCCCTCCCAGCCCAGTGACTCCTGTCCCCCCGGTGGCCACCACCTCCACTGGACGAGGCCCACCTGTAAGGGCTTAGGTTCTGGGCACAGACTCACCCTCCCTCCCTCAGGGCCTGAGTCTGACCCAGTGGTGTCAGCTGGGGTCAGTTCTCCAAGTGTCTCCCATGACTTGGGCTATCAAGTGGGACAGATGACCTTGGGGGCCAGAGAGCCACTGGGGGCATCAGGCCCCTCTGTCTGTGCAGCCAGCAGCCTTGTGCATGGCTTGGAGGAGGATGCTGCCTCATGAGCTCTCAGGTGGGCACTGTCTTCCTCCTTCCCTGGACTTCCGGCACAGAGCCGCAGTGGACACTCCCTCAGAGGCCACCCTGCCTGGCTTCGTCAGGGTGCCTGGGCAGAAACTGACACCTGAGGGGAGAAGGTCCAGGCCTTGCCAATGGGTGCCGACCTCCCAGAGCCTAGGGGAGTGGTCAAGCCGCCAGCCTGCACTGACCTGGGGATGGTCCCGGCCTGGGCTCACAGGCTTTTGTTAGCACTCTGGCTCCTCCGGCCAGGGCTGGACTGGTGGGGTCTGTCCTGTGTGGGACCACTGCCTGAGGGTCGTCCTAGTCTCCAGGCAGTTTCAAGAGCAGTGCTGGGGTGGGGTGAGAGGGGCAGCACCTACCCGCCCCCCACCCTCAGGTCCCATGCTAGGGCTGCCCCTGTTACTCTCGCCAGTGTGGGACTCTCTCTAGTGGACCAAGATTTCCTCCTGGAGCTAGGGAAGGGTCACTCGCTCACTGCGGTGGGAGACACCTGTGGCTGGGCCCTTCACGGCCCGACAGAAGGGGCGCTGCTCAGGGTCTCCCTTGACCGACACCCTCAGGGTGGTTAGGTTGACAGAACCGGAGGAAAAGTCCTTTCACTTGTTGCCAGAAGCTGCATGCCTGGCCACCTCTAACTCTGGGCGCACGTGCGCGCGCACAGCTGCTGCGCCGACGCCTGCCAACCCCGGGGTTGCCTTGGCATCACGGGCTCGTGCTCACACCCGCACTCCCGAGCGCGCTCCGTATTCACTCGTTCCCTGTTGTTCAAAGCTCCCGTGGGTGCCGGCAGAGCTTGAGCGAGGTCGGAGCTGGCGCGGGGGCGCAAAGCCACTGGGTGTCCTACGCTTCCGGCGGCGACCCAAGTCCTCAGCTTCCTGCGAAGTCCCCAGCAGCCCGCCAATGTGACCAGGAAGCCTCCGGACTTTGAACACCCACTGACCCGGGAGCCCTCGCGAGGGGGCGGAGAACCGGAACCCCGTCGAGCGACACTTTTCGGAGGGCTCCCGACGGGGCGGGGGTCTCCCTTCTGACGGCTGGGGGCGAGACGTGCAGGTGGGTCCCCATCCACCTCCTCTCCCGGAAGCGCACCCTGTCTGCACCGGCCGACAGCCCCAGTGTGTCGTGGGCGCCTCCGCGAGCCCAGCAGGGGGACAGGGGGCGGGTCCGGGGAGAGAGCGCCAGAGGCCGCGCGTGCGCAGCCCCGCCTCCGCGGCGCAGGCGGCCCGGTGACGTCAGGCTCCGTCGCGCTCTCGGGCGCCCCCCGCGGGCGGCGCTCTCATCCCGGTGCCGGGCGGTCCCTGGAACTGCGCGGCCCGAGGGGGCGGCCGGGCCTCGCGCGCTCCCTGTCTGCGTCCCCGGGTCGGGGGCGGATGGGCGGCCTCGGGCCGCGGGACAGCAGCCGGGGTGTGCGCGGAGTCGGGGGCGGCGGGGCGGGCGAGGCCGGGGCGGCCGGGCCAGGAGCAGGCCGGCGGAGGGGAGGCGCCCGCGTCCAAGCCCCGGGCCGGGCCTGAGCGCTGCGCGGGCCCCGGGCCCGCCGCCGCCGCCACCGCACCATGGCGGAGACCAAGATCATCTATCACATGGACGAGGAGGAGACGCCGTACCTGGTCAAGCTGCCCGTGGCGCCCGAGCGCGTCACGCTGGCCGACTTCAAGAATGTGCTCAGCAACCGGCCGGTGCACGCCTACAAATTCTTCTTCAAGTCCATGGACCAGGACTTTGGGTCAGTGGGCCGCGGGGGCCGCGCGTGGTGCTGGTGTGGGCACCTGTCTGCGCAGCGGCGGGGCGAGCGTCCTGGCTTCTCCACCCTCCCCGGGCCTGGGCTTGTGAGCCTGAGTGCGCGTGACCTGTGGGTCAGAGTCTGGTTCAGGGCGACCCCGCACTAGGGCTCGCTCTGCTCTTCCCCTTCTGCGGCGGGCAGGTGCTTCGGGCTGGCCTGGAAGCTTGTGATTTATGGGGCCTGGGGTCAAGTGTCTGTCGGAGTATCAGGGCAGAAGGGGTCAAGGTGGGAGCAGAGTGCAGGGGGTCCCCTAGTTCGCATGGAGGGGAAATGAGGCGATCTGGGACAGGGGCACAAATCTGTGTGCTGGGGTCTGCAGAAGTTTCCAGAGGCTCAAGGCAGACTAGCCCTGGCTCCCTGCTCCAGGGTCCTGAGGACAAGGCAGAGGTTAAGGGTCACTTCACCCACCCCTTCCCTGGGGGTTGCTTGCCATTGGGCCTCTGTCCCTGCACTGGGCGTCCTGGTGGCAGCCTCTGGGTCAGCGTCCTTGCACTGGTGCTGGCGGTGGCTGGCCATCTCACTGAGCGCACTTCCCACTAGCACTGGTTGGGCCTCTGGGACCGGGAGCTGGAGGCCGGCTGTTCGCCCCAGGCCTGACCCAGCACTGCCAGCAGTAACCTGAGTCCCAGAGCTGAGAGGGGCCAGAGGCCCTGTGGCAGCAGGTGTGCCTGGCTGCCCACAGGCAGCCCATGTCCTTGTGTGTGGCTGTGTCTGGGGACTTTGACATTGAGGTCATTTCCTGGATTCTGTGGGTTGCCCGGCCCCTGGGCAGCCGCAGCTGAGGTGCAGCCTGGGCTGCTCTGCAGCTCTCGGGGACTTGAGGGACATTTGGACAACTGGACTTTCTTGGGTGCCCACCCCCCATCACAGAGAGGCACAGAGGGACAGGTGTGTCCCTGGCAGCCTTGGAAGGCTGGGTGCCCCGAGCCCTGGCTGGCAGCTTGGGAGCCCGCCTGGGGCTGGGCTCCACGTGGGCTGCTGGCACTCAGTGGGCTCACAAAGTCTCAGCTTCTCTGGGTCCTGGCAGCTTTGGCCGTGACCATGGGCTCTGTGAAAGGACACTTACGTTTTTAACTTAGTTTATTATTTTAACAAAAGTTACCAAAGTCTTACCAAAGTCACACACACTCTTTGCTACAAACTGAAGCCAGCAGAGAGTGTGTGGTGTGTCAGTCATGTGCCTAGCCCCCAGTGTGCCTCCTCTGACCATGACCTCTGGCCTGTGTCGGAGAGCCCCTGTGGGCCACCCACAAGCTGCAGAGGCCCCCACCCCACATCCACTCCCAGGGAGGCCTGCCTGTTGGGGGATTCTCAGGACCCATGGGTGGGCTGGCCCACGCAGTGGGTGGGCAGGCCGTCGGGGTCTCAGAGCAGGGCTGGAGTTCCCCAGGTTGTCTGGGCAGGCCTGGGTGCACTGGGATGCGGGCTGGAGCAGGACCTAGTCGAGGGCAGGGGCCACTGCGGGTGGAGGTGGGTCGGGCAGGGGACAGGTTGGGGTGGCACTGGAAGGCGCAGTGAGCAGACAGGATGGAGGAGGCTCACTGCACGTCCTCCCGGGGTCTTTGGCTGGTGGCTTGGTGGTCAAGGATTGCCATCAGCTGCCTCCTTTCTCACCTCTTCTGAGGTCTGTCTGCAGAGCACCAGGTCTGTCTGTCTGTCCAGTAGCGTCATTTATTCCTGGGATTAACTCCCTCTGGGATGGGTGACCGGTCCAACCTTAGTGTGAAGGGGACCTGGATGTCTAGTGGATGCAGCTAGACAGGGGGGCAGGGGTAAGGTCCTGTGGGGCTGGGACAGTGGCCCTCCATGACAGGGTGGCCTCAGGTGGGGCCCTGGGCCTGCTACTCCCACCCACCCTGCTGTGGGCTGGGCCGTGGGTTCCTGAACCTCTGCTCTGGGCCATGGCTGGCCACCTAGTGAGGGAAGGGGCATCTGAGGTGGGGCCAGGTCCCACTTCCGGTGGGTGTCCTTGGCCGAGTGGGCAGGGGTCTTGCACCCACCGCCCACTTTCCCTGTGCAGGTCACAGCTTTCCTGACCCAGCACAGCAGGGGTGGGTCTCTGGGCCCATGGTGAGGGGCAGCGCAGGGTGGCGTCCGAGCCCAGCCCCGGCTCCCAGGAGGTGGAGGTGGAGGGTGCTGGGAGATGGCCCCTCTGCCAGGCTGGACTGGGCACGTGGCTTATCTGGCTGTGGCCCGGACCCCTCTATTTCTGGGCCAGGACCTCTGGTCTCTGGGGCCACCTGCCTGTGGGCCCTAGGTGGGGTGCTGGGTGGGGGCTGTGGCGTAGGGCCTGGGGACTCCTCCTGGCCAAGTCCCAATATGCTCTCCACAGCTGTGCCATTTGGGGTCAGTGGCCCCTGGAGGTGATGGTCACCCCAGAGCTTGTGGCAAGGTATAGAGGACTGAGCCCCTCCTCATCCTGCAGAATCTGAACCTGGTGGGGCACTGGTGGGAGCTTGGGGATGGCCCTTCCTCCCTTGTCCTGTGCCTGTTCTCTTCGCCAACTTCCCACTCTGTGGTGGGAAGGGACGGTGGGGGACCCTGTGTCTTCGGGGACGCACTTAGGGTTGTCCCCCAGGTAATGGCTAGCTGTGGCTGCTACAGCCTCGGGAGCCTCTTGGGCCCTCTGGTCCTTGGCCGTGCTTGGCTCCCAGGGCTGCACTCAGAGCAGACTCCTGGTCAGGGCAAGTCTGCGAGGGTGGTGGGCGGGGCAGGGCAGCCGCAAATCCATGGCTACTGGGATCTGGCTGGCCACCCTAAGGTCAGGGGCCAGACGCCACCAGGGGTGCCCAAGTAGCCACTTCCGAGGGTCGGTGGAACTGCACCAGGGCTGTGCTCTCCCTCCCAGGGGGGCCGGCCCAGGAGGGGCCTTAGGGTGGTGGTGGAGCCTTTCCCTGGGGGCTCCAGAGTCTGTCTGCTGCTTCCCTGCTGTCTTGGCCCAGCTGGGCTGAGGCCTGTGGAGCCCCCATTGCCCTGGGCCCAGGTGGGCGGCAGGGGGGCTCTGTCTTGGGTGTGGGGTTCCTTATGCTAGGCAGGGCTGGGATCAGGACCTCTGGGACCTGTGAGGGGCGTCTGTGCCTGGGTGGGGGGCTCAGAGGCCTCTGGCAGCCCTGGGGGGTGGGTTGAGAGGCCCCAGCCGGGGAGCAGTAGGGGTTTGGGGTGTTCCTAGGCCTCCAGGGAAGCCAGGGAGCCCTGGTCTGGGGGCTGAGGGTGCTCATCTTCCTGCCTGTGGGTGAGCCAGAAAGGGCGGGAGCTGGGGCATGGCAGGGAGACCGCTAGAGGGGCACCCGGGCTGTGTGGGGACCGGCCCTTTGCTGGCCCCTGTGCTGCTGGCAGTCAGAAGCAGTGCTTCTGGGTCCCAGGTGCCCCTGACTGTCCCCCGGCCACCCCAGCTTTTCTGTGTCCTCGGCCAGCCCCGGCCAAGTCACGGCCTCCCCAGAAGCTCAGCTCTGCAGGGCTGTGGTGCACCCAAGGGGGCAGCAGACCCAGGGGCTCCTCTTCCCTGGGGTGTGGGGCCCTGAGAAGTGTTGGTGTCCCCTTTTCTGTGCATGTGGGGCTGGACCTGGAAGGTGTCTGGGGCATTGTCCACAGGACCCTGGCAGTTTCCCCCTGCCCTCAGGTTGTCCCTGTCTCCTCTGTCCGCTCTGCCCCCAGGTCTGGAGCCTCTTCTGGGTGGGGGTGCCCTGGGTGGAGTGTGGGCTGCCTGCTCTGGGGGCTCCTTCTCCTGGGACTCGCAAAGCTGAGGCTGCTCCGGGCTCCAGACTCCCATTGCTCTGTTGGGTGCAAGTCTCGGGTGTGGAAACCCCTCTGAGCCAGGCAGGGCGTCCAGCCCCTCCTGCTGCAGGCCCCTGCCCTGCCCTGCCCTGGGCCTCCAGGGGCCACAGTGGGGGCAGGGGTGTGTGTCTGGGCCACACCCCATGCCCGCCCTGCCCCTTGGACCCTGGCCAACCGTGCTGGCTGTTGTCCCCATCAGCTCTTTGACCCTGAAACCGGCCCCCCCTAACTTTTTTCCAGCCCCAGGGAAATGGGCGGCTTTTCCAGCTTGCGGTGCCCTGGCTCTCCGCTTCCTGCCTTTCCCAGCCTGCCTGCCCCCGGGATCAGGGCAGCTTTAAAAAACACTCCCCGTGGACTGCTGGGTGATGGGCGTGGCCGGCAGGGCTCCCCTGCCTCTCTGGGCTGGAGCTGGGCTGGTGCAGCCTGGGGACCTGCTGGTCTCCCTGGCTGGGTAGGCGACCTTGGGGAGCAGGGTGGGGGGAGAGAGTTTGGGGGGGCAGTGTGCCGTGCCACCTCACCCTGCCTGTGGCTGTGGGTTTGCCCGCCCCCACACCCGTGTCGTGACCAGGCCCTGTATTGGGCTGTGGGGTGGGGGGGCACAGGGAACAAGGCAGCCAGAGCCCCTTCCTCACAGAACGCCCCCTGGGGGCGCACAGGAGCAGAGTAGGTGGAACTTGAGTCGTGGAGTTAGTTCTGCAGGAAGTGACACCCCAGTGCTGGTAGAGCGACAGTCTGGGGCCTGTGGACTGGGCCCTGTCAAGGGGCCTCAGGGGATGACCAGAGACCCCAGGAGGGGAGTGTGGTGGGCGGGGCGACCTCACGGGCCTGGTGGGGGTCTTCCATGCACTGGCAAGAGCTGGGGTCCCACAGAGGTGTCCGCCTGCAGGGTGGTCAAGGAGGAGATCTCTGCCGACAACGCCCGGCTGCCCTGCTTCAATGGCCGTGTGGTCTCCTGGGTGAGTTGGGGGGGGGGTGGTAGAGGGCGCCTGGCGGGGGGCGGGGCTGCGATGAGCTGAGTGCGCAGCAGGGAGGCTGGTTGCCTGTGCCCTACAGGTGCTGTGGGGTGGGTGGCATGGCTGGAGGCTGGTGGCACCCCTGAGCCTCCGTGTCCTCCGCAGCTGGTCCTGGCCGAGGGTGCTCACTCGGACGCTGGCTCTCAGGCCACCGATGGCCACGGCGACCTGCCCCCACCCCTCGAGCGGATGGGTGGCATTGGGGACTCCCGGCCCCCCTCTTTCCAGTAAGAACTTTGGGGGGTTGAGTCCAGTGGTCCTGCAGGGCCCCTGCCAAGCCTGCTGGGAGGTGGGCAGCTGGGCAGAGCCCCCTGGCCAAGACGGGCTGCTCAGCAGAGGAGGGGCCGGCAGAGAGGCCCAGACCCAGTGGGTGGGTGGGTGAGGGCTTTACAGAGTAAGGGTCTCACCTGGCAAGGGCAGGCGAAGCTCGGCCAGGGGCTGAGAGGGGCAGGGGCCGTGGGGCCCGGTCTGCCCGACGCTGTCCTCGGCACAGCCCGAACGTGGCCAGCAGCCGGGATGGGATGGACAACGAGACCGGCACGGAGTCCATGGTCAGCCACCGGCGTGAGCGGACCCGACGCCGAAACCGGGACGAGGGTAATGGGCCCCACCCTGGACCCCCAGCCCCTGCTGACCACACGTCCCCACCCCAGGCTCATGGGGGCCACTGGGCAGAGGTCTGAGGCCTGATTTCTTGGGGACCTCCCTGTCCCCGTCATTGCACTGCCCGCTCCCGGGTCCACGGGGGCTTGAGCACGCCCAGGCCACCGGGACCTCCAGGGAGCCCTGTGGGCGGCTCACTGCCCTCTCATCCCCACAGCCGCCCGGACCAACGGGCACCCTCGGGGGGACCGGCGGCGAGACCTGGGCCTGCCCCCGGACAGCGCGTCCACCGCGCTGAGCAGCGAGCTCGAGTCCAGCAGCTTCGTCGACTCCGATGAGGAGGACAACACGAGCCGGTGCGCGTGCGTGCGTGTGTGTAGGCGAGGGGCCACGTGTGCTGTGTGGGCGGGCGTTTGTTATGGCCACAGAGTGTGTGTAGGCGCGCATTGTGGCTGTGGTGTGTGTGCACGGGTTTTACAGTGGCACTTGCATGCTGCGTGCGTGTGTGTGCCTCGTGCACTCTGTGCACGCGAGTGTGTGCCGGTGTGGGTGGCCACACCGCCTGCCTGGTGTTGGTGTCTGGTTTGCCTGCCAGCAGTGAGCCCCCTGGGTGCTGGGTGGGCCACCCGGGAGCTGCGCAGCCCCCGACAAACCCTGCCTGTGGTCGCCAGTGCCCTTCCCTCAACTGTGTGTGGGGGGTGCCTGTTCTCTGCCACCCCTCCCTACAGGGCACCCCTCCCCTGGCCCGGGTGCCTCTGAGCTGCATGCCCCCCACTTCTGGGCCCCCAGGCTGAGCAGCTCCACTGAGCAGAGCACCTCCTCACGGCTCATCCGGAAGCACAAGCGGCGGCGGCGGAAGCAGCGCCTGCGGCAGGCGGACCGCGTAGGTAGCGGCGGCTGGGGGGCGGGCTGGGCTGGTGCGCCTGCCCAGGGCCCCTCACCTGGCGTCCTTGCAGGCCTCGTCCTTCAGCAGCATCACAGACTCCACCATGTCCCTGAACATCATCACAGTCACCCTCAACATGGGTGAGGCTTCGGCGGCCCCTGGGGGTGTGTGTGGGGGGGCGGACTGCGGGCGGGGCTGCTCACCACTCCCCCCACAGAGAGGCACCACTTCCTGGGCATCAGCATCGTGGGCCAGAGCAACGACCGCGGGGACGGCGGCATCTACATCGGCTCCATCATGCGGGGCGGGGCGGTGGCCGCCGATGGCCGTATCGAGCCAGGAGACATGTTGCTGCAGGTGGGGCTGCGGGGCTGTGGGGGTCGGGAGGCCGGCGCCCCCCACGCCAGGGCACTGAACCCCACCCCTCCAGGTGAACGATGTCAACTTCGAGAACATGAGCAATGACGACGCCGTGCGGGTGCTGCGGGAGATCGTGTCGCAGACAGGGTGAGGGGCGGGGATGTGCGGGGGCGGCGCCAGGGCCTGCGTGCTGCTGCGGGGAGATCCTGTCACAGACATGGTGAGGCTCGGGGATGAAGCGGGGGTGTGGGCATGCGGGGTCTCCTGACCCGTCTGTTCCTGCCCTGCAGGCCCATCAGCCTCACGGTGGCCAAGTGCTGGGACCCAACCCCCCGGAGCTACTTCACCGTGCCCAGGGGTGAGTGGGCCTGGGCGCTGGTGGGCGGGGGTGGGGGCGCCGGCCGGGCCGCGGGCCTCTCTCCCCTGCGCCCTCCCGCCCCACTCTCTCCTCTGCGTCTGTTCCTTCACCTGTCTGTTGCCACGTGGCGGCCACCCAGCTGACCCTGTCCGGCCCATCGACCCGGCCGCCTGGCTGTCCCACACGGCGGCGCTGACCGGAGCCCTGCCCCGCTACGGTACGAGCCCCTGCTCCAGTGCCGTCACACGCACCAGCTCCTCCTCACTAACCAGCTCTGTGCCTGGCGCCCCACGTAAGTGGCACTCTTAGTCCAGGAAACTGGGGCACCGGCCAAGGACCAGGTTGAGGTGCCCGGCAGGGTCGCACCCCAGGGTCCACCAGTGTCAGCATCCCTGCTGCTGCGAGGCCCACTGCCCCTGGTGTCTGTCCCGTGTGGGGGCAGTGGAGGTGCCTGGGGGTCCAGGACAGCCCGGTTCACCCAGGGGCCCCGGGGCAGGTGCATGTGAGCCCCGCCTGCTCTCTGCTGCTAACACGACTAACAGCGGGGGAGGGCTGGAGGGAGGGACAATGCCCAGGTCCCCTGGGCCTCTGGGCTGAGGGGGGCCCCAGCCCGGTGGAAGCACCTGCAGGGCTAGGAGAGCAATCCCCCATGGCCACTCCCCTGCCTGGGGACCCGACAGCCACGGCCTCCAAGGGGTGCCGGGGGCTGTGGTCCACCCTGAGGGCCCAGCCGCTGCCCGCTGAGGAGGCCGGTGTCTTGCAGAGCTGGAGGAGGCGCCGCTGACCGTGAAGAGCGACATGGCCGCAGTGGTCCGGGTCATGCAGCTGCCCGACTCCGGGCTGGAGATCCGAGACCGGATGTGGCTCAAGATCACCATCGCCAACGCAGTGATTGGTGAGTGGCCCGCCGGGCGCCATGGGCCGGGCGGGGGCGGGGCTGCCACCTGACGCGAGCCTCGCAGGGGCGGACGTGGTGGACTGGCTGTATGCGCGCGTGGACGGCTTCAAGGAGCGGCGGGAGGCGCGCAAGTACGCCAGCAGCATGCTGAAGCGCGGATTCCTGCGACACACCGTGAACAAGGTCACCTTCTCAGAGCAGTGCTACTACGTCTTCGGAGATCTCTGCAGCAGTGAGTGGGGGCTGCGGGGTGGGGCTCCGGGGAGGCCCGCCCCCGCCACTCTCACCCACTGTCCCCTCCCCCCAGATCTCGAAGCCCTGAACCTCAACAGCGGCTCCAGTGGGGCCTCAGACCAGGACACGCTAGCCCCGCTGCCTCACCCGGCTCCCTGGCCCCTGGGCCAGGGCTACCCCTACCAGTACCCAGGGCCCCCGCCCTGCTTCCCGCCCGCGTACCAAGACCCTGGCTTCAGCTACGGCAGCGGCAGTGCTGGGAGTCAGCAGAGTGAAGGTGAGATCCTGCCGGGGCCAGCTCCCTGCCGCCTGCTGCCTGGCTCTGCCCTGTGTGCTCCACCTGCTCTGCTCTGGCTCTGGGTGGACTCCCCTTGTGGGGGGGGAGTGGCTGAGGGGGGCGGGAAGGAGGACCTGGAGGCTTAGGGGGTTGTGGGGCGGAGGCAGGAGGCAGGAGGCAGTGCAGGAAGGACAGCGAGTGTCAGGTGGGCCAGAGCAGCCAGGCACCACGGAGGACAGACAGCTTCCCCAGATGCCTGCGGCCCAGCTAGGGGCCAGAGGCGGCGGTGACCGGGACAACCACACTCTATAGTGGGATGTGCAGTGGTCTTGGGGGACAGGCTGGGGCACCCCTGAGGAAGGACAGTGGCCTGAGGCTGAGTAGACCAGTGAGGCTGGGGGCAGGGCCCGCAGGCTCTGGGGAGGGTCAGGCAGCTGGCCCCGTGGGTCCAGGCAGGAGGGCAGGGCTCAGGGCTGCGGAGCCAGAGGGAGGCTGGTGGCAGGCGTGCCCTGGTAGGCGGACGCGGGTACCTGGGCGGGGCCTGGCGTGTAACTCCTGCTATCCCTTGCTTTGTGCTGAGCAAGCCTTAGACTGAAGGACTAGCGGAACGGACCCTTGGGCCGGTAAGCCTGGGTCCTGTCCGGCGTCCCTCCCGGCATGTCCCTCGCCAGCTGGCGTCCTTGGGTTCCCTGTGCTTCCTGAGAGCCCAGGACGAGGCTGAGCCAAGCAGCTGGCCAGGGCTGTGGGGTCTGATAGCAGGCGGGTCTCGGGGAGGGGCGCCTGGGAGGGCCGATGCGAGCCGGCACACCAGACCTCCATGGCTGCCTGTTTTGTAGCTTCCAGGCCAGGCCCTCGGTGCCAGCATCAGGATGAGGTGTGGGGGCACCGAACTGGCCCCAGAGTAGCCCCGCCTGCCTGCCGCTGCCCCCGCCCCCCGCCCCCCGCTGCAGCTGCACCTGCGTCTGGGCAGGGCCAATCCTGCCCTGTGTCTGCATGGCCACCCCTACCCCTACCCCGGCTTGGGACCACCAGGCTCTGCCCTTGGTTGCCCTAGCAGTGACCAATTGTTCTGGAAGAGCCGAGGCCCGGCACTGACTGTTCATTCTCCCCCTTCCCCACTGCAGGAAGCAAAAGCAGCGGGTCTGCCCGGAGCGCAGGTGGGAGCAGCCGGCGGGCTCTGGGCCGAGAGCAGGAGCGCCGGGGGCCGGGAGCCGGGGGCAGCGGCAGCGAGTCGGACCACACAGCCCCGAGCGGAGCAGGCAGCAGCGGCTGGCGGGAACGTCCCGCCAGCCAGCTCAGCCGTGGCGGCAGCCCACACAGCCAGGCTTCGGCCGCTGCTCCGGGGCTCCCCCCG
Organism: Tonatia bakeri; assembly: GCA_004024845.1. Taxonomy (NCBI): domain Eukaryota; kingdom Metazoa; phylum Chordata; class Mammalia; order Chiroptera; family Phyllostomidae; genus Tonatia; species Tonatia bakeri. Next base: position 363,493 of record PVIA01000419.1, read on the forward strand.
CTGCACCCGCTGACGAAGGCATACTCAGTGGTGGGTGGGCCACCTGGGGGGCCCCCCGTCCGGGAGCTGGCCGCAGTCCCCCCAGAGCTGACAGGCAGCCGCCAGTCCTTCCAGAAGGCCATGGGGAACCCCTGCGAGTTCTTCGTCGACATCATGTGACCGAGAACAGCGTGCTCTCTGCTGCCCTCGCGGTGGGGGTGCCGGGGTCCCACTCCCCGCTGCAGGAAGGTGCTGGAGCTTGTGCGGCCTTGCCTTAGTGGTGGCCACCCTGGATCAGGCCAGTCTTCCTTGTGTACAAGGGGCCATGCTGTGGGGTCCGGGGCTAGACAGAGTGGGAGTAGGCTGGAGGTCAGCCAGGGCCCTGTGAGCCGGACTCAGCATCCAGCTGCTCCCGCTGGGCCAGCTGTGCTCATGGTGACCCTGGGGAGCTGCCCTTGTGCCTCTGGGACCCCTGCTGCCCAGGGCGAGGTGCACAGGGCCCCAGGCCAGGCCAGGCGGTGGTGGCCGGGCCTGATCCTCGCTGGCCACCCAGCCTGCAGCCCCCACCCGCCTTGCAGGCGTGTAATTTATTTATTTATTGCTTGGCCTGTGTTCTTTTGGGGAGGTGGTGGCCAAGTCAGCCCCATCCCGGCCGGAGCAGAGCTTGCATGTCCCCTCTGCTGCCAGGTCTCTGCGTGAATGCAGGGACAGAGGTCCCATCAGAATGTTGGGGGGGGCCGGTGAGGGGTGGGTGGGAGTGGGGCACTTACTGGTGGAAGGCAGGGTAGAGTGTGACCCATGGGTGCTCAGCTGCTGCTGGGGCAGCTCTGGGGAAGCCGGGGGCCAGCACCCCACCCTGCCGCCCCGGTCTATCCCATGGCACCCTGGCTCCCTCCCCATGACTGGCATGCACGCATCTGTGTTGCTGGAGCCATCACCAGTCCGAGTGTCGTCTGGGTTGTCGTAGAGCCGCTTCTGTGCAAATGCTATTTTAAACACTAAAAAGCATTTAATTTTATGGGACTGACGTGTGGCCTGTGTCTGTTCTCCCCCGTCTGGCTGCCTTAATGAGGGAGGTGTTGGAGCAGGTTTGGGCTTTCCAGGGTCCCGTCAGAGCCGACCCAGGACTGGCCACATACTGTTCTCTGGGTCCCAGCTCAGTGAAAAGGCGCTGACCCATGCTAGCAGCCAGCAAGGTCCTGGCAGAAAGTCTGTGCGAAGTGCTGGCTCCAGGGGTCCCCTCTTGGCAGCTGGCGCTGGCCTTGGTGCTGACCCCCGACCCTGGCTGGGCTCTGTCCACGGTGCTGGTGGTGGGCTGACCCGTTTTACCCACTCAGGCCAGGAAGAGAGTAGGAAGCTGGTGTCCCCCTCCCCGCCAGTGGACCTCTCTCCTGCACTGGGGCCCATGGTCAGGCAGCCCCAGCTTCTCCACTCCAGTGATGATTGGTGGGGTGCTGGTGGGGGACCCAGGTTTGGCCCAGCCAGGGGTGAGGTCTGCCTACCTTGAGCTCCAAGTGGCCCAGCTGTGGGACTTTCCTGAGCTTGCTGTGGGCTGCAGGAGCCCAGGAGCCCCCTAGCCCTCTTCCCTGCGGGGGTCCCTGGGCAGTCTGACAAGGACAGAGCCTGGCCCTGGGGTCCCAGGTGGTGAGATCTCACAGGGCTCGTGCAGACCTGGGGTCACATGGTCAAGACCAGCAGTCAGCTTGGGAACAGAATCTACAGGTGGGGTTGCAGTGCTTAGCAGAGTCTAACCCAGCCTTCAGGTTGCTGTATGGAGATCAGGTCTGGTTTCAGTGGGGCAAGGCCACTGGGTCACGGGTCACTGTTTTTTGCTCAGTCTCCTGTCCTCCCCTGCTGCCGCCTCGCCCTCTGGCATCGCCAGGAACCCCTCCCAAGAAGAACTCGGGAGTGTTGCTCTCTGGCTGCCACAGCAGCAGGCAGCACTTGGGCAGGTGGAAGGTGGCCAGGATGCCCAGGGCACAGAGCAGGCTGGCGCCCATCTGCACAGTGGGCTGGTGGGCCACGTGCACATTGGCAAAGAGAGGCACAAAGGAGACCCAGGTGATGAAGTAGGCCAGCATGGCAAAGGTGAGGCTGCGGGCGCCGTTATAGCGGCCAGGCCGGCTGCGCACCAGAAAGGTGCCCAGGAAGCACAGGGACGCCAGCACGGCATTGGCACTGTGCGGCAGGCCGAAGCCGACCCAGGAGCGCATACGGCAGTGCACCAGCGCCTCCGTGGGCAGCACCTGCCAGTCTGTCACCACCTCGGGTGGGAAGGCCCCCAGGGACCAGGCGCACAGCGCAGCCTCTGCCAGAACGGCGAGCAGCACTGCCAGCCAGGCCTGGGGCCCCTGCAGGTGGCTGCGCAGCCGGTCAGCCCAGCTCATTGGCAGCTCTGACTCCACGAAGACCTCAGCTGCCTGCAGGACAAGGGTGCTCAGGCAGCCGGCCAGCGGGAGGTGCAGCAGTGGCTGCTGGGCCAGGCATTGGGCGGGGTGGGGCCGGCCGGGGTACAGGAGGGCGCTGAGGCAGACGAGGCCCAGGCAGGCCAGGCCGAAGCAGGCCCTTGATCCACCCGAGGCCTGGACCAAGGGGCTGTCCCGGTGCCAGACGAATAGCCCCAGGGCCCCCAGCACCAGGGCCAGGGCCAGACCCAGCAGCACAAGCAGCAGCAGTGTGGCCGGCTCCCCCCACGCCAGGAACTTGGGCCTGCGGGGGAAGCAGCGCAGGCTCCTGTCTGGTGACCACTGGTCCCGCTCACACTGGGTGCAGAGAAGGTCGTCTACAGCAAGGGGGGAGAGAGAGGGTGCTGGGGGCACAGCCCCCCAGGCTTGTCCCCACCCCATGCTCCAGCCTGGGTGTCAGCCTCTGAGCAGGGACACACCAGCGTCCTCTCCAGGCTGTGTACTCCCCATCCTGTGGGGCCCCCCCACTCCTACCTTGGTTGTGTAGACCAGCAGGGAAGGGGCTGAGCTGGGAAGGGGGCTCACCTGATCTGCGCTGGTAGCTGCCGGCCGTGCAGTCCACACAGTCGTAGCAGCAGGAGTGGAAGCCTTTCACGCGGCGCACCTGGCCCTCCTTGCAGCGCCTCGAGCACTGGGACACAGGCGCCTGGCGGGGCCTCAGGACTAAGGCTCCACTGGGCTGGGGCACCCACCTCCGTCCCCCAAGGCAGGGCAGACCTCAGTCCTGAGCTGCCCTGTGGCTCTCACCGTGTTCCTCGGCGTGTGCCAGCGCATGTGGGACAGCTGCAGCCGCAGGTGGCCATCGAAGCTGCCCACAGTACGCAGCTCGGGCATCTGGTCCTGCCACACCCACAGCTTCAGGTCGTAGTCCATGTCCACATTCCCGCTGGCGTCGAACCTCAGTGCGAGGCCGCGCACCCGGAAGCTCATGTTGTACATGTTTGCCAGGAGCTGCTGGGCATGCGCAGTGGTGGGCTGGGCCAGGCCAGCTGCCTGAGGCCCAGACCCCCACCCCCGACCTTTGCAGGACGCTCGCAGGGCCGGCACAGCTCACACCGCATCCCCCTCACCTGCCAGGGCTGCACAGGCTCCCGTGTTGGGCAGCCCGACGCGCTGCAGACCAGCGTGTTGTGCAGGGCCTGGGCCACGCCGTACACCGCCGCATAGGCCGCAAAGGTCTGGTGGTGCAGGAGACCGGTGGACACATTGTCCAGTGAGATGTGGTCACACTGGGGGCAGCGCGGCCCCACCACATGCTCCTCCAGGCCCGGCTGCTTCGCGTCCAGTGAGGCGCAGAAGGCGGGGTCAGCAGCCAGGGCCAGGCGGGTCTGCACATAGGATGAGAAGTCGGGCATCGGGGCGCCCCGCTGCAGGAAGCCCAGCACGGTGCCCACCTGTGCCATGCCAGGCAGAGTCATGACCAGGTCTGAGGTCAGCCAGGCCTCACTGGCCACCCACACCTTGGGTGAGAGCCTGCAGTGGATGCTGTAGCTGAAGAGGGCGAGGGCGGCCCGGGAGGAAGAGAAGAGGACCACCACCTGCACGCTGCTCTGGTTCACCTGGCGCAGCAGCTCCTGCACGGTGCCCAGATGCTGGCCTGTGGTTCCAGGCAGCGGCACCAGGCCCTCGTGCGCAATACAGATGCCCCTCGCGCTGGCCAGGCTGGAGAAGAGGCTCAGGCCCTGCCGGCCATACTCTTCGTCGCTGCCCAAGGCGGCCACCCAGTTCCAGTGGAGTGTGTGCAGCAGCTCCACCATGGCGGTCGCCTGCACTCGGTCGCTGGGCACCGTGCGGAAGAAGGACGGGAAGGCTTCCCGGTCGCTCAGCCTGTCCATGCTGGCACCATAGCTGACCTGCAGTGGCCAGGAGGTGTGTCCTGACAGGGACTGGCTCCTACTGAGAGTAGGGCCAGTGGGGGCAGGCGGTGAGGGGGCAAGGGAGGCGCACCTGGGGCATGAGGAAGAAACCGAAGAGCTTGCCAGTGACAAGGGCGAGCTCGGATGAGTAGGGACCGATGACAGCCAGCATGCGGGGCTGGTACTGCGCATAGTCGCAGCGGGCGGCGACATCGCGGCTGCCTGCCTTGGCCATGAACATGAGGCTTGGCTTCATGGCCACCACAGGATCTGAGCACGTATCAAAGAAGTCGTAACCCAGGAGCATCCCCGGCAGCAGGGTGGACCCTCTGTTGATCTCCTCCACAGCCATCTTTCCTGCCAGTGCCCAGAGCAGGCCGAGCGGCGAGAACCTGGGGCCACACAGGACTACAGCTAGCGGTGCCTCAGCCCTGCGGGGGAGTGCCCCACCTGGTTCCCCCACCGCCACCCTACCTGGTGCACATGGTGGTGTTGGGCTCTGTCCTGTCGTGGAGGCCTGTCTCCTCGGCCAAGCCCAGGGGAAAGAGCCCTCCCAGCACGTAGTCCCCCTGCGTCCTGAGCTGCCGGGACAGGCATAGCGGGGCCCCCACCCCCAGGTCCAGCAGAGCGCAGAGGCCCAGGAGAGCCAGGCCTGGCATGGCAGGTGGTGGCCTCTGCTGGGATGGCCAGTGAGAGAGCTGGTGGGGGCCCAGATATGGTGAGTTGGGGCTGGGAGGGGTGGAAGATTTGTTTAGCAAAACTCACCTGCCAAGCCCAGGGGCCCCTGAGGACGCCCTCACTTTTCTGGGCCCAAGGTTTCCACATGTCAGTTTCTGTTGGCCAGATGCCACCAACACTGGCCAACAATGATTTGGGTAGGCAGGCTCTGAGCAGCTGCTGACTGTGACCTTGATGCCTTGCTGTGCCCAAGCCCCTCGGCACCCATCCCGCTCCTGGACAGGGAGAGGGACACCCGGGATTTCTCCACCTGAGGGTCCCGGGCTCTCTGGCTGCCTGTGGGGGGGTCTCGGAGGAGCCAGTGCCTGGGGAGCAAGCAACCCCTTTGCTCTGCAGCCCTGGGTGGCACCTCAGCAGTCAGGAGGCGACCACAGGGGGGACCACAGGAGCCAGTCTGAGGGGGTCCTCTAGCCTGGCCTCTACCCTGAGGCTGGGGTGGGGACAATCCTGGAGTGGGGGCCTCTCAGCCTGCCTGGGAACAGTGCACCTAGGGGCTCTGGATGGTTTCTCCACCCCGGACTCAAGGCCTGAAAACATCGGGAGCCCTGGGGCTGGCTGTGTCCCCCAGGTCTGGGTACCTGCCTGAGCATGTGCTGCCCTGTGGGGACAGGGCTCTTAGCTGGGCTTGCAGGGGGCTGCATGCAAAGGAGGGAGGAAAGGCTGTAACCAAATGGGCTGTAGCAGCTCTGCCAGCACCAGGTGCACAGCCGGCAGGCAGCAGTTCTTGGGGCCCCTTCCCTCCACCCAGGTGCTCCACTAGTGCCATGCTCCAGGGTGGACGTGCACCCCGAGGAGCTGGCTGGCAGTATGGCTGGGGTGGGGCTCTGGGTGTCTCAGCCAGGCCTGGCAGACATTTACTGGGGGTGGGTTTGGGGACCAGTGTTTATCCCCCTGGACTGCGAGGAGGCCGACTGCTCAGCACACTTTGGACATGCATGTGTACAATACCTGGTGCACATGACACAGATACAGCACACTGCACACCCATGACACGGTTCACACATGTGTGCAGCACACGTGCTCCCCAGCCTGTGTGGACCCCAGGCAGTCCTCCCAGGCAAGTCCCAAATTGCCATTGGCCTTTGCTGGCACCACAGGGTCCTGGCCACCGCTCAGTGTGGACAAGCCTTGGCACGGGTGCTGGCGTTGGGGTACATCCGAGAGGACCCTTCCCGACATGTGTCCTCTTTTGTCTGGAGCCACGTTGCAGCCCCAGCAGCCCCTGCACCGCTGGCTGCAGCCGGGCAGGCATTTCTCCTGCCCGCCCTTCCAGCCCAGCCCCTTGACTGATTGGTGTCTCATCACCAACAAAACAGTCACCCTGTGGACCTCCATAGGGGGCTGGGGGACCAAGCCAAACCCTGCGTGGGGACAGCCAGGCAGCAGCCTTCACGTGGTGGGTGGGGCAGGATGCAGCACCCGTGGCTGACACTGCCTTGCTCTCCTGGCAGTGGGGCCTCAGGGTCCCCACCCCCACCCGCCCGGTAAGCAGAGACCAGGCATCCTCCACATCTCCGTCCTGAAATGCAGAATCCGCTTCTGTAATTGTAATTTATTTACATTTCAAAAATCATCACCCGTATTACAGTTTCCAAGGGTCCCCACAAGGTCACACTTATGCAGGGCTGCTGCATGGTGGGCCCTCGGCACCCAAGGCCCTGAGATCACAGTGAAGAGGCAGTGGGGCAGGCCAGGTGCCCAGGAATGGCTGCACATGGCTGTCTGCCACCTTGTTCAGCAGGGGCACCGGGCTCCCCCTGTGCCAGGCATCCTGGCCTTCTGAGCTCCATGGGGACAGACAGCCGGGGCCAGGTGGGGGTAGAATGCAGCATCTTGCTGGACACCCAGAAGGGAGAGGCTGGCTGGCCCCGCAGTCCTGGGCTCCCGGGGGCTCCAGGGTTGTGCTGTGTAGACTCACAGCAGCTGCCCAGGAAAGTGCAGCTGCAGAAGGCAGCTGACGTGTGCTTGGGGCTCCAGCTCCCGGCTGTCACTGCTGAGGACACTCGAGTGGCAAGGGATGAGAGGCATTGCCAATGACTGCTCAGGTTTCCTCCCTGCCTGGGGGATAGCCAACCTGGGATGGAGGGGCTGCAGGCAGCCCACCTAGCCACAGACATGGAACCCAGTGGGCCTGACAGGACAGGCACCAGCTGGCTACAGGGGCTGGTGAGTCACCCCTTTCACGGACAACTCACAGGTGAGGGTGGCCTTCTAGGCTTTCGAATGAAGGCTGGTCCTGCTCGACCTCCCTGCAGTCTGCACCTCACCCACCCGGCCGGCGCCTGTCTTCTCTGTCTGTCACCCAGGTAGGCCACGGTTGGCCTGTGGCTCCCCGCAAGCTCAGTTTGTAGGGGGACAGTGGTTTCCCTGCTCCTGGGGCACCCAGAAAGCTGTGCTGTGGGACTGGCGGGCCCTGGCTGCCCCGGCCCAGCTCTGGACAAGGGGAGGTCCTCCTAGCCTGGGCCCACCAGCCCCTAGGGCAGATCCAGAAGGGCGTGCTCAGCATAGAGCTTCTGGGAGACGTCGTACACGTGCTGGATGAAGGGCAGGGCCTCGCCCAGCATCTCCACGGCCTGCTCAGGGGGCCCCACGTTCATGGTCTCCAGGAAGACCTTGCGCGTGGGCAGCGTGCAGAAGGCCACAGTGACAGCACGGCGGATGATCCATGGGTGGTAGGCGGCCAGCGAGGCATTGTAGGAGTCCGTGCAGAGCACGGAGGTGCGCGTGTCCTCGGGACTGGTGCGCAGGCTCTCCAGGAAGAGCTGCAGCCAGCGCAGCGCTCGGTGCAGCCGGAGCACCGTCCGGCAGCCGGAGTCTGGGTGGCTGGAGCGGCGCTGCAGGTCCACCAGCTGGTTGCCCACTTCGTAGGCCACCATGGCCTGCAGGCTGCAGTAGTGGTCCCGCTGTGGGCCGCTGCGTAGCCGCTCCATGATCTGCAGCTTCGCCATCACGTCCTTGGAGATGAAGGAGAACATGACACCCAGGCTGTTCAGAAACCTGGGAGGGGAGACAGGTGCTGAGCTTGGGGTACAGCGGTGTCTGCACCCAGGGCTGTGGCTGGGGGAACCCCACCCAGGCAGGGGCCCCTCCACACACCTGACTAGCCCTTTCCAGCCAGTGAGGTAGTGCTCCAGCAGCACCTCTCCCTTCTCGTTGAGACACTCCTTGAAGCTGATGAGGACGACTTTCAGATTGAAGTCTGACTCCAGGTCATCCATCTCCAGTGGGGCTGAGAGTCAGCGCACTCCTGGGGGGACAGGAGCAGCAGGAGAGAATGGCTGGGGTCCCACTCTCCCCAGGGGCCCGCCTCCCTCTGCTTGGGCGGCACTTTCTCTGACACCCACCTGACTGTGCTGTGCCCCTTCCTGGAGCTGGTGCCCAGAGACCTTGGGTACTGCCCCTCCTTGCCCCTCAATCTTCCTCAACCCACTCTCGCTATGTGTTAGGCACAGCAGACATCTCTGCTTGCGTTTTCTTGCTTATATGGGCAAAGTTGTTCTCTCTCACCACAACGCCTGTTCTCATTTGAAGAGACACTTGCTGGGTCCCCACCCAGGTCCAGGTGCTTCTCTAGCACAAGCATGTTCGGCACCCAAGACAACCGGCCCAGCTTCATCAGGGCAACATTCCAGGGGACGGGGTGGAGCCAGACCATGACAAGACGGAATCCCAACAGGGCAGGTCAAGGAGGACAGTGGGGTGACTGGGGGGCAGGGCTGCCATCCTTGCCCACAGCTGCACCCACCCTAAAGCCAGAGCAGAGGTCACAGGTCGGCATGTACTGGGCAGGTTTTGAGACACACACCAGTCTCTTCCTGCTCTGGACTCTGCTTGCGTTCATACAGTCGCTCTACAAACATCCAAGCACCCATGCATCATGTGGGTGCCACTGAGCATGGCAGCCCCCACCTTCCTGGGTGCCTAGGACCAGCACTGCAGGGTGGCTCTTATGTGCTCTGTGGACTCAGCTGCATCTCACCATGTGCCCCAGACAAGCTCCCATCCCAGTGGGCCCGGGGGTTCCTGTGCCTTGAGTGCCCTGAGGGACCCCAGCAAGCGAAGGAGGCCACCCAAGATGTGGCAACAGCCCCAGCTGGGAACCAGACACCCAGGAGCCTATGCAGCTCTGCCTCCCACTCTGTGAGCAGGTCACTCACCACCCTAAGATCTGGTCTTTCATCTCTGGGGAAGATGGGCCATGCACATTGCCTTGTCCACTGGCCAGGCTGGGGGAGCATCTGAAGGGACCCAGTGGGTTCTGAGACCCTACAGGCCCCAAGGGCTGGGCCAAATGCTGGGCATGGGGTGGAGCCCTCCGGGTGAGCTCATCCTGTCCTCAGGAAGATGGCTATCTGGAGTCTTCCAGCACCCCCACCCCCCAGGGCCTCCATTTTGTGTCCACTGAGCAGATGGATGGTCTCTAGGCACTCAGGACTAAATTCCTGGCCCCCAGATATCCTGTGGGCCTGGCCTTCCTGCCAAGAACCGCAGCCAGCGGGAGCTGCCAGGAGCCTTTCAGAGCCGGGAAACAGGAAGGGCCGTGGCTGTGCAGCTGGTGGGCAGCTCGCCAACTGTGGGAAGGTGATGCAGGGCACCGACAAGGCTCCCCCGGGGAGCAGCCGCGGCCCCAAGGTCAGAGCTCCGGGGCTGGCGGCCAGAGCCCCGGGTCCTGTGGCTGACAGCAGGCTGAAGTCACCCAGGAAGGAGTACCCATCCTGCCACCCAGGCCCAGAGGGTAGGGGTGGCCCGGTCCAGGAAGTCCTGCCAGTCTCGCCCGGGAAGGGGACACCAAAAGGCGCCGGACTTGGGTGCGGTGGGAGCCCGGTCCCGGAGGGTCCTGTTCCAGATGAGGCCCAGGGATGGGGCAGGGGCCCAGGAGCCCGGGTCCAAGCTGGCGTGGGAACCGGGTCCTCGGCCGCCCCCTTCTGCACCGGCTTCCCGCACTCGGGGTCCCGTACCCGGCCCCTCGGCGATTCCCAGGCCCGCCCGGCAGGCTCGGTTGGGCTCGTTAGGGCTCGGTTCACCAGAGCTCACCTTCGCAGCCGCCGCTACCGCCGCCGTCCCCGGCCCCGCCGCCACCGCCGCCACCGCCGCCACCGCCGCCTTGCGGTCGGACCTGCCGCCCCGCCCTCTGTCGTCCGCAGCCGCTCCGGATTGGTTGACCGCTGCCCAATCAATTGACTGGACCTGCAACCCGCGTTTCCGGCGGGCTCACCGGAAGTTGCCGCCGTTGGATCTGCGCTTACGCAGTGCGTTAGCGGGAGGAGAACTCTCCTGCGGTTTGGGTCCTGGGTCTGGTCCTGCGACCGTGTGCGCGGCGGATCAGAGAACGCAGAGGCCACGGTGCCTGGAAGCTAGCCAGCGCAGGATGCCCGAGATCAGGGTCACCCCCCTGGGTGAGTGGGGAGCGCTGGGCGGGCACCGGGGGATGGCCTTGGGGTTGCGTCCTGGTCGCTACTGTGCTGTGTCTCCGGTTTTCCTAACAGCGGCCTGAGGCGAGATCGCCTGCAGCGGGCTCTGGCCGCCGCCGCCGCCACGTTTCCGTCGCTTTGCACGTGAACCGAGGCTGCAGTTGCTTGCCCTCATGCCGCCCCGTTCCTTCCTTCCCCCTCCTCGCGTCTCGTGTCAGGGTCGCCCGCAACCTCCCACCCACCAAGTCTGGCGGTCTGACCTCTGCTCAACCCGCGGTTTCTCTGATCTCTGCAACGTTTTGAGAAAAAATAGCTTTGCTTCTTGGAAAAAACACAGACGTGCAACTTTTAAAAGGCTGAACAGTCCAGAACAGTGCGAGGAAGGAAAGATCACTCAGAATCTAGGGTCCCAGAAACAACTGCGGTTGCCCTTTTGGCGGTCACCCTCGATTTCTCTGGGCGTTTTTCCTGCACGCACTCCCTGCGCTGTTCCAGCTCCTGCCTCCTCACAGGGCTGTGTGTTGGGAGCATCTTCCCATCCAGGCGCCCGGAGCGTCTTCCTGTCCTTCCTCTCTGTGGGAGCTGTTCTCCGAATAGCCCCCCCCCCGCCCCCCCACACTCTGAGCTTGTGACAGCTGCCTCACACGGCCAACGCCCCTGCTCTTGCTGGGTCAGAGGTCACATCCCACCCCATCTTAACAGTTGTCACGCCCGCCCACGGCCTGTCATGTTTCTAGGCACAGGCTCCCCTCTGGCTGCTGCGGCCCCAGGGCCTCTGCAGCACCTGCCTCTCCTTCCAGCCCTTTTCTCCATTTGGCTCTTTTTTCCCAACACCCACTTTCCTCGAACAGTCTTTTCCCCCGCTCCCGGTGCCCAGGTCTGTATCTGGGTGTGCCCGTGGGGTCACCCAGCCCCAGCACCACTGAAGCAGAACTGCTTCTCCGCTGTCTCTCTTCTCCGGTTTCTGCTGTGCGGGCTCCCTGGTCACCTGGGCCAGTTACAGAGAATCTCCTAAATCACTTTGGCCACAGGGCCTTTCTGCACCTGCCTCCCCACTGCTGCCCCTCTCCCCACTGCTTGGGAGCCGTAAGCCTGTCAGGGTTGTGGACGTTTCTCTGTCCCCTTTGGGCCTCCCTGGTGCTCTTCTCCCGCTGGCGCACTCAGCGTGTCTTGTCTGCACGTTTGTCATCTGCCTCCTCACCCTGGAACGTGAGCTCCCTGAAGACAGGGTTCCTCCTGTGTCTTCGCCCAAGTCCTGCGACGTCTTGTCTGTCCTAGAGTCTGACCCACACATCTCCAGCCCAGCTCAGGCCACTGTCTTTGCTCCCCGATGCTGTGGTGGTTTCTGCTGGGGGCAGGTGGCCAGCACCTAAGAGCTGGACCCGGGGATCCGGAAGGCCACCACTGGCCCCATGCTTAGTAGCCAGATGCGTGGCGGGGATTGTTCCCACAACTTATGTGGCTTCACATCCTTCATGTTGACTTTTAAAAAGGTTGGCCCACCCTAGCTGGTGTGGCTCAGTGGACTGAGTGCCAGCCTGCGAACCAAAGGGTCGCCAGTTTGATTCCCAGTCAGGGCACAGGCCTGGGTTGCAGACCAGGTTCCCAGTAGGGGGTGCATGAGAGACAACCACACTGATGTTTCCCTTCCTCACGTTCTCCCTTCTCTTCCCTTCTCTCTAAAAATAAATAAAGTCTTTAAAGAAAAGAAGGGTGGCCCTCCCTTTGCCCACATAGCTGGAGGCCTCTGAGCTGGTTTGGCTCCAGGACTGGAGGCACAGCAGGGGGCAGACAGCTTTCACCCTGCCCACAGGAAGGCACGTGCTGGTGGGGACAGGAACAGGCCTGTGGGAGACCACCAGGCCACCAACTGTGGCTGTGCTGTCTGAGGCAAAGCTCTTGGCAGTCTCCTGCCATTGTCATGGGCAGCAAGCTTCTTGAGGACCAGCCCCCAAACCACTCTGGGTGTGGCCTGGTCACCCTGGCATGTGTCGTGCCAGCAGAGGGTCAGGTGACTGGCACGGGGAGGCTCAGAGGGTTCAAGGTGGAAAGCAGGCCATTTGCTGTCATCCAGCCCCCCAGGGAGAACCCAGGTGGCCATAGGAGATGGCCAGGATGGGCCCTGCTGGGGCTGCAGCAGCTGGACAGGGCATGGTGGTCAGGAATGTAGCTGAAACTCAGGTTTGGGCCTGTCACTGTGGTTGGCTGTTGCTGCGCAGGTGGGGCATGTTTCCCCAAGGCTGCGCTGAAGCCACATGGGGCACCTTTGGTGGCACCACAAGGAGGTGCCTGCCACCCCTCGGGGGGTAGGTCCTGGGGGAGGAGTTCCACAGCCCTGATGTGACCCTCCCCAGGTCTCAAGGGGGACGGTGGGGCCCCGCAGAGTGCCAGCCTGCCTCTGTTGGTGCTGGGACCACAGTCCAGCACCCGGGCTTCAGCCCTGGGCTTTCGAGGGCCCAGGCAGGTCCAGCGGGGTGGGGGGGGGCTGCAGCCTTCCTCTGTCTGACCCTGAGGCCGGAGGCGCAGTGGGGCAGGGCACTCAGGCCGGGACTCACCTGGTGGTCTGCTCGTGTGCTCTCCTCCCCGTCTGCGTGTGGGGGAGGCGAGGTGCTCACCTCCCGTGTGGTCGCATAGCATCCATGGCTTGTTTTCCGCCCACTGAGGGCTCTGCGAGGTCAGGGGCCCAGAGCATCCAGCGGGGGCCTGGGGCAAGCAGCTTGGGGGTGGGGCAGGGGTGGAGGGGGTGGCAGCACCTCACTTGCTGTCCCTGCAGGGGCCGGCCAGGACGTGGGCCGCAGCTGCATCCTGGTCTCCATCGGGGGCAAGAACGTCATGCTGGACTGCGGCATGCACATGGGCTTCAACGACGATGTGAGCCTGCGGGCGGGCTGCCCGGAGGCAGCCCAGGGACGGCGGGGCGTCCCCCAGCCTGCTCCTCGTGGCGGACACAGGACTCAGAGCCTCAGGCTCCCACCTGTGGATGGGGCTGGGCTGGGCACGTGGGCAGTGTGGGGTGCCGGTGGGCCTGGTGGTGTGGCATTCCTGGGAAGTAGCCACCCTCACGTGCCCTGCACAGGGGGTCGGTCTGTATGGAGGGGCTTGGGGGTGTCTGTAGGGTCATGTGGGCTGGCCTGGGCTACTGGTTCTGGCTTATGACCCTTCCTGTGCCCTCGGGGACTGTGAGCAGCCAGCACACCCGGGGCAGCCCCTGGACGGAGGTATTGGCCTCCAGCAGCTCGCTGGCGTGCTGGCTGTCCCTCCTGTTCCCCAGGGACCTGGGCAGTCACTGCACCCTGATGCTATCTCTCGACTTCTCAGAGACGCTTCCCCGACTTCTCCTACATCACCCGCAACGGCCGGCTGACTGACTTCCTGGACTGCGTCATAATCAGGTGAGTCCTGTCCCAGGGCTGCAGGTGCCAGCGCCGTGCCAGCTCGAGCCACCCTGCCCCTGGGACCCTCCGGAGCCTAGGAGAGCCACGCTGGGCTTGTGGAGGCTGCAGGCCGTGGGGTGTCGCTGGCCTGGGCTCTGTTCCCGGTTGCCTTTGTGACTTGCCCCCCCCACCTTTGTGTGTGTTCACAGGTATGCACAGCTGCTCCTCGGGGGGCTGCAGTGTCACCTGGGGGAGGGGGGTGGGGAGCGCTTTGCCCGCCACGTCAGGGATGAGAGCCCAGGTTCCTCAGGCAAGTCAGGCTGCGTCATGTCTCCAGACGGCCAGCCAGGTGGGCCTGCCTGCAGCAGTGACTGCCCCCACCTCTCTCCAGTCCTTGGTCCCCAGAGGACTTCCTGGAAGGCCCTGCATATCCTGCCCCCGGCCCCCAGGTCTCCCCACCTGGCTGGACAGTTCCCCCTCCCTTGGGCCCCAGTGCCAGTCACAGGCCGTGCAGGGCCCCAGCCCTTGCAGCCCCGACCTTCATGCGGCTTACATGGCCACAGCAGCCTCCTGTGGGCACCCCAACCAGACTGGAGGCTCGGTGTGCTGTGGCCCGCCTTCAGCTGCTGAGGCTCTCTTGGCCTCGCCCCTTCTAAGACGAGGGCTCGGCCGGCCTGTCTCCGTCTCCGTGTCAGCTGTGGGCGACCTGGAACCACTGTGTTCGCTGCCCAGCGCTGCTCCAGGCTGCGTCCCACTCTGTCCCAGCTCCTTCCCGCCTCGGTCCACGTGCCGCTGGATCTTCCCAGCCACCCAGCAAAGATGGCCACCCCTGGCACACTGTCCCTGTGGGTGCTGTCTCTCTTCAAGGAGCATGTCACCTGTCTGATACTCATTTCAGCTGCTCACTTGCTTCTTGCTACACTAGGCGTTTAGGCTGTGAGGTCCAAGAAGACAGCTGTTTCTGTCTGTCTGCTCAGTCCTCACTGCATTGTGGGGGCCACAGAGCATTCGGTGGGCAGGGGTGCGGCGAGGCCCGAATCTCGCACTGGTATGGAGGGGCTGGGCTGGTGCAGAGGCTGGCTGACCGTGCTGCACCCCCAGCCACTTCCACCTGGACCACTGCGGTGCGCTGCCCTACTTCAGCGAGATGGTGGGGTACGACGGGCCCATCTACATGACGCACCCCACCCAGGCCATCTGCCCCATCCTGCTAGAGGACTACCGCAAGATCGCCGTGGACAAGAAGGGCGAGGCCAACTTCTTCACCTCCCAGATGATCAAGGACTGCATGAAGAAGGTGGTGGCTGTCCACCTCCACCAGACCGTGCAGGTCAGGCCCCACCGGCCCAGCTCTGCCGGCGCTGCTGGGCAGCAGCATGCCGGCCAGGGCCAGGCTTTGGGGGTCTTGGGGTCGAGAGGGACAGGCTGGCAAGACCTTCATGCCATCTGAGTGTGGTGGTGTGCTTGCCGGGGTGGTGGGGTTCGGCCACCTCAGTGAGGCTGTGCATGGGTGGGGAGGGGCTGCTGGGTACCTTGGGTCAGAGACCGGGGGGCTTGTCCACGTCTCCTGAGTCAGTGGGTGCTGCACGTTGTTAGGTGCCCGCACATTCTGAGCCACCTTGTCCTGGTT
>PVIA01000419.1:379045-454596 GCA_004024845.1 Tonatia bakeri
CCCCCCCCCCCCCCCAGCGAGGAGAAGTGTGGCCCCTCCTGACTCGCAGCCTTGGCGTTGCAGCCTGGTCTCTCCGGGTGGCGTGTGGGGTCAGGGCTCTGAGCCCAGCTGGCTCCCGTCCTCTGGACTCCAAGTGACACCAGGTCACCCGGCCTTGGCGCTCTTTGTTCAGTTCCCATAACTGTTCTGCTCCATGTGCTTTTATTCCTTTATTGCCTGTTTTGGGTTGATTTTTAAAAATCCTGTTTCTTACCCTGACCGGGATGGCTCAGTGGATTCCTGGTCAGGTCACACCCCTGGGCGGCAGGCCAGGTCCCCCATTGGGGGCATGCAAGAGGCAACCGATCGATGTTTTTTCCCCTCTTGCTCTCTCTCCCTTCTCCTCTCTCTAAAAATAAATCATTAACATATCTTAAAAATCCTGATTCTCCTTTCACTGGGTTAGTAATGACATACTCATGTAATTATGTTAGTGGCAGAGACCGCCCAGTGCACCCACGACCACAGAAATCTAAGATGCAGGGCTCTCAGCGTTTGTCGCCCCTGTGGTGTGTGCATGACCCCCCCTCCATCTGAGACACAGGCTGTCATTTCTCTGTGTCGGCTCCCCCAGTCGCCGTGAGCCTGGCAGGACAGTGCTGTGCTAGGTGTCCCTCTTCACTGCTGCTGCCGCTGTCTGCTGGGGCCCTCACTTCTCACGTGGGGCAGTCCACCTTCTGCCTGAGAAAGGCCAGCATGGGTCTGCTGGGGTCAAACCTCAGCTTACATTCGTCTGCCCATGGGCCAGCTCCGCCCTCGCTCTGGGCAGCCTTTCCCACTGGGCACAGAATCTGAAGTCAGCGGCGACTCCCTCTCGGTGCTCTCAATACACCCGAGAGGGTGTCTCGGCCCCTGGGGGCTGCAGCGGGCTGTCTCTCTCCAGGCTCCTGTCCTACGGCCTGGGGCTCTCGGACTGGCCCTCGGGGCCTTTGCCGCCCTGTCCTCTGTGCTGCAGCTGCTTTCTAGGTCACTGGTTTTTCCTGGTTGTGTTTCACATGCCATCAACCCCCTCCACTGAATTCCTGATTCGGGTCATTACAGTGTGTCGTTCTGGAACTTTTTACTCTTTGAAAAGAGTTGCTGGTTGTTTGCCCTCATCCTTCACCCTGTGGGTTCTCACCTCCGTGGGGGTGCTGCTCACGAGACGGCCTGCGTCCGCCCTCCAGGCTGCCATCCCTGACGTCTCTGACCCTGTTGTCTCATCCTGTGCTGAGTTGCTTCTGCTCGAAAATGGGGCATCGTCTGCCAAAGGCAGGGGATGAGGAGAGGCTTAGAATGGTGTCATCTACTTGTGTCCCCCAGTCTCCGCCGCCTGCCACTTGCTGGCCACACTAACCACTCCCCCCGCCCCCAGGTGGACGAGGAGCTGCAGATCAAGGCCTACTACGCAGGTCACGTGCTGGGGGCGGCCATGTTCCAGATCAAAGTGGGCTCGGAGTCAGTGGTCTACACAGTGAGTGGAGGCCCTCGGGCGCTGGAGGGCCTCCTGGGTGGGGCCAGAGGCACCTTCCCTGACACTGCTCCTCCGCAGGGCGACTACAACATGACCCCAGACCGGCACCTGGGGTGAGTTGGCCAGGGTGTTTGTGGGCTCCATCCTGCGGGGCCCCGCCCCTGCCCCAGAGCGCACTGACCTTTCCGGATGTGCTGGGGGCCGGAGTGCCGTCCTGTGGGAGGCAGAGCCTCTTCCCTTGTCTGCCCTCAAGTGCTGCCTGGGCAGTGCGGGGCGGCTGTGGCTGGGGTCCCACCTGGGAAGGCCTCGAGGCTGTGTGCCCTGCCTACCCTGGGCCGTGCCCACTCTTCCAGGGCCGCTTGGATCGACAAGTGCCGGCCCACCCTGCTCATCACAGAGTCCACATACGCCACCACCATCCGGGACTCCAAGCGCTGCCGGGAGCGCGACTTCCTGAAGAAGGTCCATGAGACTGTGGAACGTGGTGGGAAGGTATCGACGGGGCCAGAGGGGGGCTCTGGGCCTCGGACAGGGTGCCGGGATGGGGCTTGCTGCGCCTTGGGAAGGAGAGCGCTCTCTGGCCGTTGTGGGCACTGGCTCCGCTGGGTCTCGGGTCCCAGCACAGGGCTGGCGGGGCGCCCACCAGGATCCCATCTGGATAGACTGAGGCTGGAGGCAGGAGTGGGGACGGAACGGGGGTGGGGCCTCCAGCTCTCAGGGAGGCCTGGCTGAGACCTCTCAGTGGGCAGGCCTGCGGCCATGACAGCTACCAACAAGGCTGGTCTTCACAGCAGCTGCTGCCTGAGAAGGTGGCCACTGGGAACAGCTGCCACCCACTATGCTCAGATGTGGGCTTGACCTGGGGAGGGCAGTGTGACCAGGGACTCCTCCCACACCGGCCTTGAACCCCTGCCCTGCAGGTGCTGATCCCTGTGTTTGCACTGGGCCGTGCTCAGGAGCTCTGCATTCTGCTGGAGACCTTCTGGTAGGAGCAGCTGGGATGGCTTCTGGGAGCTTTGGCCTGAGTGAGCAGAGAGAACGGGGTGCCTGGGGGCTTGTGATGGTGCACGAGCACTGTCCTCTGGACGCGTCAGCCCCACGTCTTATAGGAGGAAGCAGACTGTGGGCCCTGGCCTCAGTCTGAGCCACAGGCAGGGGGAGGACATGGTCAGGCCTGCCCCAGGGTCCTCCACGCGGCCCTGCACTGCCCGCAGGGAGCGCATGAACCTGAAGGCGCCCATCTACTTCTCCACGGGGCTGACGGAGAAGGCCAACCACTACTACAAGCTCTTCATCACCTGGACCAACCAGAAGATCCGGAAGACCTTTGTCCAGAGGAACATGTTCGAGTTCAAGCACATCAAGGCCTTCGACCGAGCTTTTGCCGACAACCCGGGTCCGATGGTGAGGCCCTGGCAGGGAGGGGAAGGCATGGCTGTCTGTGCCGGCTGCAGCCAAGGTGCGCGCCCCCGAGGCCGGGGCCCAGGCCAGTGCCTGGTGTCCACACATGCATTCTTCCCTCGTGTCCGGGGGAGTGTTCAGTCCCCGGGGGAGTGGGGCGTGCCTGTGCAGGGGAGTGGGGAGAAGACGCCCACAGGGTGGGAGGGGCCGTGACCAGTGCAGCAGGAGGCTCGGAAGGCAGGGAGGGACCAGACCTGCTGTGGAGCCCGGTTCTCCGCAGGTGCGGCCTGGGGCATGGATTGCCCTGACTGCAGCCCCACCCCTGCAACCAGGTCGTGTTTGCCACGCCAGGGATGCTGCATGCCGGCCAGTCCCTGCAGATCTTCCGGAAGTGGGCAGGGAATGAGAAGAACATGGTGAGGGGCTGGACCCCAGAACAACTCCTTGGAGGGCCTGTGAGGTTGGGCAGAGGTTGGACGCAGGGGCTCCCTGGACTGGGGACACTGCCACTGTCAGGAGGGTTCCCTGTGATCCAGCTGGTGTCGGACCCAGGCAGTCAGACCGTCCCTGTCTTCCTGCCAGTTGGTACCAGTTAGGGCTCCCTCCTGGGCAGGGGGCATGATACTCAGACCTGGGCCCGCCTGGGTCTGCAGGGGGCCAGCAAGGGGGAGGGGCCTTTCCCCAGGATTCAGAGCAGAAGGGGTCGTGGGGGTGTCCCAAGAGGAAGCCCTGTGGTGGGGGGTGGAAGCCATGCAGGTGGTCACCGGCTCTGTCCCTTTCTGCTCTGTAGGTCATCATGCCTGGCTACTGCGTACAGGGCACCGTGGGCCACAAGATCCTCAGTGGGCAGCGCAAGCTGGAGATGGAGGGGCGGCAGGTGGTGAGTGCCACCTTTCCCCCACTCCTTGGCCCCGCTCGGGTGGGCAGTGACGGCCCCTGTGCACTGTGCCACCACAGCTGGAGGTCCGGATGCAGGTGGAGTACATGTCCTTCAGCGCCCACGCGGATGCCAAGGGCATCATGCAGCTGGTGGGCCAGGCGGAGCCCGAGAGCGTGCTGCTGGTGCATGGCGAGGCCAAGAAGATGGAGTTCCTGAAGCAGAAGATCGAGCAGGAGTTCCGTAGGCAGCTGGGCGGGTGGGGTGGGGCCACTGCAGGGCCTCGAGGGGAGGGCCCCCCCCATGGGGTCAGCAAGGTGTGTCTGGGCAGCCCTGCAGACACTCTGTCTCTCGGCCAGGGGTCAGCTGCTACATGCCAGCTAACGGCGAGACAGTGACGCTGCCCACAAGTCCCAGCATCCCCGTGGGCATCTCCCTGGGGCTGCTGAAACGGGAGATGGCGCAGGGTATGTGGGGCGGGGCTGGGTGGAAGGAGGGGGGACAGTCCCCTCTGATGGCTCTGACCCCTGCTCCTCTCTGAAGGGCTGCTCCCTGATGCCAAAAAGCCCCGGCTCCTGCACGGCACCCTCATCATGAAGGACAGTGTGAGTGTGCGCACTGTCTTGGGAGTGGGGGTGGGATTCCCACACCCCTGACCTGCCCCTACCCTGCCCCGCCCCATAGAACTTCCGGCTGGTGTCCTCAGAACAAGCCCTCAAGGAGCTGGGCCTGGCTGAGCACCAGCTGCGTTTCACCTGCCGTGTGCACCTGCATGACACGCGGAAGGAGCAGGAGACGGCCGTGCGCGTCTACAGTCACCTGAAGGGGTGGGTGCCGCCCTCCCCCAGCCCTCGGGGCGGGCGCAGTGGGGCAGGAGTCCGGGGCTCATTGCACATCCCCACAGCCTCCTCAGGGACCACTGCGTGCAGCACCTCCCTGATGGCTCGGTGACCGTGGAGTCCATCCTCATCCAGGCTGCCGCCCACTCGGAGGACCCGGGCACCAAGGTGCTGCTTGTCTCCTGGACCTACCAGGTGTGTGGTGGGACCCAGGGCCTGTAGCTGACAGCGGGCCAGGACAAGTGGGGTCACCCCCTCACCCTGGGCTGCCTGGGTGGGGTAGGTTTGGGAGGAGGGGGCAACAGCCTCTGTGTCCATACAGGACGAAGAGCTGGGCAGCTACCTCACGTCCCTACTCAAGAAGGGTCTGCCCCCGACCCCCAGCGGAGGCAGCTGACGCCACAGGCCGCACAGCCAGAGGGACCGGACCTCCGCTCTGGGATGGAGTCTGTGCCCTGGTCTTTCCTCTGTGGGTGTGCAGCCCCCAGCTGGCCGTGGCCTTCATCTGCGGGGACAACACCAGTATTACCTGTCTGCCAAGTGGCCAATTTTGGTGGAAAAAATAAATAACTCTCGGAGGCCTCTTCACGTTTTATTTCTACTTCTGGGCTGGCACGCTCATGTCCAGGTCAGGCGGAACTGAAGGCTGCTCGCACGCTCCACTGCCCTGCCCTGCTCCTGCCCCAGCTGACAATACAGGGCGTGGGGCGAGTAGAGCTGGGCAGGGTCCATGGCTTAGCCCAGTGAGCCAGGCATGCCCTGACTGTGGCTAGGCACCTGGGGGTCATCTGCGGCTTCAGTGCTGTGGGCCCTGGTAACCACATGAGGCCAGAGCTTTGGGACCGTTGGAAGCAGGACCTGTAGATAGATTCTAGGTCAACTTAGGAGCAGGTGGGTCCCCCCCACCCCCATGTCCCTTTGGGAACTTGTGGGCCCGAGGGACACAGGCACCTCGTCCCAGGCCACCTGCCTTCGGGCCACTGGTCTCCAGCTTGAAGTCCTCCGGCCGCCCTGGCTGGTGGGCCCTGGCATTCCTGCTGGGCACAGGCTGGACTTCTGGCTTCTAGAATGACAGGTGAGGGCTGTGATGCCACAGCCACCAAGGGTTCTCCAGCAAGGACCCAGCCTGGAGTGGGGGCCTCCCCAGGCCCCCTCCGCTCACCGAGGTCCTCGAGGTCCCTGTAGCGCACCGACTTCAGGAACAAGCCGTAGGCTGGGGCCACACGTGTCTGATGCTTTCCCAGGGGGTCCCGGCTCTCGAGAATTGTTTTCACCTGAGTAGGCGTCACAGTCCCCAGCCCCACAGCCACCAGGATTGCTGTCATCCTCCGCACCTACAGCCCAAGGCCAAGACTGCCACTGAGGCACCAGTCTTCCCCTGCTCCCCACCCCCTGGGGGCCCAGAACAGAGCCCACCTGTCTGTACAGGAAAGACTGGCTTTCAAACTCCAGGTTCCAGAACCGTAACTTCCTGGGGACATGGGCACCTGTGACGTCCAGGCCGTAGGGCAGCCCCGGCCCAGTTTGATCCCAAAGGGAGGGCAGGACAGGGGGCCTGAGAAGACTGTTGACTGGTGCCCACCCTCTCCTCCACCCGGGGGCCTCCACTGACCAGCCCACCCCTTTGGGGAAACCAAACCACTCTCAGGTGAAAGGGAGGGACAGCAGGGCCTTCCTGGGGGGTGGGGCCCTCAGGCTGAAACGTGAAGGTCCTGGTACTGGCCCTGGGGCAGCTCATGTGCTAGACCCAAGCCTCCAGCAGGAGCTCTTCAGCATTGAGTTCAAGGATGACTGTGCAGAAGTCCCTCCTCCCTTTAGTTCTGGCCCAAATAAGGAAGGTTCTAGAACAGGGGTGTCAAATTCATGTTCATCAGGGGCCAGATCGCCCTCGAGGTTGTCTTCAAAGGGCCGAAATAACTTTAGGACTGTATAAATGGAACTGCTTAACTGCTAAGGAGTTGAAATTACATTCGGCCCTTTGAAAGAAACCACAAGGCTGATGTGGCCCTGGTGAGAGTGAGTTTGACACCTTGCTCTAGAAGTCGGCACCTGCCCTGTGCCTGGAACCACTGGTTCACAAGACCTTTTCAGTGGCTGCCAAGATCTGTCCAACAGGCAGGGAGCTCTGGGGAGGGCTGGGAGCCCTCAGAGAAGGGCAGCTTTCTCTGTCCTCTGTTCCTCAGCTGAGGGGAGGGTAACTGCGGGTTCATGGGCACCGTTCAGCTGCCCAGCATCCCCCCAGTGTGTACCCAGGACGTGATGCCTCTGCCCTGCCCTCACCTGGGAAGGTGCCTGAGCCCAGCCCAGCCTCCACAGCCTCCAGACTGGCGTGCAGGCCGCCTCTCCTCACCTGCTCTCCTGGGGGAGGACAAAGGGGCTGGCTGGGCCAGGGGACACTGAAGCTCGGCGCAGTGTGCGCACTGAGCTGGGGGATGGGCTGCCGGCCGACTGGAAAGCGCTGAAGTCATGCGTCCCCAGGAGGTGGTGGGCAGCCTCTTGCATGGCAGCCACGTCCAAGCAGCTGCAGAGCCAGGCTAGTGGTCAGGGAGTGGCCAGCTAGGTGGTCCTGGCAAGCCCCCGCCGGCCCTTCACAGTCACCCAGCCCACACTCACTCTGCCTGCAGCGCCCAGCATCGGCTCTGTTCAAATACAGACAGCTGGTTGTACTGGGGGCAGCCGGTGGCCAGGCGGTACAGGTACGTCCTGGATGTGGCAGAGTAGCGGGCATGGAAGTCACTGGGCACACGGAAGGCCTTCAGGACCCTGTGGAAGCAAGGTAGGGCCACTAGAGGAATGACCCCACACCCAGAAGTGACCCCTTGGTATCTTACCTATTGACTCCAAAGAGTGCTGCACAGACACCAAGCCCTTCCTGACCTCCACCTCCAAGGGGTTAGAGCAGAGGGTGCTCACCGGATGGCGGGGTGCCTCAGGTGGGTGTTGAGGGCCTGCGTCAGAACCTCAGGGGAGAAGGGTGGCTGGCCTGAGCGGCGCTGGACATCCAGGTGCGCCGCGTTGCTCAGGGCGTGGACGCCAGCATCCGTGCGGCTGGAGATGGTGAACTTCACTGGCACGGCCGATTTCAGCCCCTCTGCGGCCTCCTGCGGGGACAGAGACGCCAGGGGCGGGACGGGCAGCGCAGGGCGAAGACTCCGTGCTCCCACAGGCGCGAGGCTCCCATTTGCCCCTCCCAGGGCTCGCCCTCCTCCATCCCAGGCGACAGGCCGGCGGAGCTCACCTCCAGGTAGTTCTGAACCCCGGCGGCGCGCTGGGCGCCCCTGACGGCCGCGACCCCGCTGTGGGCAGAGGCAGGCGCAGATCAGTGGGCGGATACCGCCCCTCCCGGGCCCCACCCAATGCGGCCAACGCGGCCATTCTTCCCCGTTGTGGAGGCCCGAGGCCGGACGGGCGGATCCTAAATATAGCTGCCGCCCTTCCCTCGCGCGCCAGCTGCCCCAGGGGACCACCTCCGGTGCTTCCCGCGGCGCCGCACTGTGCGTGGGGGTCGCAAGCACGAAAAGAGGTCCGGAGGACGTACTTAAAGTCGGTGCCCAAGTACTGGAAATACACGAGGTAGCGCGCCCGCACCGAACCCGCAGCTAGGCCGGAGCCCATGGCCGGGCTGGACGAAACAGAAGTACCCAGTGGAGCCAGGGACCGCACGTGGGCCCTGCGCGCGCGCGCGCAGCCTGGCTACGCCCCCGTTGCTCCAACGTCTGAGCCTTTGAGTTAGCCACGCCCCTGCAGCCCTCCATTCCCGCCCCGCGCCACCAAGGGCGGGGGCAGCGAAGGCCGGGTCAGACTTAGGGAGTGGATGCAAAGTGCCGGCCGCTGCGGGGCGCGTAGGCACCATTCGAGCAGCGGCGTCCCGGGAGACACAACCGCGCCTGACCTGCACGCCCCCTCGTGCGTGCACTCGTTCGTCCATCTGCCCACCCACTCACTCGCTTCGCATCCTGGCGGAGCGTGTCCTACCGCCGCGTTCCGGCCTAGAAGGTTTTGCAAACGCCCCTAGTTGCGCAACGGCTGGATCGCCAGAGAGGGTGGAGTCCGTACTCTACGGGCGCCCTGCGGCCCACCCGAGGGCTCCAGACGCCCCACTGTTGCTGAGCAAGCCCACCTTCCCGACCTGGAGCAGCCCAGGAAAGAAAGGAGGCGGAACCTCGAGGCGTCAGGGCCGGAGCTGGGCGTGCCAGCGGCCGCAGGGAGGGCCGTTTGGCGACGCTCCCCTGCGTTGACAGCGGGCGGCGCCCGCGGGTGGTGGACTTTGGTGACGCTCCCCGGCGGTGACAGCGGGCGGCGCGCGCACGCTGAGGACTTTGGCGACACTCCCCGGCGGTGACAGGCGGGGCGGGGTGGCTGCACCGCGGCCTCATTCCGGAGCGGGCGGGCTCGGAGGGCGGCGCGGGCGGGCGGACGAGCGGGCCGGGCTGGCTGAGGATGCCGCTCGGGGCGCCGCGGTCCTCGTGCCAGTGAGCGCCGCCGCAGCCATGACGGTGGAGTTCGAGGAGTGTATCAAGGACTCGCCGCGCTTCAGGTGCGCCCGCGGGGCGCGCCCTTTGTGGGCGCCGGGGTCGCCGCCCCCTCGGGGCACCCGGGGCGGCCGAGGATGGGCGCGGGGCGGGGGCGTCGGTGCCCGCTTTGTGCCCGAGGGGGAAGCCAGTGACGGAAGCTGGAGGACCCCGTCTCCGACAAAGCCCGCAGCGCCCCGGGACGAGAGGACGGAACAAAAGATGTCCCTTGTGCTGGTCACCTCGCATGGAGGGCGCGCGCGTGGGGGCGGGGCTGCCGCCGGCTGGCCACCTCTCCGTGGGAGTGTCCACCCCCGCTTTGTGTCTGCATCTTCGTGCCGGCCACCTGTACAGAGCTGAGACCCTTCCCGGCCCTGCAGTCCTGCTGCGGCCAGGGTTGTCTGGGCTCATGGGGTGTCCGTCCCTGGATTCTGTCTTGGTCCGTGTGCCCAGAGTGCGCAGAGGAGACAGTCAGCTGGAGCCACATGTAGGGTCTGGGGTGGCTGCTTGGCAGGGTGAACTCGGCACCCGTAGGGGAGGGACAGGGACTGGGCCAAGCAGACCCGGTTGGAGGTTCCAGGGAGCTTCTGGCCTGTGGCCTGCCCTGGGTTTGTGTTTTCAGGGCTTTGTGGGAGTGCAGGCACGTTCATCTGTGTGCACCACACCTCCACTGTGCACACATGTCTGCTGTGACTGAGCACCTCCTGTGTGCCAGGTGCACACGTGGGAGCTGTGTCCGTCTGCACCTTGTCCTGAGCTGCCAGACCCTGGACGTGACTGTGTGGGCGAGCTGCGCCCCTGTGCTGGTGTGCTCAACACATGTGTGTAGACTAGTGATGGAAGCATGCATGTCATGTGTCACTTCTTGGTGTGCACACGTACACACACTGTGCTTATCACTTTGGTGTGAGTGTTGGCACTAGATACACATGTTGTTTTGCTCATGTGTACACCAGCACTAGGACACACGTCTCTGTATGTGTGTCCATGTGTGCACTGTGCTGTTGCGTGCATGCACATAGGATGGCACAGGAGCACATCTACCATACATCTGTGCACACGTGTGCTTGCTTGTGTGTGTTGTGTGTGCTGGATCTCGGGGGTACCAGCCAGAGGGCCTGTGTGTGCCCACGCAGCAGTGAGGTGCCTGTATCGCTCCTGCCCCGGGCACCAGGGCCCACCTCCTGCACAGCCCCTCACAAGGGCAGCTGGGGGTGAGGGGTCCAGTCGGCCCAGAGAGTGGCCCCAGGCCCCAGGAGAGCAGTAGGCGGCGACCTTCTCTGTTTGCCCGTCCTCTGCTGCTGACGTGCTGAGGGAGGGGATGTGAGGCACTCAGGATCCCGGCCCCCGCCTTTGCCCACTGTCCTCAGGGACCCAGGCTGGGGGGAGGTGTAGCCAGGGCCTCAGCGGGGGGCTCGGTCCTGGCCAAGGCACCCTGGCCTTGCCCTGACCCCTCCCTCTGAGCTTCCTGCTCCTCCTCCCCACCTTGTCTGGTCAGATCGGTGGCAGCACCTCACTCACCTCCCTCACCTCCTGGCCTTCCTCCCACGGCAGCCAGTTCTGCCTGTGGCACCACAGCAGGTGCGGTGGCTAGTACCGGCTCCCTCTGGCAGGGAAGGGCTACCCTTGGGAAAGTGCCCAGTGGGGCCTGGGGGAGGGGCTCAGTGGACCCATCAGGACCCTGGGCCACAGAAGCCTCTCTCTGGGTTTTAGGGTTTTGGGGTTGGGCTGAGATTTAGTGGGGGTTTGACGCAACCCTGAGGTGCCCCTGTCTGCTCAGCTTCAGGTGCAGCTGAGGCTGTGACCTGGGCTTCCGGGAGGTTGGCCTGGGCTGGGCGGGTCAGGGTGTGGCAGGCCAGGAGGATGTGGTCAGTGCTGCAGGGCCCTTGGCCCCAGCCCTGGGGAGGAGGACCCTTCCTGTGCACTCTTGGCCTGGGGAGACCCCAGATGCCTCTGGCTAAGGGGTCCGGACTCTTCCAGAGAGGCCTAGGGCCTCCACCCACCCACCCCTTGTTCTTGGTGCCCCCTCCCGTGGGTGGGGCTTCAGGCACTGAGTCACAGCCTTGGGGTGGGGGGGGACTGGCCTCTCCCTCCTCCCCATCCTCCAAGCTGCTGAGGAAATCCTGGAGGGAGGGCAGGGGAGGAGGCCTCAGGGGCCAGGGAGGGAGAGCCGGCTCCTGGAGCAGCCTCACCCTGCTGCACTCCAGGGACCAGGAGCCCAGGCCCCAGGGTGGCAGCACTCTACAGCTGCCCAGGGCACTTGGCAGGCTGAGAGCTGTGTCTCTCTCTGCATCACCCTCTTCCGGGTGGGTGGTCCTTCCCTGCTCCTGGACCCTCTGAGAGGGAAGGGAGAGGCTACAGCGGGGTCAGGGTCCTTGGGGTCCCAGCCTCCGCTGTCAGAAACACACTCCTCAGGCCACACCTCCAGGCAGTTCCGAAGGGCGGGCCTGGGTGGGCTTCGGGGCACTCACGGGGGCCAGGGTCTCCCGGGCCAGGTAGACAGCCTCTCCGACTCATCTGCTCTGTAATGTATCGTCCTGAGAGCCTCGGGAGGACTGGGTGCTGCTCAGAGAAGAGTCCATGTCCTGCCAGGTGGCCGGTAGGGAACTTCCTGGGTCCCTGGGTGATCCCCTCCCTCCCCAGTTTCTAATGGAGATCATTCTGAGCTACACCCTCTGTGAGGGACTGGGTCCTACCCCCCAGGCCCGGGAAACCCTGGACATGCCCCTCCCCCTGCCCACCTTCCTCTGCCTGACCCCACCCAGGACCTGTCCCTGGGGCTCCAGCCCCATTCCAGTTGCCCCTCGTCCGCAGGAGGCCAGATGGGCCTCGCTCACCAGCTGAGTGGTGGGGGGGCACCGGGATCCTGGCCTGATTTTTCTGTTTCCTGTTCCTGGAGCATGAAGGGGAGGGGGGAATGTCACGTGCCCGATCCATCTGCCTCTGCCTTCCGGGGATTCTCCTGTCCGAGGCTTGTCTGGTGATGTCATGCGTTAACTCTCCCCTCCCCGAGGTGGCCCATTGTCAGGCGGCCCCGGGGGAGTGGGTTCCTCCAAGCCTGACCCCGCCCTGTCTCCTGGCAGACCTGCCAGTCTGTGTTTTGAGGTTGGGCGAGTTGGGGGTCTCGGTGCCGAGGAAATCAGAGAGAGCGGCCGTTCGGTGCCATGGGTTCCCACTGAGACAAATTTGCCACGGGGTCTACCAGGCTTGGGTAGAACTGTCCATCTGGACCCTGGGGCTGGGCAGGAGGGTGGCTGGCCTCCCTTGTTCCCACCCCCAGTACACACCTGCATGGGGGCTCCAGCCCCTCCCTCTGTGCTCAGGCTTGTGGGACCTCTCTACCCCGGGGCGTGGCTACAGCAGCCTGGCCCCAGAGGGGGCATCACACCCAACTGGGTCTCTTCTGGCTGGGGGTTTGGGTGGGCGCTGGGCAGCTCTGGAGTCAGCTGGACCTGAGCCCCTGTCCTGGCTCCTCCTCCCAGGCAGTGGCAGCCTCTCCCAGCTTCCATTACTTGGCCTGCCTGTGGATCTTGGGGCACCGGCCAGCAGGTGGGGGCAAGCAGCCAGCAGCCTGGCCACCCCCTCAGGGGGTGCTTGGGGAGGTGAAGATGCAGCCTGACGTGAGGTCAGGGTGGCTGGCTGCAGGCTGACCTGGACAACTCTGACCTCGCCGCCCCATTCCCACTGCAGGGCAACTATCGACGAGGTGGAGACAGATGTGGTCGAGATTGAGGCCAAACTGGACAAGGTGAGGGGCCAGGGTGCACGGGGCCCGGACCACTCTCCACCTCTCACGCCCAGCCACCTGTTTGTGTGTGTGCGTGCGTGTGGGCACACCAGGGTTGCACCTGGGGTGTGCAACCTGTGTGCCATGCACAAGACGTGGCCATGTCCCCACCGCCCCAGCTGTGCCCACCATGCCCATCCCAGCTGTGGCACGCACTGCACACGTGTCCCCCCTGCATCCCCATCAGGTGTGTGGGGCCTTGGTGGGTCCCCTCCAGGGTGTCTTCAGGGCAGGAGACAGCTGCTGGAGGTTGGTGCCACTGAGGAACCAGGCTGGGGCTGACGTGGGGCCTGGGGGGAGGAGGGGCAGTGCCCCTGAGCCCCCTCAGTGGCTGGTCTTGCTGGCTTTGGGGCAGGACCACAGGCCCACCCCAGCCCTATCCTGCTCTGACTGCCTGCTCTGGAGCCAAGGTCCAGGGTGGTGGCACTGTGCAGCCAAGTGCCCAGTGGGCTCAAGGTGGAGGGCAGGCAGTCCAGTCCCTCCTGGCCTGGGGCTGCTTGGGGGATCTGTGTTCTGGGTACCGCTGGGCTCTGAGCTGCATCCTGCCACGCCAGCCTCTCGGTAGTGGGGCAGGCTGGCAACAGCAGTTGGCCTGAGTGGCCCCCCTGTCCCGTCTGCAGCTGGTGAAGCTGTGCAGTGGCCTGATCGAGGCTGGCAAAGCCTATGTCACAGCCAACAGGCTCTTTGTGAGTGGCGTCCGGGACCTGTCTCAGCAGTGCCAGGGCGACACAGTCATCTCGGTGAGAGGACAGCCACCCCTGGTCGGGGACAGGCACGGCCAGGCAGCCCCTCATGGCTGCCCAGGCCCTGGGGGCAGGTGGGCTTCTGGGCTGGGTGGTCTGGGTGTTTCTCTGGCATGTGGCTGGGGAGGTGCTGGCCACTTGGTGGGGGGTGCACAGCTGTCCCACCTGAGTGAGGGGTCTCCCCACGCTGCCCCCAGGAATGCCTGCAGAGGTTTGGAGACAGCCTCCAGGAGACAGTCAACTACCACATGGTAAGCCCTGCTAGCACGGGGGCAATGTGCTTGGGGGCCTGTCCAAGGCTGCTCTGCCAGCTGGCTGGCCAGCTTGGAGGATGGCCATGTTTCGGCTCTTTCTGTCTGTGGGGTGGGGACATCATGAGGCTCTCTGCTGTGTCCCAGGTGAGGGCCAGACCGGGAAGAGAATGGGGGAGGTGGCAATGCAGCCCAGGACTGCGTGCACGGGTGCTCAGGGTGGCACAAGAGGCCTTGGAGGGTCATCCAGGGCCCCCAGCCAGGCAGGGGTCTCCAGAAGTGTCTCCCAGGCTGACCCCATGGCCCTGGACAACTCTGACCTTGCTGCCTCCTGGGCTGGGTAACCTCCAGGCCTCGGTGCCCCCTGCATGGACACGTGGAGCAGGACCTGAGGCACACGTGGGTGGCTGGACATTGGCCTGGGAGCCAGAGCCCCAGACTAAACAAGGAGCCCTGCCCCCCACAGGGAAGTTCAGAAATAAACTAGCTCGAAACAGCTCATCCTGCCCGGTCTGTCCGTCTGCTTCCAGATAGGGCCCCCACGTAGCCAGATCTGATTCCGGGTCCCATAACTGCTGTGGGGAGTGCCCCAGCTCCCAGTGACCGCCATCCCCCACCCCCAGAACCGGTTCTTCGGGAGTCCCAGCGCTGACCCAGCCCCTCTGCTGCGGAGCGTCACCCTTGAGGGGGCCTCCCAGGGCCAGAGGTGGTGGGTGTCACCATGCAGGTGCTCTGTGTGTGCCTGCCCTGTGGGGCCATGTGCCATGGGGCCATACCAGGGGGCCCATCTGGCATGGCTTTGGCCTTCAGTCTGGCCTGGAGCCAGAGGGGACATAGGCAGGTGGTCACAGCTGTCGACTCTGGGCACCAGCCCAGGCCTTGGGGCCACACTCACTCCCAGACCCTGTGAGGCTGGCTCTGTGGGGATGCCTGGCTGGGGCCCAGGCTGGGCTGGGTGGGGTGTTCCCTAGGTGTCACCTGTGAGGGACAGGGGCTGGACCCCTAGGGTGCTGTGGGGCCAGGCAGCTGACATCCTGCTGTCCTTCGACCCCCAGATCCTGTTTGATCAGGCCCAGAGGTCTGTGCGGCAGCAGCTCCACAACTTCATCAAAGAGTGAGCGGCTGAGGGAGGATCCACTGGGTGTCTGCGCTAGAGTAGGGAGCAGACACAGCTGTGCTGGATCTGGGGGGTCCTGGGCCTGCTCAGGAGGGGCCTTAGGACCGTGGGTGGGGGGTCCTACAAGGGCAAAAACTTGGAAGTTGGACAGGGCTGGAGGGCAGGAAGAGGGCCTCAGCGTGAGGTGAGGGCGAGGCCACAGAAGGAGTCAGGGGGGAGGGGGAAAGCTGGGGGGGATCTGAGCCCCACGCCTGTGTGTGCAGCTGGGTGCCTACTGCACCCCTGCGTGAAGCCACATTGAGGTCAGGTGTGTGTCTGGAGCCTAGGTCGAAGCTAGGAATCACCCCAGGCTGGACCAATTCTGAGAGCGAGGTGATGGAGGGCAGTGGGGGCCCCTAGATGAGGGAAGGAGGGCTGAGGGAGGAGGAGAGGGCACCCAGTTCTAAGGCTGAGGGCCTTAGGGCTGCTGTGGGGTGTGAGCAGGAAGGGAGGAAGGGGGGTCCTGCCCGGAAGTGTAGAGGGTGGCCAGGAGCCCTGGGAGGGCATTTCATGAAGTCAGAGACCCCACATTTGGCCCTCCTGGGAGCCCTGATGGGACACCCCCACCCCCAGTGACGTGCGGAAGTTCAAGGAGACCAAGAAGCAGTTTGACAAAGTACGGGAGGACCTGGAGCTGTCCCTGGTGCGGAATGCCCAGGCCCCGAGGCACCGGCCGCATGAGGTGGAGGAGGCCACAGGTGCCCTGACCCTCACCCGCAAGTGCTTCCGTCACCTGGCGCTGGACTACGTGCTGCAGGTCGGTGGCTGGGTACGGGGGTCGGGCCCTGGGCTCCTGCGGACTGGCAGAGCTGGCATCTGGTCTGGGAGGCATCTCTGGCCTGAGAAAACCTTCGATGTCAGATCTTGGGAGGGACACGGTGGGGGGCAGGCGGAGACCCAGGTGTGGGGATGGGCTGGGACAAGCCAGAATTTGCAGGCTGTGGGCCGCCTCCACCTCAACACACCGCCCCTGCTTCCCCTCCCCTGGCAGATCAACGTCCTCCAGGCGAAGAAGAAGTTCGAGATCTTGGACTCTGTGAGTGCTGGGGGAGGGCAGGTGGGCGGGTGCTGTCCTGGGGTCCGGGTGCGGAGGCCTCATCTGCGCCCCCACCCACAGATGCTGTCCTTCATGCACGCCCAGCACAGCTTCTTCCGGCAGGGCTACAGCCTGCTGCACCAGCTGGACCCCTACATGCAGAAGCTGGCAGCCGAGGTGGGCCGGCAGGCAGG
This sequence comes from Tonatia bakeri, assembly GCA_004024845.1. Classification (NCBI taxonomy): domain Eukaryota; kingdom Metazoa; phylum Chordata; class Mammalia; order Chiroptera; family Phyllostomidae; genus Tonatia; species Tonatia bakeri. The sequence goes on from PVIA01000419.1 coordinate 395,333, forward strand.
GTGGGGGGTGTGGGCAGGGTCCCGGAGAGCCGGCTCCCTTTCCCTCCCTGACGTCCCTCTCCACAGCTGGACCAGCTGGTGATCGACTCAGCAGTGGAGAAGCGGGAGATGGAGCACAGGCACGCTGCCATCCAGCAGCGGGTGAGGCCCTGCCCTGACCTCCTGGGTGGGGGGGGCAGGACCCCAAGAGGCCACCACCTCCAACCCTCTCCATCCTGTTGAGCTGCAAGGCCCACGGTGCACACACTCTCCATCCCTTCCCCAAGGCCTGCCCCCTCTTCCTGGGTCCCCACCTACGGGCCTCCACTCGAGTGAGCAGGAGTGGGGGGCAACCCTGTGGTTGCTCAGAGGTCAGGACAGAGGCGGGCAGAGGGTATATGCACATACCCTGGGCCTTCCTTCAAGGCCAGAGGCAACTGGGGGGCCTCCATCGCTGGCTCCCACTGCCAGACTGTTGCCCCCACACTGCCAGGGGAGAGGTGGGCTGCAGGGGGTGCTGCCAGTTTCAGAATCCCAGAGCACCTGGCTGGGGGGCGGGGAGGCTGGAGGCTGAGCTGTCCCTCACGGGCATTCTCTCCTTTCCCCCACCCCTGCCTGCTCTGCCACCTCAGACACTGCTGCAGGTGAGTGGGTGCCCCCCAGAGGGAGGGAGTTAGGGGAGGGCCAGTGGGCAGGGCCTCTGCCCGCCCTCACCCCGAGGCCCTTCAGCACCAAGGACACCTCCCACCAGCCTCAGAGCTCCCAGACACCTGTGGGCACTTCAGTGTAAACCGTGGCTGGCACCAGCAAGGACTCGGGCTGAGCCGGGACGCATTCCCTGTCGGAGCGGCAGCAGCTGTGCCTTCCTGGCCCTGCTCAGCCAGGGAAGCAGGTGGCCGGGCCTCCTCTCCCACTGCGGACACACAGGGCGGCACTCAGAGTCTCCCCAGCCTGAACGGGGCTCTGTCCGGCCGGGAGCAGGCCCAGCTGGCGACATGAATAGGGGAGTGGGCTGGGGGGGGGGGGCAGCTTCCTTCCTGATCCCAGAGCCTGCTGTCTTTAAAAGGCTGGGGGTGAGAGGGTGGAGCCAGGCTCTGGGGCCCCAGTGGTGATGTAAGGTGACCGCCCCCAGGAGGATCTGGGCAGGGGCCTTGACCAGGCCCAGGCTGGGCATTCACTGGGGGCCCGGCTCCAACCCCCCAGGACTTCTCTTACGATGAGCCCAAAGCAGAGTTTGATGTGGACGCGCCCAGCGGCGTGGTGATGGAGGGCTACCTCTTCAAGAGGGCCAGCAACGCCTTCAAGACGTGGAACCGGTGAGGGCAAGCCTTCCCAGGGGGCAGGGAGGTGGGGTGGACCTGCAGCTGGCCCCGCCTGACCCCTCCTGGCCCGTCTGCCCACCCAGGCGCTGGTTCTCCATCCAGAACAGCCAGCTGGTCTACCAGAAGAAGCTGAAGGTGTGTGCAGGGCCTGGGCCCTAGGGTGGGCACGGGCAGTGATGGGCACTATCGCCAGGGGTTGGGGAGCCTGGGTCTGTCAGGCAGAGCAGTGAGTGGGCAGTTAGGGCAGGGTGCCCAGCGCAAGGGCCACCTCGTGCCCCCCGCAGGACGTGCTGACTGTTGTGGTGGACGACCTCCGCCTGTGTTCCGTGAAGCCGTGCGAGGACATTGAGCGGAGGTTCTGCTTCGAGGTCGTGTCGCCCACCAAGTGAGGAGGCGGAGCCTGGCGGGGGCAGGCGGGGGCTCCCCGCCCGCCCGACCTGATGCCCCCTCCCCGCAGGAGCTGCATGCTGCAGGCCGATTCCGAGAAGCTGCGGCAGGCCTGGGTGCAAGCCGTGCAAGCCAGCATCGCCTCCGCCTACCGGGAGAGCCCGGACAGCTGCTACAGCGAGGTGCGGCCCGCCGGCTCCCTCTGCACATGCGTGTGCTTGGCTCTCAGGCTGCGTGGGTGCATGTGCGTGTGTGCGCATCGTGGGTGTGTGTGTGTGAGTGCACCAGCACACCCCCGTGCCCGGGCTTTGCTTTGGGAACCTACTGTGGCCCGGCATCTCTGGTTGGGGAGGAGGAGGCGGCTTGCTGGGGAACGGAGGCCTGGAGCTCCTGCGGGGCTGAGCGGCCCCTCACGCCCGCTCCAGAGGCTGGATCGCACAGCGTCCCCATCCACAAGCAGCATCGACTCCGCCTCGGACTCCCGCGAGCGCGGCGTCAAGGGCGAGAGCGTGCTGCAGCGCATGCAGAGCGTGGCCGGCAATAGCCAGTGTGGCGACTGTGGTCAGCCAGACCCCCGCTGGGCCAGCATCAACCTGGGCGTGCTGCTCTGCATCGAGTGCTCAGGCATCCACCGGTGGGTCCCTGGGTGGGCAGGTGGGAGGGCCAGCCGGCAGGGGTAACAGGTTGAACCCCCCTCCGGCTGACCCCGGCCTCCCCACCCTCTAGGAGCCTGGGTGTCCACTGCTCCAAGGTGCGGTCCCTGACTCTGGACTCATGGGAGCCTGAGCTGCTGAAGGTGGGTGTGGGGCCACAGCAGGCTGCCAGCTGGGCAGGGGGTAGTGGGGTTGGGCCTGCAAGCCAGGGCTGTCTGAACTGGGGCTGAGGCCCGCACACCCTATCTCCGCTAGCTGATGTGCGAGCTCGGAAACAGCACGGTGAACCAGATCTACGAGGCCCAGTGCGAGGGGCTGGGCAGCAGGAAGCCCACGGCCAGCAGCCCCAGGTGAGGGGGGCGCAGCAGGGAGCGAGGAGGGATTGGCGAGCGCCAGCCCCGGGTGTGGCCTCACACTCCCCTGGGTCCAGGCAGGACAAGGAGGCCTGGGTCAAGGACAAGTACGTGGAAAAGAAGTTCCTGCGGAAGCCACCCTCCACACTGGCTCGGGAGGCCCCGAGGCGCTGGCGGGCGCTGAAGAGCCCCGGCCGCCACTGCTCCCCCCGCGTGCCTGCCACCCGCCGCAAGGTCCGGAGGGAGCCTGTCCTGCCCTCGGTGGCTGCTCTGTCCTCAGGTGGGCGAGCTGTCGGCTCACCTGGACAGGGCTGCAGAGAGGGCTCCAGCGGTCATGAGCCGCAGAGCCTGGGCTCTAGGAGGTCAAGCTGAGTGGGCAGGAGGTGGGGCTCACTGGGGCACACAGGGTGATGGCCCTGGTTCTCCCACCCCTGCGCAGGCGCCGTGGAGCGCAGGTTCCGCCGAGACTCCCTGTTCTGCCCTGACGAGCTGGACTCCCTCTTCTCCTATTTTGATGCAGGGGCTGCTGCCGCCGGTCCTCGCAGTAAGTGCTGCAAGCCCCCCGCCCACTGCCCACCCCTGAGCCTGCTCCTGGACCCAGCATTGCTCACTGTGGGGAAGGGGGTGTCATGACCACTTGCTGGTGAACTGGCAGCATGGGGGTCTTTGCCGGAGGAACGGGCTCAGAGCTGGTGTCTAGGGAGGCTGATCTGGGGGTGGGGAGGATGGGGCCTCCCAGGACAGTGTGTCAAGGGCCTTTGGGCCACACTGACTTGAAGGCCAAGGCCGTGGCCCTCAAGGTATATGAGTGTACATGTGCCATGTGCACACGGGAGCGTGTATCTGAGTGTTCATGCAGGTGTGTGTCTGGAGCCTTTCCGGGTAGTGTGGGCAGATGTCATGGGCCTCGGCCAGGAGTTGGCAGGGCTGATGGGGTGGCCGTGGACAGCAGAGGGCACTGCTTCACCATCCCTGACTGTGGGCTCTTCTGCAAAGGCTGCGCTTGGTGAACTGGGCCACGAGCTCCCCCAGTGCCACCTGGGGCCCATCTCCAGGGCTTGGCCAAGACCCAGTCGCTGGGCAGTGACCTCCTAGCGCGCACTGGCCACAGACAAAGCTGAACACCTACCGCCTGCGTATGCCCACTGTCCTGCTGGGGCTTGACCAGCCTGGGGGTGGTTGTGGGGGGAAGGGGGCAGGTGCTGCCTATGACTTGTTTTCTCCCCTTTCCTCCCATCCTGAGCAGGCCCTGCCTCCCCACCCCCTAGGGTGGGCTGGCCCTGCCCCCTGGGGGCATTCCCTGGAGGATAGTTGGGGTTTGGAGAGGAGTCGGGGATGCTCAGGACCCCCTCTGCCCACTGACCCCACAGGTCTGAGCAGCGACAGTGGCTTAGGGGGTAGTTCTGATGGCAGCTCGGACATCTTGGCCCTCGGCGTGGGCTCCATGGTGGACAGTGTCACTGAGGAGGGTGGGTGCACACTTTCCACCTCTGCTTCCACCCCTCCCCTGCCCTCCCCTTCCAATGCTCTGGGGCAGGTCAGCACCCCGACTGTCCCACCCCTCCCCGCAGAGGGAGCAGAGTCGGAGGAGTCCAGTGGCGAGGCTGACGGAGAGGCAGAGGCCTGGGGCCTGGCGGATGTGCGCGAGCTGCACCCAGGACTTCTGGCACACCGTGCAGCACGTACTCGAGACCTCCCCGCGCTGGCCGCGGCGCTGGCCCACGGGGCTGAGGTCAACTGGGCAGACACAGAGGACGAGGGCAAGACACCACTGGTGCAGGCTGTGATAGGAGTGAGTAGGGCTGGGCGGCCGCTGACACGTTGGCATCTCCCAGCCTGCTCCTTTGGGAGCTTGTCCACGGGGACTCTGTTCTGCATTGCAGTAGACAGGGCTCAGTCTGGCGGGGGGTGCCTAGGCCCTTGGAGGGGCCATCCCTGGGCTCAGTCTGATCTGCTCCCGGCTCTCCCAGGGCTCTTTGATCATCTGTGAATTTCTCCTGCAAAACGGAGCGGACGTGAACCAAAAAGACAGCCGGGGCCGGGCGCCCCTGCACCACGCCACGCTCCTGGGCCATACCGGGTGAGTCACAGGTGCTCCTCCTGTTTGCTTTTGGGGCCCTATCGCCTGGGTGCGTCCCAACTTGTGTCCTCTGCCCTTCAGCCAAGTCTGCCTGTTCTTGAAGCGGGGCGCCGACCAGCACGCTTTGGACCATGAGCAGCAGGACCCACTGAGCATCGCCATCCAGGAGGCTAATGCTGACATCGTTACGCTGTGAGCCCGCAGGCCGGAAGGGGGCGGCGCGAGGGGCGGGGCACTGCGTGTGGGCGGGGCGCCGCATGCGTGGCACGGCTGGGGTGGGACTCTGGGTGGGTGGGGCACCGTGTGTGGGCGGGGTAGCGGGCCGGGAGCCCTCATGCTACGCTTTCTGCAGGCTCCGTTTGGCACGCATGGCGGAGGAGATGCGAGAGGCTGAGGCGCCCTCGGGCCAGCCGGGCCCCCTGGCGGGCAGCAGTCCCACTGAGCTTCAGTACCGCAGGTGCATTCAGGAGTTCATCAGCCTCCACCTGGAGGAAAGCTAGGGCGGGTGGACCTGGCCACCTGGCCCTTGTCCCGAGTCCAGGGGCCCCCTCCCCCGCAGCCTGCTCTGCCCTCCTCGGAGCTGCCACAAACCGCAGGGCCGGGGGAGGGGCCCCAGCACTGAGTCTCCTGAAGCCCCGCGTTTCCCCAGAGGTGCTGCATTGTCTGGTGCCCCTCACCCCATGCGGGACCCTATGTCTTTAGTGGACTTCTCCTGGCAGCCTGGGGTGCTCCTGTCACAAACTACCCTCAAGGCTCTGTGTTGCCTCGTGTCCCTGTCCTTGGGGCCCGTGTCACCTTGTGCCACTCTGTCCCAGGGGCCTGTGTCATCTTGTGCCCCCACTTTTATTGCCCCAGATAGCGACCTGCTAGTTAGGTCCCTCCTGCACACCCCCAGAGCCCCTCCATGAGGCCCTGAGGCTGGTGGCTGGCCACCAGCTCCCTGCAAGGCAGAAGGGGCAGCCCATCCAGGGAACAACCCGTGTACCTCACTTAGTGACCCCGGCGTCCAGGCTGGGCTTCTCTGGTGCTGGGGGGTGTATCTGGCATGGAGCCTCAGCCCTGGCTGGACGCGGGCGTCCCAAGGCCACGTGGCTGGCCACGTGGGCCCCTCGCTGGTGGCCCCGGACCAGGCCCCTGCCTCCCCCAGAGGTCCTTGGCTCAGAACAGGTGTGTGAAGGGCTCTGGCGCACTGCACCCTGCGTTCAGTGCATTCTCACGGACTGAGCGGGCTTCCTGCAGCCACCTCGCTCTCGCCTCCTCCCTCTGTGGACTCCGGAGGAGCACCTTGACCCCAGCTCTGTCTGCTGCCAGGGGAGGCCCCTGTAGCTCTGCCCCTACTTGCCAGCTCACTGCGCAGGCCAGGCCCTCGGACGGGCCGGGTCCTTCAGCTCACTCCCCAGGGCCCACGATGCCTCCTGCGCCCTCTGTTCTTGGAGCCCTGGGGCAGCAGCTGAGCCTCTGCCCAACTTGGGCCCTTGATCAGGCCAAGGCCAGTTGGCTGGTCACTATGCAAAGGTTGCCCAAGGAGGCTCCATGGGTGGCAAGGTGGGCACTGACCAGGCCGCCCAAGTCCCTCACCTGCTGGCTGTGACCCCTGATGAGCAGAATTAACTCCTTCCTGTCTCCCTGCTTGAGCTCTGTCCCCACTTCCCACCCCACTGCCTGCCAGGGCCTCGCGCCTGTACCTCAGGCTGGCGGGCCTGCCCACCCCGGATCGCTCAGTAATAAACTGCCACTCGCACTGCTGCCTGTCATCGGCTCCCCACCTCACTCCACAGTCTCCGCTGGGGAGCAGGTGTCTTGGGGTCCCCTGCCTTTCCTGAGGGGTGGCTGGGTGGGATAGCAGCAGAGCCCAAAAGGAGGCAATAAGGCAGAACCCAGAAGCCTAATGGGGGGCCTGGGGCGTCTTTGATGAAAACTGACTCCTGACACCCCAGCGCCCATTCCCTGGCCCGCCTGCCCTTCTCTGGCCTGGAGTGTGGCTCCTGGTAGGAGTGAGGGTAGAAGCCAACAGGCGAGGATGGTCTGGGCCTGGTCTTGTCCCTTGGGTGAGCCCAGCCCTATGCTCCCATGCTCAGTGTCCTCCTGTCCTGCAGATCCCCAAGTGTCCGTGGCTCCAAGGAGCGTGGCAGTGTAGCCTGAGGTTTTCGGCTCGCTTGTAAAGGGTGATGGGGGAAGCAGACGTGTTCTAGCCACCAGGTGGGATTGCCAGTTTTATTGCAAAGCAGCCCAAGGTCATCAAGTGCCTCAGGCTGGCCCTGCCCTTCCCCCCACCCACCCTGAGTGGAGGGAAGCTCTGTCTCATGCCTGTGCACACCCACACACAGGTGTAGGCAGATGTGTCGGTACAGGCAAACACATGAAGCCAAACACAGACACACTCTTGTGTGGAGGCCTCCCCCAAGGCATCACACTTACATGGATACACACACAGGCATGCACACATGCCAGCATGCATGTGCATGGGCGTGCTAACTCCCTCACACACATGCACAGGCAGTCGAGTCTGGAACAGGAATCCAGAGTGGTGGGGATGCTCCTCTCCTCCCTGCCCCGGGCTCTTTGAGAACTGTGAGGCCACCAGTAGGCAGAGTGGCTGTACTGACAAGAGACCCTAATGTGCTGGGTGCCCTCGGCCTGCCTGCCAGCCCTTGGGCTCTGATACCACTGCTTCCTGGGCCCTAGGCTTCGTTCGGCTGGCCAGGGAGGCCCTCTGGTGCTGGTCTGGTGCTGACCCTGGGCAGCCAGGAGAGCCCACCACTGCTACAACCCCAGCTGAGACTAAGTTCAGGCTGGCTCAGTGTCAGGAGTCTTGGCAAACACATACTTGACCTAACTCTTCAGCTGAGACTCCTGCCAGAGCCCTGGGAAGCATTGCCGGCTGGGCCCCCGGGTGTCGGATGTCATGACTGTAGTCACTGGGTGACTGGCTGGCCTCTGGCTTAGGGTGGATGGCTGCGGGCTGGGACCCCAGTGTGCGGCAGAGCCGGCGGCAGCCCAGCAGCAGGGCAAGGGCTGCGGTGTCGAGCAGCAGCTCCAGCAGCTCCAGGACGGAGAGGACAGACGAGCCGAACCACAGGCTCCAGAGGCCTCCCATGGCTGACAGCAGCTGTGGCACCTGTCGGCATTGGGGGGCTGTGAGCAGCGTCCAGGGCCTCGCTCACGGGCGCACCCCTGTGTGAAGGGCTGTGCAGGGGCGGTGCCCCCTATGTCCGGCCAGCCGCTGCCCCGCCCTGGCTCTCTCACCGAGTACACGGGCGTCTCGTCCACCGTGCGGTAGTTGAGCTCCTGGTAGAAGATGTTCACTTTGGCCACGTTGCTCCTGGGGTTGGGCAGAGGCGGGAGGGGCGGGGCACCTCCCTGGGGGCACCGAAGGGCGAGGCTGGCAGGGCGAGGGGCCCGGACGGGACTTGCGGAGGAGGAGTGCCCCCTCCTGGGGCTCGGGCTCCCGGGCCTCTGTTTGCCCAGCTTGGCCAGGATCCAGTCCTGCACACAGAAGGCTCCCTGTGGCTGCTGGTCATCCCAGCCTTCGAGGCACTGCCGGCTGGTGTACGGGCAGGGACCCCGGGAGCAGAGGCTGGTCCAGGGTGGGCTCTGTGGGACCCGAATGTCCCGAATGCTTGTCTGCCCCTCACCCCAGCCCTTCAGGGCACTCACCCTTGACTTGGAGGAAGGCCACCTGGAGGTCCCAGCAGAGAGCTTGTATGAAGACTCCCTAGCACAGACAGACCCTGTCAAACCCCTGCCATGGCGCCCAGGGCAGTGACCCCTGACCCCAGTACTCTCCACTCACCTGCAGGGTCTGGGGCAGCGTGAAGTGCAAGGAAGCTGGTGGGTCTCTAGTTCTCTGTAGAGGCGGTAGAAGCAGTGGCCTGGGGAAGGGGGTCAAAGGTGAACACATTAGGAGCGACCCAGGGGTGGCCAGGAGGTTTGCAGACTGACAGGCAGGTGGGCGTGGGTGGGCGGGTGGTGGGTTGGGCTCACCCCAGGCTGGGTGCTGCGCAGAGCTGCAGTACTGAGCCCCCGGGGGCAGGGGGTAGAAGTAGTAGCCGCAGGAGCAGGTGTCCAGCATCAGCTGCTGGAAGCAGGAGACCAGGCAGGCCTGTAGGGATGGCAGGGGACCGAAGCTGGGGGTCCAGGGGGCAGCCATCCCTCCCCTCGGGCCCCTCTACCTGCTGGCTGTCTGCCCTCCCCAGCCGTTCCCCAGCCGTTCCCCATCCGCTCCCTGACCCTACCCGCCCCCACCCGCCCCCCAGGCCAGGCGCACCTGCATGGTGTAGGAGGTGTTGTACAGCAGCGGGACGTCCACGCCTTGCACGCCTTCTGTGCAGTGGCCATAGGGGCTCCCGAGCCGGTGCACTTCATCCTGCCAGCAGTTCGAGGGCTCAGTTCCACTGAACCACCCTCACCTCGCCCGCCCTCAGGTCCCAGGGCTGGGTGGGGAGGTCAGGATTGAGGGCTGGGGTCCCTCCTCTGCCCACCAGGTGGCCGTGGCACCTCTCGGATGCGGATGGTGGTCTCAGTCCCTGGGCGGATGCTGAAGCCTTGGTGCTCTAGGAAGGGAGTGTGGTCACGCTTGTGAACCATGACCTTGATGCCAGCCTCCGTGGACAGCAGCGGGAGGTGGTCCTGCTGCTCCGCCCTGAGCACTAGGCTGATCCCTGCGAGAGACCGGGGTGGGGGGGTGAGACCTGGTGGGCAGGAGCGCCCGGACCGCAGCTGGCCCCGCCCGCAGCCAGCCCCAGCCGGCACTGACCGTGAGTGATGCCGGGGCGCTGCGCGGCCCATTCGCTGTTGAAGGTGTAGCAGCTGCCGTAGACGGGGTGGTGGAAGGTCTGGAAGTGCCTGGAATCAGGGGCCATGCTCAGGGCAGCTCAAGCCCGAGCGCCCTCAGCCAGGGCATATAGCCCGGGCCGCAGCCCGCCTTATCTCCCCAGGGAGCTGTTTGCTATTGGCCCTATCCCTGGCACCCAGGCCCGGTGGGTGGGGCCGAGAGGAGCGGCTGCAGCCCCGCCCCCACTCACCGTGCCTGGCAGTCCTGGCTGTCGTAGCGGCAGGAGTAGACAAAGTGGTCGCCGTGGCTGTGGTGGCTGTCCTCGCGGTCCGTGGGCAGCGCAGCCAGGATGTTGACATAGTGGAAGCGGTACCAGGCGCGCACGGCCTTCACGCCCGACGAGTAGGCGCGGTAGAAGCAGTCGCCACCGGTGCTGTTGCACTGGGGTAGGGATGCGAGCTCAGCACAGGCCTGCATCGGCCCCGCCCACGCCCACCTCAGCGCCGCGGGGCATGCTCACCAGCCTGAAGCCCACTTCGTTCTGGCCGTCCGGGTGGCTCAGCCTCTGCAGGCGGATTGTGCGGTCCAGCTGGAAGGCGGACTCTGGGCCCGGTGCTTGCACACCGGGGGCGTCCCCACTGTCGCTAAAGTTGAACTTGTACAGGGCATAGATATTCTCGCGGGCAAACTCGTCCAGAGCCTGCAAAGATCGGCGCGCCAGTCTAGGCCTGCCGGTGGGGGGGGGGGCGGATGAGGTACATCAGAGTCCACCTGGGTGGGGGTCCCCGCCATCCGTCCCCTGGGCATCACACCAAGCTTCACCTGGCTCTTCCTTTTCTCTCTTTTTTATATTTTTTATTTTTTAAAAGATTTTATTTATTTATTTTTCAGAGAGCGGGGAGTAGAGGGAGAACGAAAGGGAGAGAAAATTCAATGTGTGGCTGCCTCTCCCGAACCCCCTACTGGGGACCTGGCCTGCAACCCAGGCATGAGCCCTGACTGGGAATCAAACCAGTGACCCTTTGGTTGGAGGGCATGTGCTCAATCCACTAAACTGCACCAGCCAGGGCTCTCTCTCTCTCTTTAAAATTCTCACCTAGGGCATGTTTTTATTGTTTAGGAAGACAGGAAGGGAGAAAGTAACATTGATTGGACCTGCAACCTAGGTATGTGCCCTGACTGGGAATTGAACCTGCAACCTCCTGGTGCACGGGAGCAACGCTCTAACTTACTGAACCACCCGGCCAGGGCTATTGCTTCTCTTTTAACTCCCACCCCTAAGGGTCGGAGGTCTCAGAGGTCCCTGACAGCACCAGGGGTGCGGAGAGGTGGAGTCCTCCACAGCCCAGGCACACCTGGAGCAGAGCCACAGGCTGCAGAGGTGAGGGGTCAGGAGCCCGGGCCCCGCCCCCAGCCCGCCCTCACCGGTGTGGGTTCAAGTCGCACAGAGTGACGGAGGGGAAGAGCCTCCGATCTGAGTGCACTGACATGGTCAGTATGACAGGGTAGCGCCAGTACTGCTCGAAGAGGAGCCCGAACTGCCAGTAGAGGGCGCCCAGAGCGCCCAGGAACAGCAGCCCCCAGAACGCCGTCTTGAGGTGGTTCTGGCTGCAGACCAGGCGGGTGGCGCCATGCATGGTGGCATTGGCGCAGAAGAAGGTGAACAGCTCCCTGAAGGAGCCGTGCAGTTCCAGCAGCCCCTCCCCGGCTTCCTCCTCAGTCGTCAGGGGTGGAATCGACTGGGCCTCGGGACACTTGCAGGTCCCAGGCCCCTCACCAGCTGCTTGGGCCACTGCTCCAGCCTGCGTGGAGATTTGAACTTCAGCAGGGCCTGGCCCATCCGGACCCCACCCAGGCCTCTCTACCTGCCTCCCACCCCTGGTCCCACCAGCTGGACTTCCATTCTGTCCCTGGGAAAGGGACAGTTGTGCCCTTCGGCCCTCCAGTGGCATGGCCCAGCCAGCTGAACTTCGAAGGCTTGTCCACGCTAGGGCCAGACCCTGCAGCTGGCCTGTCCCCACTGTACCTAGCCAGACGCCACCTAGCCTCCCCGGGCGTTTCTTATCAGGGCAGAGCGCAGCCTGGGCAGTGGGGGCAGGGACAGCAGGGGACAGTGTTGGGGCCCTGCCCAGTGCTGTTTGCAGACTGCAGGCTGGGTGGCTCCCTACTGCCACCCTTTCAAGTGGGGCAGGGGCCACTGGGCAGGAGCAGGCCAGGCAACCAGCTCAAGGTGGAGGCTGTGTTGTTTTGGTGGGCCCAGAGCCCATGACTGGGGGGCCTGGGAAGGCCCAGCAGCCAGCGTGGCCATGTTGGATTGCAATTGATGGAGCCGGGCTGTCGGCCACATCTGGGCCAAGGGTCAGGCCTGTGTGTTGCTCAGTGTTGTGGGCTCAGGGTGGGGCGAGGTCCGCTGGGCTGAGTCCCTGGGGAAGCCAGGTTTGTGGGCCTTGGGCTTCAGGAAAAGTGGGCGGGGGGCAGTGCTGGGGACCTGAGGGTCCCAGAAGTGGAGCTGTGGCCTGCTCAACCCCCAGTCCTGCCCTGGAGGTTCCAGCGTTCCAAGACCCAGGACCTCCAGGCCCCAGGTCCCCCATCGCACAGGGATGTGGGGCAGTGACCAGGCCAGGCCTGCTGGCTCCAGTCATGCACCGAGTCACTGCACGGGCTTCTCTGGACTTTCCACACTGTCCCCATCTTGGTCTGAATCACTAGGGCTCCTCATAGCCCAGTGCAGCCTACTGGGCTCTGGCCCTACCCACCAACAGGGGAGGATGGGGGCGGTGGGCAGCTGGAAAAGGTGCTGAGCCAGGGGAAGCCTCTGCTGGGTCTCTGCCAGCCCCCCACCCCCGCCCCCTGCAAGCGAAGGTGTGCCCAAGCAGGCTGCTCCCATGTGTTCTGGGAACGTGAGTGTCTCAGCAAGCCCTCCAGCTTTGAGGGACCCCAGGTACAGGGTGGGATGGGTGGACCTCCCCACCCTGTGGCCTCGGGCTTGTGGGTCCCCAGCTAGCCTCACAGCCAGCCGGGGGCACATGACACCACGGGTGCTGATGATGGGACCCGTGTGGCACAGAGCTCTGCCCACACCTGCGTCTCCATCCCAGGCTCACTGGGAAGGAAGGCAGGACCCTCCACTGTGTGTTACAGGCGAGCCAGAGGAGGCTCTGGAAGGTGCCTTCCGACTCTGGTGACCACACTGTCCCCACTGCCCCAGGGGAGCAGCCCAGACCAGCCCCGCCCACGCCAGCGGGGGCTGCAGGGCCGAGGGGCAGCCCTGGAGATAGGGCCTCCAGGGCCACTCAGAGCCTCCAGGGCTTCCTGAGACAAGGCCGCAGATGCACCAGGGCGAGTGTGGGCACTCAGGATCCTGACACACTTTAGGTGACAGCAGGAGCAGGGTGCACACCCATCACACGCACTCATACACTTGTAAGCACGCACATGGGTAGTGGCTGCCTGATGAAGGAGGGCTTCGTGCCTCCCCAGCCCTCGCCCCTGTGTGCACACTTGTGTGCACGGGTTTGCAGTGACATGAGGGACACGCCCCTCCACTTCAGACCAGGGAGGCCCCAGGACGGACAGGGCTACACTGTGGCCCCACATGGGAGGGGGCCCACCTCAGGTACCTGTGCAGGTGCCTCCATTCTCCTGTGGTAGGTGGCCTGATGGTGGCAGCTCCGCAGGTGACAAAGAGGGATGTGGCCCAATGCTGGCCGGTCAGCCTCCTATTTATAACAGGCTGGCTTGGAGTGAGGTGTTGGGGAGGTGCCAGCTGCCTGGGGCAGCCACACCTGCTCTGGACACGGAAGGGGAAGCCTTCGGGGACAGGGATGGGGTGCCTCCCGTGGGTAAGCCTTTCCTGCCCAGAGCCCTGGAAACGAGGCCTGGGGCTGTGACCCCGACTGGGGACCAGCAGTTTCAGAGGGAAGAGGAAGCGGCACTGGGCGGGGACCCCCTTGGACGCCGGATTGGCACTGACTGAGCAGATGCTCTGGCCCATGAGACTCAGGCCCCTGTGCTGAGGTCCTTGTGCTGAGGTCACTGCGCTCTCCCCGCCCCCAGCAGACCCCGTGTGTCCGGCGGCTGCAGCCCCACCGCAACACCACAGCCCGGATCATTCCGCCAGTTCTAAGCGCATGTGTTTGTGGCCAAGGGACGCTGCCGAGCCGGCGGCTCTGCTCCCGGAGCCCGGGTGTCCCCAGGGCCCGCTGCCTGACCCCCAGGACAGGTACTAATTGTGGGAACCACCTGGGGCCTGAGTGTGGCGTGGCCCTCGGGGACCCACGGTCTCTCAGCTCAGCCTCCCTGTCACACAGCAAGGCCACCCCGGCCCAGCACCCACCAAGATGCCATACCCGACACCCAGACCACACCCTGCACGCTCAGGCGACGCATTATCCCCAGAGGTGACACCCCACACACCATGGCCACACATAGGCTGAGGCCACACACCACATGCTAACAGTACACAGCAGGGTCATGGCCCCAATCACATGGTCTCTGAGGCTGAAATCCTCTGCCTGAGAGTCGTGGTGTGAGGCCACATAGTTGCTGAAGGTAGGACAACCCAGTACCCCTGCCCCCAGGAGGACCCACCATCTCTGGTTCCACTGGGGGACCCAACATGTCTCCAGGGTGACCCAGAGGCCTCACCCTGCCAGATGACCAGAACCTCAGCTGGGTCCCAGGTCGGAGGAGTCAGCTCCGGCCCTACTGCTCCCTCCCTAGGCATCCCATCCCCAACAGGCTGTGCTGGTGGTCTTGGCTCTGAGGATGTCGGGGAGAGGGAGTCATGCTGGGGGAAGAGCTCACCCCGGATTTACCAGGGTGTGGGTGTGAATCATGACTCTGTCACTCGCTGGCTGTTACCTTTCCCGAATTACTCAACCTCTGGGAGCTCATTTCCTTTAGTGCACAGTGGGGCTCAGAGGTGGGAGCAGCTGACGTCGCCGGTCTGCCGACCCCCTCCTGGGGCCTGCCTCAGAGCCTTCAGACTCAGCCAGGGCCCTCGTGACTTACCTTTAGGGCATGGGTCATGTGACTGAGGTGACTGGGGGGTCACACTGCCCTGGGGGAGGCCTGTCAGCAGAAGAGGAAGGCCCCAGACCCTCTGGGTAATTAGACCCAGTGTAGCAAGGTTGCAAAGCGAGGGGTCTGGAGAAGGGCCACAGCCTCTGAGGGTCCTGGTCAGCCAAAGGCAGCTTGCAGGGAGCAGGAGCCTTGGGCTTCCTGTGGGTGGGGGCTGGCAACGGGCAGGCACATGCCTTGTGCTGGCAGTGACCCATGTCCCCGTGTGGGACCGAAGTCAGAGCTTGTTTAGGCAGAAGACTCAAACCCTCCTTACTCACTCCTAGGAGGACACCTTGCTTGGGGGCCCAAGGTCAGCAGCTGGGTCCATGCCCACATCTGGGCCACTGGGGAGAGGCCAGGGCCTCAGAGAAGGGCTGGGCCTGGGGGTAGAGAGGCCAACACTTCCAGGCCGAGTGCCTCGGGCACTGGCATTTTGTGGGACCCTCCAAATTCAGCGTCCTCCCCCACAGGGGCTGCTCAGAGCTGGCCTGGGTGGAGGTGGTTCTGATGCCACAGGAAGTCTGAGCCTGGACTCTGCAGGTGCTGGTCTTCCTGGTGGATGCAGAAGCTGGCCCCTCTGGGATCCCTGCCCTGGCCGGCAAGTGAGGGCCTCCTCAGTGCCACTGTGGAGCCTCACTCCTCCCCAAGCACCAAGCACAGTGTCGGGCAGGGGTTCTGGCCACCACAGAGGGGGTTCCTGGAGGTGACCCGAGCCGGCCAGGGAGGGTTGAGTGTGTGATGTTGTCTCTGTGGGGCTCAGGATCTGGCCAGGTGTCTCCTGCTAGACTTCCTGTCACCTCTAGGCTGTCTCTTCGGTGCCCGGGCCAGACAGCCCCTGATGGTCAGATGTGACTGAGGCCTCCCGCTCCTGCCCTGGGCAGGGGCCGCAGCCACAGGGTGGGGCATGCTTTCCTGATTCTAGCCCTTTTTGGTTTCCTGGCAGCTCTTACAGCACAGACGGTAGACCTCTCATTCAAAGTGCTCCGGAGTGGATGCTACTGTCCCCTTCTTGCAACTTGGCCATCTGCCGTGCTCACTGGCAGGAAGTCCCTCCCAAGGGCTGGCCCCAGTCTCTCCTGTTCCAGAGGGCAGCTTTGGAGTAGAAAAGGTCTCAGGCACAATGAGCCACCATCTTTGCTGCCCACTTGCGTCCCAACTGCTGAGGCCACCAGATGTATGGCTAGAGGACTGGGTGGCCTGGGTCTTGCTGACCCGAGGCAGCATCTGTGCATCTGGTGGGGTGAGGCTCTGGGGTCTCTGCAGGACCCACCAGCCACCCCCGTCTCAGCCACCTTCTCCTTTGGGGGCGACTTGGGTGCTTGATGAGCAGCAGGCCGGTGGCTGATGCTGGGGGTTCTGGGTTGAGCTTCTTTCTGCAGTCTTGCCTTTGAGATACTCCCATGTAAGCAGGCACCCCTTTTTTACACAGAGAGAAACTGAGGCCCTGGCCCCAACTGTCACTGCCTGTGCTCTGCAGGTGTGGGTGGGTGGGTGCCAGACACAATGTGTTCGAAACCCTGGGTGCCCGGAGGGTGCCGGGGGTGGCCTCCCTTGCGTCACTTTCCCCAAGCTAAAAACAGCTGGCCCTGCCCTGCTTGGGGGAGTGCTGAGGAGGAGGAGGAGGAGGAGGAGGAGGAGTGGAGGCGAGAGGCTTAGATGTTTTCTGGATGCGGCAGCAGGAGGCAGAGCCTGGGGACCACCCGCCTCCAGGAAGGAAGCAGTGATGTGCAGGCAGAACAAGTGGGCTGGATTCCCATGGGCTGACTCGCCTGGTGGCCGAGTGAGGAACAGTGAGCAGTCAGGCTCTGCCCAGGGCCCAGGGCAATCCGGCAACTGCCACTCAGACCCGGTCCTGGGGTTCTGGAGGTGCCAGACTTGGGCAAGTGTGGCTGCCCACCTGCCCTCCGCCCTCCCGAGGTCATGGCTGGGCCTGCAGTTGCTCAGTGTCCACTGTCAGGGGTTGTGTGGTCAGTCAGTCTGTCCCAAGAGGCAGTCGGGGCTGCCTCTATGGTAAGGGTGCAGAGCTGGGGTCTGGAGCACAGCCATGCGGCCCTGAACGGGGATGGCCCCTACGTGTCTGTCCAGGCTGATGGCCACTGTCTGCCTCATGGTCCAAATGCAGCATCTCTCCTGGCACAACCTGCGGGGGACGCCCCAGTCTGGGACATGGCCCTATCCTGGGCTGTCCCTAGAGGGGTTGTGGTGGGCAGTGCGCCGGTCTACCCAGCCTTCCACTCCCAGACATCCACTGCCCCCCCCTCCCGCACCTGTCTGCCATCATCCTGCCCCTCCAAACTCCCCTGCGTGGCCTGTGTGAGGGGGAGGGGCCTCCAGATGCTGCTGTTTGGGAACAGTACCCTCCCCTCCAGACCCTCACTGTGGCCTCGTCCTGGCTCTGACTGCCCCCTTGCCTGCTTCAGCCCCACACCCATGGCAGGGTGGCCAAGTGCAGCCTCCCCCACCCCTAGGGCCAGGGAGGGGACCGTGGGAGCAGAAAGCGAGTCTCAATGTCACGTCCACTGCTGCATAGTGTCCCCATTCATGGGCAGGGTGGAAAATTCGGTCGGGAAACAGTGGAAGTATTTTTACGAGAATGGTTCTCCCTATGGGCAGGGGCTGGGCAGGCTTGCTAATGGCAAACTCCACCTGGCAAAAGTTCCTGCAGAGACCGAACACCAGGCGCCCAGGACTTGACTCTCAGGGGCCCTGGGCTAGTTGGGTCACTGACTGGCTGAACCGGGGGCCTCTGTTGAGTGGGCAGAACTCTGAGAACTGGGGCCCCGACCGGACCGGGCCGATCCTTTGGACGGTGGCAGGTGGGAGAGTCCGCTCCTAGTGATGCGTGATGCAGGGCAGGGCTCACGCCGGCCACTGGGGTCACCCTTTATCAGGGCCTTTCTCTAGATGGCACACACCCACTCGGCTGGAACCCCCTTGGCCCTGAGTGTTGGGGTGAAGAGACTACGGGGTGGGGACCCGGGACCACTTCGGGCAATGTCTGCCCCGGCACTTCCCGCCGGACCGGGGTACGGCCGAGAGATGCCAGGGAGGGTGAAGGCAACCTGACTACACCTGCAGAGGGGCTTGGAGTACTTCCCCGAGAGCTGCCCGCCAGCGCGCACGCGCCAACTGTTCCCACCTCGGGCCCCGCCCCGCGGAGCTCCCCGCCAATGCGCACGCTCAGAATTCCCACCAACCCCCACCCCCCGCGGAGGAAGGAAGCAACGAGATGGGAGCTATGTCCTCCCGGCCGCCTAGAGCGGCCGCCCCCAGCGAGCAGCGCACCGGAATCGGAAATGGGGATGGCTCTGCTTCACGAGCGGCCATCTTGGAAGCTGAAGAGGTTGAGGCGGCTGAGGCGGCAGCAGCGGTGGCGGCCCTGCAGCGGTGCTGCTGTTCCGCGCGGGCCCCACTCTTCGCTCCCTGCTCCAGCCTCGACAACGGCGATCCTGAGCGCGGCGGCGGCCCACGCGCGGCGACGGGAAGAGGTAAGTGCGCGCCGCGGAACTGCGCCGGCGCCTCGGCCGCGCGTCCCACTCGTCGGAACCGGCTCGAGTGGGGCCAGGGGACGCGGGGCCTCGGGGCCCCTAGACAGCCCGTTCCCGTCTGGTCGGCCGCTCGCGGGCTCCGGCCCGGAGCTTCCGTGCGCAGAACCCGAGGTCGGTTACGGCGGGGCTCCCGGGGATGGTCCTGCGGCCCGCTTGGGGGTGTAGCTGACCGGCACGGTGGGTCTCCCACAGAGAGGACCCTGTTAGTGGCGCACTGGCTGGCCCTTCCAGAACGAGCTGGCGGCGGTCTTGGTTTGGGACTGTGTCCCGGGAGTCCGTTGGGGTGGGGGCGGAAACCTGCGGTCTCTTCACCCTCAACAGTTGGCACCGCAAACTGCTTCCTAAGTCCCCAGAGAGTGAGGGTGCCTGGGATTATGCCCCTTGGGGTGTCAGCTGAGGGGACGTTCGGCTGGCGAGGGGGGAGGCGGAGTCGGTCACTCCGTCCCGGCAGCGGGAGTGGGACTTGGGTCCTAGACCAGCTCCTCGTCTGCAGCCTTTTCCTCCTCCTCGGCCGGTTCCTCTGGCCGGGTGTAAACGACTGGTCTCTGTCTCGGCTAACGCCGCGTCGGTGGTCCTAATTCAGATGCGGTTCCCAGCCCTCACCCGGCCTGGGGCACCGCAGCTGCTGAGCGGCCAGGCCGCGGCTCGGTGGGTGGAGCTGCGGGCGCCGGAGAGCCGCTGCCGGGCGCAGGGCGTCATTCACTCCCCGCGACGAAACTGGGGTGGTGGGTGATTCAGCGTCAGGGCGAGGGGGTTTGCGGGTGCCCCGAACTGCAGGGCGCAGCGTGCAGACTGCTGGAGCCCGGGCCTGGGCCCGCGGCCACTGGCCTGCACATCCTGGCGGCACCGGTCTCGGTGGCAGGTCTGTTGTCAGGCAGGTGGGCCGCCCCCTCCAGCCCGTGAGGTAGCCAGGTGGAGACGCAGAGATCTCTCTGAGTCCGGGGCAGGTGTGTCACGTGCCCATCGGGTCGGCGGGCCAAGGTCCCTGCCACGCCGACGCCCGACACCGACGCCCGACACCGAGCGGCACGTCCGCAGGGTGGCAGAGGTGGGCCGACGGGCAGGGGCAGTGGACGCTGGGCGCACGTCCATCTCAAGGGGCTGCCGGTGGACCCGTGCGCTGGCCGCCGGTTGCTCGGCTTCAGCTCCAGCGCCCTTCTTTCTTCCACAGTAGCCTTCCCTTCTTTCATGTAGACACCTGCGGGACTGGGTGTGGAGGGAGCCGGGAGGAGCCCTGCCTGAAACTCCTGGGGTCCTGAAGAGGCTGAGCAGGCAGCCTTTTCCTTGGAGTGAGCTGAGTGCTTGAGTCGTGAATGTAGCTCTTGAGGATTACCGCCCTGGAACCAGAAGGGGAGGGAAGCTTGTGCCCAGTCAGGCCTGGTGGGTTTCACGGCCACCTAGTTGTGTTGGAATCACCCAGTCAAGTGTCACGGCTGTAGCAGAGCGTTCTCTTCGGGGTGAATGTTTAAAAGGAACGGAAGACTGTGGTGGCTCTGCTTTTGGGTGGTTGCTGTGTTTGCTTCTGGGTGTTGGCCCAGGTGAGCCACCTGGCTGGGGGCTTGGGAACAGTGTGGTGGGGGGACCTCCCTCTCAGGCTGGTCTGTGGCTGCACCCGGCACCCCGGGGTCTCTGCGGGGCCTGTAGGGCACCTGCACTGAGTGGGGCTGGGCTGCGGGTGTCCAGGGAAGGACAGTGTGGAGGCTTATGACCAGGAAGGCAGGGAGGCTGGGGAGCCTGAGAAGGGGGTTTGGACCTCAAACGACTGCCTCGGGGGCTGGGAGGTGCTGGCCTTTTTCTGTTTGGCTTTGAGGGGGTCTTGAAAGGTTGTGATCAGAGCTCAGTGGCAAACTTAAGGCTTAAAGTCCAAGATGGACTGAAACGGGGAGACACTATCAGCCAGGAGGCCAGCTGGGAGGTTGCTGTGGTGGTGGTGGGAAAAGCAATGAGACCTTGTGGTAGGGTGAGTGTGGGGGGAATGGGCAGGGGTGGGGCAGGGTCTAATGCTGAGGGATCCAGAGCCAGCAGCAGGGTGGACGATGGTGCACACAGGGGGACCCCCGTGAGCCCACCAAGCTGGATGTTCAGTGCGGACGGTGCTCCAGGGAGGGTTCAACCAGGCACCAGGCAGGAGTCCGCAGACGCCTCTGATGAGGTGATGTGCCGGTGGAGGCTGCAGGGAGGGAAGGAGCAAGTCTGGCTGTCCCTAGGGAACCAAACACACAAGGACTGAGGAGGGGCAGGTGTGGTGGGGGTAGATGCCTTCAGGTCTGCACAGGCAGGGAGGTCAGGGTGCAGAGAGCCTGGCCACCCATGTCCAGTGCTGTGGCAGGATGCATTGGGAAGGCTGAGTGGCAGTGTTGGTGGTGTGGGGGTGAGCGGGGTGGGTGTGGCTCCTGCTCCACTGCCCACACCCAGTCTGCCACCACGGTGCCCTGGATGTGCCCTTCACCTTCCTGTCCCTGTACCCCCTATGTGTCCTCCATGTTTCTGTCGTGTGCTGGCCCAGTGGCTTCCACACGTCAGTGTTAGCAGCACAACCTTCTTACCTGCTTTAGTTATGAGACACTCCAGTTGGGTTGGAACTGTTCTGGTGCCTGTGAGAGTGGGGTGCTCCGTCTCCCCACCACCAACCCCTCTGCTTCTGGAGCAGAGCAGAGGTGACCCAGGCCACGTGCCTTCTCTTGCATCACAGCCATTGCTTCACTCCTGGTCCCCATCCTTTGGTGCTGTCCTGCACTGTTCTCTCTCTCCCATCTCATCCTGTCTGTCCCCTGCTGTTCCATCGGTCCTGCACTGAACCAGTACAGTGACCTTTCTAACACAAGGTCTGGTGCATCTTAAGACTTGGGCCTAAGACCCTTCTGGAGCACTGCTCAGTGGCCTGGCCTCACTGGCCAGCCTTATTAGCCACCATGTGCTGTGGCACCTGACCCAGTGACCCAGTGCTGTTCCTGGGCACAGTGCTTTCTTGGGCTTCTGCCTGGAAGGCTTTCCTTCCTTTTCTGCCCAGCACCTGCGCCTGTGTCTTTCTAGGGTTCCCTGGCCCTCTCGGGTCTCTGAGAGAGGCTCTCTGTGCCCCTGTCCCTTCCACGTGCTGGGACAGTGGCGTATGTGCTGGGGGGGTGTGGTGGTGGGCTTCCTCCGAGGCTGCTGCGGGTGCATCCAGAATGCCATAGTATCCCGGAGCACAGAGCTGGAGCCGTGTGTGCGGTTGCCTGGTGTCTGCTCCAGCCTCAGACAATCCACCGGTGAGCACCTGGAAGTGGATCAGGTCTTTTAGAGACACTGTGCACCTGAGTGAAGGGTGTAGCAGGCGGATGAGAAAGGCGAAGCTGCAAGGCCGTTGGTGTCTGAGAGGGTGGGTGAGCCTGGACAGCCCTCAGGCCTCAGTCGGGGGCCCAGAGAGACGTGCTCTAGGGACAGTCTCAGGCTCTGGGTGGAGACACGCAGTGCTGAGTCCTTTCCCCTTGTGAGTATGCGTGTTCACTTTCCACAGATGAGCAACAACAGCACCAAGAGAGCGCCAACTACAGCCACCCAGCGACTGAAACAGGACTACCTTCGGATTAAGAAAGACCCGGTGCCTTACATCTGTGCTGAGCCCCTCCCTTCCAACATTCTCGAATGGTGAGGCTCTGCGTCTTCAGTCACCCCACAC
Source organism: Tonatia bakeri (assembly GCA_004024845.1). Taxonomy (NCBI): domain Eukaryota; kingdom Metazoa; phylum Chordata; class Mammalia; order Chiroptera; family Phyllostomidae; genus Tonatia; species Tonatia bakeri. The sequence goes on from PVIA01000419.1 coordinate 417,151, forward strand.
TGCTTGTCACCCAGGTTCCCTGCAACCTGGGCGGGTGGGCTTGGTGCTCCCGTCATGGTGCTTGGAAAGGGGTGCCTGACCCGTTTGAGGGGTCAGTAGACATTGTGAGGCCTGCGGACACTCACAGTGGTCGAGACACAGAGCCTTGACCTTGACCCCTGCACTCTGGGTTGGAGAGTGTCCTTCCTGGGAGAGGACTGGGTCTGCGGGACCCAACAGGGAGGCTTCGGTGCAGGCCTCACAGCTGTTGGAGGAGAAGCTGCATTTCTATACCTTCCTTCTCTGCTCTTCGCTTGCGGGCTTTGTGAAGGAGCCTGCTCAGCCTTGGAGAGTTTGTGTCAGAGGGGACAGAGCCTCTGATCCTGCAGCTTCTGGCGCTGGCCCCGGGCCGGTGACATGAGGGGACTGTGCCTTCTGAACATTTACTTCAGAGTAACTTCTTTGCTGTGTCAGAGTGTGGGGTCAGGAGGCTGCATGCCTGTGCAGAACCGTTGCCCTGGCCAGGTTTGCTGGAGATTATGTTAGACAGAAGGCGTAGGGCTCAAATACTGGGAAGCATTTTCTCTTTGAAGAGTATTTTGCATTTTGATTTCTAAAAGTACTGCCCTGGCTGGTGTGGTTCAATGGATTGAGGGCTGGCCTGTGAACTGAAGGGCTGCAGGTTCAATTCCCGGTTGGGGTGCATGCCTGGGGAGTGTGAGAAGCATCCATGTTTCTCTCACACGTTGATGTTTCTCTGCCTCTCTTTCTCCCTCCTTTCTTCTTTCTCTAAAAAAACTAAGTAAATCAAATCTTTAAAACACACACACAAAAACACAACTTAAAAGTACTTGAAATTTTAAAATTTGTTTTGAAGATTATTTATTTATTTTTAGAGACGGGGAAGGGAGGGAGAAAGAGAAGCAGAAAAACATCAGTGTGTGGTTGCCTATCGTGCATCCCCCCACTGGGGACCTGGCCTGCAACCTAGACATGTGCCCTGACTGGGAATTGAACTGACAGCCCTTTGGTTTGCAGGCTGGTAGTCAGTCCACTGAACCATACCAGCCAGGACTAAAAGAAAATTTTTTTTTAATCTGAAGGAAAAGAATTTAACTGAGTTAAAAAAATTTCCAGATGGGACAGGTGTTCAAGGGTTCTGGGTTCCCCCTTTAGGGCCCACAGACACGGCCAGAGCTGGCAGGTGGGGGCAGTTCTCAGGGCCATGTGGGCCTCAGCATGTGAGGGGATGGCAGTGTCACTGCAGAGCTCTCCCTGCCCCCACATGACAAAAATCAGCTGTGGCCCTGGGGCAGCCTCAGGGACCCACTCCTCCCTGTGTAGAGTTGGGGTCCCCAGGTTGAATCATTTTCTGGGAGGACCCATTGTTAAGGTTTAGCACAGTGCAAAATTTTAGTGGGGTGGGGCTCATAAGGACCTCTGCCTGGCACCCACCAGAATTCCACCTGCCCCCCCCCAAGAAAAACAAAACAAAACAGGCTTCCTCTGTAGATCTGCCCTGGCCACGGGGAGGGCCACACAGCCAGGCCACAGATTGGGGCGCGCCTTCCTGAGCAAGGCCTGTCCTCTGAGTGCTGCGCTGCCTGGGCCTCACTTGGTGGCCCTGGCGCTGCTGGGCTCTCAGCACTTGGGCGCTCTTCTTTTCCCGTATCCTTGGAGTGGCAGGGGAATCGGAGCAGTGACAAATTCAGGCCACCGTCCTGGGTGTGCCTGTGCTCAGCTCTGAGGGCTGTTTCGGTCCGCTGACACAGGATCGCAGCTTTTGTTGTTGTTGTTGTTGTTGTTTGAATAAAGTGTATCAAGCAGCAGGTAGCAGGTGTCTGGTTTGCGTGTTAACACGTGTGTGTGCGCGTCCATCTGTCCTGGAGGTGTTGGGAGGCACAGCGTGCCCAGCTGTCTCGTGTCACCAGCTGTCCCCTGCCTAGTGCACTGCATGCTGGGAAATGCAGACTTGCACCTACTGCTCCAGAAGGTTGTGAAGTTAAATGTTGAATAATTCTCGGCAGGCGTTAATGGTTAGAGAGGGCTAACGCTCATGTTGTGTTGTGGAAGAAGGAACTTTGCGGGAACTTAGAAGTCAGCCTCTGTCACACAGTGACGGAAGCGTCGGCTGCACCAGAGCCTAAAGGGCTTTGAATGGCCTTGCTGGTTGGCCCTCGACCTTCAGTGTTCACAGACTGAATGTTGGTGAATGTCTGGTTTTGGTGGTCCTGCAAACCACTGGCCTTGGAGTGACTCAGGTTTGGGGGGACTTGCCATCTCCAAAGCTGGCTGACAGTTCTCTCTCCCGCAGGCACTATGTGGTCCGAGGCCCTGAGAAGACTGCTTACGAAGGTAAGTCCTTGCTCTGAGTTAGAACAGGGGGCAGTTTTGCACCTGAATAGATCTTGCCTATTAAAGGCAAGATGTAAATGTAAATAATACGCTTTCCACATTGGACTTGGAACTCATCTTAGTGATTCTCCAAGTCTTGGAGGTGTGTGCTCGGTTTTGTCCATGTGTCTTGGGGACTGTCTGTAAGTACTGGAGTCCCGCTGAGTCTCCGATGCCTGTGGGGTCGGGGCTGTGTGAAGACTGAAACGCGCCAGGTCCTCCTTCTGTTTGTGAAGGGTGGGTGCTGTCCCGGGAAACGGGTGTTGGCACCTCTCTCTGGGCGAGTCCTGCAGACTCGGTGGGGCCCCTGGTGTGTGTGCACAGGGCCTGTCTTCGGTCAGCTGGGCACCTCCGCTCTCCTGACTCTGCTGACGCTGGTCTGCCGGTTCCTCCCAGGGTCCTGCTGTCATTCACAAAGTAGACCTTGGAGCTGTCAGTCAGCAAGCCCCTTGGTAGGGATGTGAGTTGCAGCCAGGCCAGCCCAGGGCACAGCTGCATGCAGCTAGGTGGGCAGTGCCTTCAGCTTTTCAGCCGCCAGATCCTGCCTTGAGGTGGCCGGAGCAACGTGCAGTTTGCATACGATCTCTCTGGGAGAGCACTGCCCTCAGAAGAGAGTGTGAGAGCCCCTTGGGGCCTCAGAGTCAGCAAGTGAGGAGGAGGAGGAGGAGGGCCCAAGCCCTCGAAGGTACTCACTAGCCTCACAGGATTCCTCTGTTGCCAGGGTTCCCGCTCTGGGAGGGTCTGCCCCAGGGAATGTGTGTGCCAAAGCGGGTATGTAGGGTGGGCGTATTACCAGGACTGGGAGCATCCCTGTGCCCAACAGCTGGGTATGGGCTTGCCAATGGCCTTGTCCAGGCAGGGTTCCTGGAGATATGGCAAAGATGGTTTCAGAACAGTGCACAGGTCATGGTAAAGTGCTTAGTAAATACAGGCATGTGTTTTAACAAACTTGGCTGAACCTGCTGGGAGTGCCCCCTCAGCTCAGCTCAGCTCAGCTCAGCGCTGCCCTCTGCTGCCTTCTCTTGGCAGGGTCTCCTAGGGACCTGTCAGTTGGGGGTGGCTGTGTGGGCGCTGTGTGGGCTCTGTGTCTGGGCCTTTGTGGACCCTGAGGGTGTGGCTGTCTTTCCCCTTTACCCCCTTTCTGGCTTCTGGGCATTCTGACTTGTCCTTCCCTGTCTCTCACCCTCCTCTCCCATGTCCACTGCTGTCCCTGCCCACTGCTGGGCCCACACTGCCCTGCTCTCTCTGGCACAGCCAATTCCTATGGTTCACAGCTGTCCCCCCTTACCCAGCGCTGCCACAGACTTCCAACCTTGGCAAAGTTTGTTGTGGGCACGCACAAGCTTGTACTGAAACTTTTCATTCTGACATTTACATGGGACGGCAAAGGACCCAGTCTCCACCCTAAAAAGAGTAGAGTGGGAGGAGTCCTTTGACTGCTGACTTGCGTCTGCAGCGGGAGGGGTGGGGATAGGACAGGACAGGGTGGAGGACGCGCGACTGTTGCAGAAGCCGTTCATGGAAGGTGGCACCCTGCCTCCTGGACCCTGGAATGCAAGCTCCCAGCATGGGGTCTGCACTCCTGGCGCCCCATTTCTTCCCGCCCTTGGGGACACCCCTGAGGCCCCCCTCCAGCATAGGCCCTCCTAGAACTCCCTCTCTGCAGTGTGGGGTGCGCAGCTCGCAGCGGGCTGTCTCTCGCTGAGTGTGCACTGTCCGCCCTTCGCTTCTGCACAGGCCCCTAGGGCGGCAGGTGTTGGCTGGCTCTTGCCTGGGGCGGTGGCTCCCCGTGCACTGGGCAGAGGGGGCACTGGGTCAGTTAGTGTGCTTAGAGTTCAGTTTTCTTTCTTTCTTTCTTTTTTAAGATTTTATTTATTTTTGGCCCTGGCTGGTGTGGCTCAGTGGATTGAGCCCCATGAACTGAAAGGTCGTCACCAAGTTTGATTCCCAGTCAGGGCACATGCCTGGGTTGTGGGCCAGGTCCCTTGTTGGGGGCGCATGAGAGGCAACCATATATTGATGTTTCTCTTTCTCTTTCTCTCTCCCTTCTCCTTTGTCTAAAAATAAATAAGTAAAATTTTAAAAGACTTTACTTATTTTTAGAGAAAAGGGGAAGGGAGAGAGAGAAACATGTGCGTAAGAGATATATGGATTAATTGTGTCTCTCGCCCCCCCCCCCCCACACACACACAGGGACCCAGCCCACAACCCAGGTATGTGCCCTGACCCAGAATCAAACCAGCAACTTTCTGGTTCACAGGCCGCAGCTCAATCCACCGAGCTGCACCGGTCCAGGTTTGGGTTTTTCTGAGTGATCTTGAGTGGACGTGGGCTCTGAGTGCCGTACCGTGTGTCCGTCTGCTGCTGGTGGGCTTGTCTGCCTATTGAACTGGCTCCACAGGTGACCCTGGGAGTGGAAGGGGCAGTAGGTGTGTGAGGTGGCTGGAGCACTGCAGCCACACCCCTACTCAAGACCGGCCTGAAACAGAGTCCTGTGGGCATGTGGGACTGGTGTGTGCCAGTCCTGGAGGCAGGGCCGTGCCTGAGGGTGAAGACAGGGCAGCGCTCCTCAAACATCACTGAGTGTGCACACACATGCATACATACATGCCCACATCGCCAGTCTAGGGTGGCCCCAAGGCTCTGTGTTTCTGGCAAGTTCCTGGGGGCTGCCTAAGAGCAGGGGTGTAAAGCCTGGACAGGGTTGGTGGTGGTGAGGCCAGTTGGACTCTGGGTCAGTTGACAGGTGGGACTGACAGGTTATGCTGATGGAGTGGGTGTGATGGGGGTGGGGGACCCCAGATTTTAGTCTGGACAACGGAGAGAATGGAGTTGCTGTTCGAGGAAAGCAGCGGGAATCTGGCTTGGACCTTTCGGGGCAATATGGCTCGGACATGGGTCTGGAGTTTGGACAGGGGCCCAGAGGTCTGCCCTGCCACCAGGAGGGTTGTCACAGTCCTCCTGTGTCCCGTGTGTCCAGGTGAGGCCCCAGAATTGCGGTCTGGGGGCAGGGCTGGAGGAGCCAGCGGCCTGCACTGGGGGTGAAGACAGGAGACCTGAGGTGTGGCCACACCCCAGTGGTGGAAGGTGACCTGCAGAGACAGCAGCCCTGGCATGCTGCCCAGGGATTGTGTGCAAGCGGGTACAGGTGGCAGGAAGCAGACAGTGTGAGAGTCAGGGCTGTGTGCTGTTATTTTTAAGGTGGAGAAATGGTGGGCTGGCCTGGTACTGGGTGTAGTTTGGTGGCGGAGCAGCGCTGCAGGACAGGGGACCTGGGGGGGAGGTGTGAGGACTGTGCTGTGGGCAGGTGGGCATGACGTGGGGGACCTGTGGGCTGGAGTGGGGGTAGGTGTAGGCTCGAGACCCAGGAACTGCTCTGTGGATTGTGACAGGCTCTCTCTCTGTTCTGACACAGGTGGCTACTACCACGGAAAGCTAATTTTTCCCAGAGAATTTCCTTTTAAACCTCCTAGTATTTATATGATAACCCCCAATGGAAGGTTCAAGTGCAATACGAGGTAAGACATCTCTGCCCTGCTCCAGAAGCACGTGGCTGGGGTTGTGGCGAGTGCGCGTGCTGCTAAGCGGGCCCCTTTTTTGCAGGCTGTGTCTTTCCATCACGGATTTCCACCCAGACACGTGGAACCCAGCCTGGTCTGTCTCCACCATCCTGACTGGACTCCTGAGCTTCATGGTGGAGAAGGGCCCCACCCTGGGCAGCATAGAGACGTCAGAGTTCACGGTGAGGGGCAGGGAGCACGGCTGGCGTGTTGGGGCCCCTGCTCGTGTCCCTGCTCCCCAAGCATCAGGGAGCAACCCTGGGCCCTGCGGTCCTTTGGGTCCCTTGAGGTCCACCTAGCTTCCTGGGCAGCCCTGCGGACTGAGGGCGGTGCCTGCTCCGCCGTCTTGTTGACTGGTGTTTACTTTCCTACTGTGAGTGAGCATCCAGGTGGTCATCATGAGCACCGCATCATGAAGCTCAGGTGTGGGGGCAGCCACAGATAAGCCTTTGTGACTGGACGGTAGCCTGTGGCAGCAGCGAGCATGTCCAGGGTACCCAGCAACGGGAAGACAGCAGCCGAGACAACTTCAGACAGTTGGGGGCAGCCCCGAGGCTGACACTTCCCTTCTCTTTCTTCCTAGAAGAGACAACTGGCTGCCCAGAGTTTAGCGTTCAACCTGAAAGACAAAGTCTTCTGTGAGCTCTTTCCGGAGGTCGTGGAGGTGAGTGTGAGAGCTGGCTGTCAGTTTGGCTCCCCGGGTGGGAAACACTTTGAGATTCAGTTCCTCCCTGAGGAAATGTGTCCTGCAGACAGAGAGCATGAAGGGGGGTCCCATGCCCGCACTGCGTTAGGTGCAACAGATCTGCCCCCGCAGGCATTCGGGGACTGGGGGGATGGGAGGTTGGGTCTGGGAGAGGGCAGGGGCGTGGGGACTGGGCCCGTCCAGACAAGGTATGGAGCTGGCCACCTGAGTGCCGAGGTACTGGGTGGACCAGGAGTGGGACAGGGTCCTGCTGTGAGGAATGGAATGCCCCCGGGTCCTGGCAGCCGTGAGCAGGGCGGCTGGGCTGCATGCAGTCCGAGGCCGTAGTGATTGGGCTCCTGGGGTATGGCTCAGGCTGAGGCCTGTGGGGCACAGCTTCGGTGATTTGCAGGTCACTTTCCTGCATGTGTGCAAAAGCCAGCCGAGCCAGGGTTGCGCCCACCAGCAGCCACCCCTATTTCGAGGTCTTCGTGGGGGACTGCAGGACCCTCCCTGGTCCCAGAGGGTCTGGTTCACTCACACACCTCTGCCTCTCTCTGCTGCTCTCTCAGGAGATAAAACAGAAGCAGAAAGCACAAGACGAGCTCAATAGCAGGCCCCAGGCACTCCCCCTCCCAGACGTCGTTCCGGACGGGGACACCCACCACGGCCAGAACGGGCTTCAGCTCCTCAATGGGCACGCGCCGGGCGCGGGGCCACACCTCGCGGGGCTCCAGCAGGCCAACCGGCACCACGGACTCCTGGGTGGCGCCCTGGCGAACTTGTTTGTCATAGTTGGGTTTGCAGCCTTCGCCTACACGGTCAAGTACGTGCTGAGAAGCATCGCCCAGGAGTGAGCTGCGAGTGGTGACCGCAGAGGGGGTCAAAAACGAGGGACGCTGGGCCCAGGCTTGACACTGGCTGGCAGGATGCACTGTTGAGCGCAGGGCGGACCTGCCTGACTCCTGGGTTAGCGTGTTAAAAACCGTTGAGAGGAAAATGAGAACAGCCAGAGTGTGTGGTATGGATCTGGTATATTCAGACATGCGTTCCCGGCCCCTGCCCTCCCCGGGGTCTCGGGGTCTGTGGAGCTCGGGGGTCAAGGAGGAGGGGCCTCACGCTTTGGTTTTATACCACATCTCCTGTATTGTCTTTTGGACCTGTTTTAGTAAATCTGTTTTTCATTTTATAGATTTGGTCACTTAAAAATACAAAACTCGATGCCTATCAAACACTTGGTGTGCGTTCTTGGTCAAGTGGTGCTCCGACCTGCTGGGCAGGGGCCAGTCGCGAGCTGCACTCGTCCGTGTGGGCCTGGGGGCCAGTCCGCTGTGGGAGGGCCCAGGAGAGGGGTTGTGTCCTTAGAGGGGAACAGGCGCCCCCCAGGAGAGCCTGTGCTCTGGCTCAACCAGAAGCTGGGGGTCTGCTCACGGTGACCACAAGGTGTCGCCCTTTGCTTCCAGACGTGGCTGGGAGCCGTGGGCAGAGCTGCCCAGTGCAGTGGGGCCTCAGCCCCCTGCAGGTCCTGGTGCCCCTGGGGCCTTTGCTCTGAATTCCTTGGGTCCAAGTGGCCCAGGAACCCCTCCTGTGCTGTGGAGGTGGGAGACACCAGCATCCCCAGAGTGCCCCCCTACTCACAGGCCGGCCCTGTGCACTTTGGAGCTTCTCTCCCGCTTGGTCCAGACCCTGGGGTGGCCCTTTCACAATGGATCCACACCAGACTTGTCCCTGCCTGGCAGGTCACATAGGACACAGAGCTTCACAGAGGATAAAGGCCATCCTAGGAGGACACAGCCAAGGTCAGGGCCAGAGCCCATGGGCATCACCTCAGTTTGGGACCAACGGCCCAGCCCTTCTTGAGTTCCATGTCTGCGTTTACTGATTTCGCCCGGGAGCTGGTAGAGGCCACACAATGACCCCACTCCGGCCAGTGGGGACACTGAGGGGCGGCCCGAGTTTCTGCATCTTTGATTTTGTTTCTTGATCAGTTTATTTAAAATTGCCCCATAATTTACCACGTGTGTGTTCAATTCAGTTTTGTGGAGAAAATCTGTCGTCATATTTTTGTTCCCGAGTCCTGTGCCGTTTGAGTCTGCGGGTGGAAGTGCGCTGAGCAGTGAGGGGGCAGGCGGTCGCGGAGACACTGGGTCCCAGCTCAACGTGGACCTGGTGCAGTGCTGTGCTCCTGGACCTGTCCCCCGCCTGCAGCTGACTCAAGGGCGCCCAGCTGTGGCCCTTGTGGTCAGTCCCCGCTGGAGGATGGTCGTGTCCTAGGCCACCCCACCCTTGGCTGTGCACGTCCCCACCAGCGAGCAGAGCTGAAGCCTTCAGCGTGCAGGCCATGCACTGGCGGTGGCCTCCATCGAGGGAGCGAAGCCTGACGACGCCAGTGTCCAAGGACACGCGTGACGCCAGCTCTGGTGTGGAGCAGAGGCCTGCGTCCCTCCCTGGGGCGGAGGCTCTCACACCCAGAGGTCTTGGTCTGAGAGGCTGGAGTGAGCCCTGCTCGCAGGCCTCGAGGGCAGCCTGCTGAGGGGGCTGTGCCCAGCACGACGTGGTCCTGTCCTCCCACAGGGCCCCAGGGTGTCCACTGTCTGGGTAGGTGAGGACCCTGGTGCTGGCCCAAGCCTCCTCCCCGGGGTAGCCAGTAGTAGCTGTCCTTGCCCAGGTGGCTCCAGGTCTGGCCTGGGAGAGGGGCTTGGCCCTGGAAGGACTCCCAGGACAGGGGAGGGACCCCGGGAAGCCAGAGGTAGTTTTCTGTCACAGGGACACTGGAACTTCTGGAACCCTCCCCGGGCCCAAGCCTGAGGGCTCAGTGTCCCCGCTGCAGAGTGCAGCCGGGCCGACACGCTGACACTGGCTGGAACACTGCTTCCTGCTGGCGAAGGTGCTTGGAGTGGGAGCTGAGCTCCGGGTGCCATGGGATTGGGATGGTTGGAGGCCCAGCCTGTCCCGGCTCTGCCACGGGGCTCCCCGTACACCGGCAGGGCCACCTGCCATGGGGCTGCAGCCCTCGGGTGCATTGCCAGCCGAGCTCGCCAGCACCTACACGGGCCTGGAGGACTGGGCCGCTAGGGCGCAGGCGACGGCAAACAGGTTCCTGGCCTCCAGGAGGGGTCTGGCAGCCCAGCAGTCCCCTGGGCCACCTTTCCTGACCTGGTGCTGGGCACAGGTTGCACTGGGGAGCTCGGGGGTCACCAGAACTGGTGCTGCTGTCCTGGACGGGTGTGGCCACCTCTGTCTGAGCCAGGAGGGGAGGACAGGCATCCTTGGGTGGACACGCCTCACATCTGAAAGCTTGTCTGCAGGGGTGGAGGGGTGCTGTGCCTGCAGCTGATGGCAGGTGGGGTCTCCCACTGGGCTGCCGCCTCCATTCCTGGCAGACGCCTGGGAATTACCAGTAGAGGGTCTGGAGGGATGTTCTGTGCTGTCCCCCAGACCAGTGTGCCCCCCTTTCCTCAAGGCAGTACTGGGAACAGTGGCTCCTTGGGGAGCCAGCCCCCAGTCCAGGGACCTTGCTGTTCCTGTGGCTTGTTCAGACTCGGGCGGCACAGCGGGAGGTGAGGGCGGGCTGGTGAAGTGTCCTCTCTGCTACCCCCATTGCTCGCTCCCCATTGCCCGTGTCACCGTCCCAGCTCTGCCTCTGACCAGACAGGATTCTGCTGGGAGCGTGAACCCTCCTGGGAGCTGCACCTGCGAGGGCCCTGGGTTGCATGCTCCTCGGGAGAGCGCCGCCCGAGGACCCACGGTGGGGCTGAGATGGCGGGCACGTGGGCACTGGGGAGCAGTTGCGGGTTCCACCACACAGGGACCGTGACAGAGCAGTGGCTCAAAGACTCAGGCAAAACCCAGTCCGTGCGTGGCAAGGGACAGTTGAGCAGCGCCTGGTGGCAGGCCCTAAAGCCATCCCCCCAGCTCCCTGTCCCCTCCCACTGAAAAGTTGTCTTCCACGAAATTGTTCCCTGGTGCCAAAAAGGCTGGGCACTGCTGGTCGACACCACCTGGCCATCGGCGGGCAGCCAAGCAGCTGGGCAGCCAGGCTCTGGGCTCATGCTTCAAGCCCCACTTGGGCCCCCACGGTTCCAGGACAACCAGCCCACAGGGCCAAGGGCCTTAAATTGGCCCCGCTATCCTGTCTTAACCTGCAGGTAGTTAAGGAAGGACCCCGGCAGCTCCTGGAGTCCCATCCCCCACCCCCACTGTTGCTTGGTTCACCTGGAGGGAACCACTCGCCCTCCTGGGGCCGATTTGGCTGTGGAGGGAACGGGCTTCAGCGCAGCACCACCAGCCAAGGCTCTCGGGGCTCACGCAGGCGCTGACCTCCAAAGGCCCTGACCCGTGGGCTAGTTGCCCTTCTGCCTGCTGGCTCAGGGGGCCAAGAGGCCCAGTGGTGAGAGCAGACCCTCAGGCAGGAAGGCTTGGCCCTGTGTCCAAGAAGAGCAGTGGCCTCTTATCTCACCGTGGAGGTCGACACGTTTAGCCACTGCTGGCAAGTTCACCCCAGGGGAGAAACAGCACCCAGGGTTACCCCAGGTAGCACAGGGCCAGGGGCCCAGTGGGCCAGCTGCCCTGCTTCCCTGGTCCTGCTTTTCCCAGGGGCAGGGCCACAGCCAGGCTTTGGGGCACAACCAGAAGCCCGGGGCAGGGAGACCCGCAGGGCCAGAAGGATCCTGGAGAGCTGAGTGAGGTGCGAGGTAGGAAGGAGCTGATGGGGCTGTGAGCTCTCCACCCTGGGGCTCCTGGCCTGCCGCCAGAAGGGGCAAGTGTGAGGTGCCAGAGCTTAACTGGGATGGGGGGCAGGGTGAATCCTTGTTAACGGTTCCTGGGGTGAGTCCGCCTCCCAGGAAGGGGTGGGGGCTGTTTCCAAAGCACGTGGGAGGGCCCAGGAGGTGCAGCCCCCAGCTTCTCAAGCATGGAGGCGCGTGGTCAATGGGAGTACCGGACCCTGTCCACGCCCCCCGGCTTGCCTGGGAGCCCGCTGACGGATCATCCGTGTGAGCCCTCCCCCTTGGAGCCCGCGAGCTTTGGGGCGGAGGGGAGGGTTTATTTGGAAGCGGCGCAGGCAACTAGGGCACTGCGCGGGTGAGCGAAAGCCGGCACTGGCCGGACCTGTGGGGACAGGAGCGCATCTTGCCACGTCCCTCGTGCTGTCTGCCTGTAGTGGTGCCCGTCGGTCCACGCGTGCACCTGGCTCGTGCCCCATAAACATGCACCAGCAGCGGCCAGGCACACGCCGGGACCGCGCCTCCGCGCGGGGGCTCTGAGCGGCTGCACACCCCGATGAGTTCGCCGGCGCACCCTTGCGCGCAGCACTGAGCCTCCGCCGAGGTCCGGAGTCGCGGGGTCGCGGGCCGGCGCCATGCGCTGGGCCTGGGCTGCATCCTTGGCCCTCCTCTGGCTGCAGCTCGTGTTCTTTGGGGGCATTGGGGCCCGGCGGGAGCAAAAGAGGCTGCGGCAGCCCGGCCAGCGTACCGAGGCTCCCTACGCCACCGTGGCCAACAGCGAGGTGCTGCCTGGCTCCCCTAAGGTACGGCACCGACTGGCGCACGTGGGCGTGGGCTTCCCTGCCACCGGCTTCGGGGGCTTGGACTCGCGGGGCGTCCCCCCACTTGCCTGCTCTTCCCCACCCTGCCTGCTGGACTCTCCGTGCCCTTCCCGTCTTGGTGGGGTGGGGCCTTGGGCAGGATCTACAGCAGAGGGGCTTGGGGCTGGGCTACCCTGGGGCCTCCGGGAGGTCTGGTGAGGGGAGAGTGACTACAGCCTTCAGGCTCCTCGACAGTTCGGGGTCCGGGGTGCTAGGCATGGGCAGCAGACCTTGCTGGGAACCTGTCCCCACCCCTCCTAGAGTGGGAGGGGCCAAGGCTAGCCTGGACCCTGTGCTTCCCGGAGGCCCTCGCCCCCAGCCCTGCTGTGCAGCTGGCACTCCCTCAGTGGCCCCCTATCCTTACAGTCCCTCTGAACCAGGTCCTCTGAGACCTGAGGACCCACCCCCCATCTGCCTCAGCCCTAGACTCTACCTTTGGCTGGGGATCTGCCGAGGGGTCTTGGAACTGACCTCCGGGCCACAGGGTTGCATGGGGAGCAGCGGTTGCCAGAACAGGCCCCCCCACCAGCCCTCATGCCTTTGATCCCGGCCTCCTGCCGCCCAAGGGTGTCTCTGTGGCCGCCAGCCTGGCTGCGCTCAGCCCACGCGGCCCCACTGAGCCCGAGGCCCCGTTTTCCAGATGAGCCGGTGAGGAGCGAGTCCCAGGGCCCTGCCAGCCAGGGAAGTGTGGTTGCCGACCTAGCAAGTGCACAGGACAGTCTGGACAGGGCTGGGCCTCTGGGGGTGCTCTGGGTCATGTGGCACGTGCCCCCTGGCCCTCCCACCAGTCAGGACCCCTGCTCTTCCTCCACCTGCCCCCACCTGCCCCTCCAGGGCCCCTGGGTACCTCAGGCACAGCCAAGGGCACAGGCAGCAATCAAGGGACGTTTGAGTGTTCTTGGTCTCTCTTCCCTGATGGGGCCCAGGTCAGGGGTAGGGGGCGCCCCTACCCTGCTGCCCCCCAGCCCGCTGGGATGGAGGCCTGTCTGGTCCATGGGGAGAGAGCCCAGCCTTCCCCAGCCAGGAGCTGTCCTGGAGCCTGGCTCTTGCTGTGCCTGGAGCACAGGCCAACTGCCGGGCTGCATGCCCCAGGCCTGGGACGGGGCCCTGGCGGCAGTGGAGGCTTCGAGGCCGTCCACGCTGCTCCTGCCCATGGTGTGTGCTTCTGTCAGACTTCCTCAGAGACGCAGGCTCTCTGTCCAGTCCACACCCCTGACCAAGCAGGGTCTCCATCTTGGACGCAGGCAGGGATATTCCTACCTCTCCCAGCTGCCTGGAGCTTAGGAGGGTGGTCGGGGGGCTGGGGGCAGGGTCTCTGGCAGCTCTGGGCTGCTCCTCTGGCCCTTCCCCCAACCCTTCAGCCGGGGGCTCTGGCCTTTCAGAAAGACCCTTGGGAACCTTGCTCCTGTCCTGCACCTCCTGCCTCAGCCAGGGCCCAGCCCCTGTGGAGATGCACGGGTGTGCCTGTCTACGTGGCAGTAGGGTGGGCGCGGTGGGAGGGGACAGACACCGCCAGCACCCTGTCAGGGCCAAGGTGCCCAGACACCTTTCGGGCCTGGCTCCCAAAAGGGCCCAAGCTGACATCCTGCCTGAGGCCCTGGTCTGAGTCCCCAGGAGTAGCCTGTGTGTCTCCTCGCTGCTTCCTGTGTCTGCTCCAAGTGCTGCCCAAGGCGGCCTGGGCTTGGGGGTCCCCGCTCTGCCCTGGGCCTCAGGGAGGACCAGTGGGGCCTGGGTCAGCACACCAGCCCTGCACCTTGGCCCTGTAGCCACCCGAGGCCTTGGGGCCTGAGTTCTCAGATGCTCACACAACGTGGCTGAGCTTCGTCCGGCGGCCAGATGACGGCGTGTCGAGGAAGCGGTGCCGAGGGCGGGACAAGAAGTCGGTGAGCCTGGCGTCTGAGCCCAGGGCTGGGTGGCTGTGGCTCCTGCCAGGACACTCATGTCCTCTTGCCTCCCCCAGCGAGGCCTCTGCGGCCCCCCAGGGCCCCCTGGGCCCCCTGGGCCCCCCGGGCCCCCTGGGCCTGCCGGGGCAGAAGTCACACGAGAGGCTCTGCTTCGAGAGTTTCGGGAGATGTTGCGAGGTGAGGTGCCCTGCCCCCACCCCTCCGGGAGGCTCAGGGGGGTCTCCCAGGGCCTGGGGTGATCTCAACCTGCTGCCCCTGCCATCGTCCCCACAGAGGCCACTGAACGTCGGTTCTCGGGGCTTTGGGGCTCGTTGCTGCCCGCGGGGACGGGCGGGTGGCTGGTGGCTGAGGCCTTCCACTGCCGGCTGAAGGGCCCCGTGCTGGTGGACAAGAAGACGCTGGTGGAGCTGCAGGGCTTCCAGGCCGTGAGTGGGCCGTGGGGGGTGCCTGAGGAGCCCACAAGCCCCAGTTGCCTCGGGGGTACTGGGGGGGCAGGATGCTGGGGTGGCCCCCACTGGTGAGTGGGCCCACAGCTACCACAGCCACCACAGCCGGTCCTGGGCACACGGCAGGCAACAGGGCCCAGGGGAGCGGCCCCCAGGGCTTAGATCCCCATCCTGCACCATGCCTTCAAGCGAGGTCCGAGTCATCTAGCCTGCAGGGTGTCTGTCCTGTGGGGGCTCTGGGGCCTGAAGCCTGTGGCCAGCGGTCCAGGGAGGCGCATACACAGGTCACGCCCCATGTCATTCCCCCTGGGGTGTGCTTGGGAAGGGGCTGCCAGTCGAAGGTGCCTCCTTCAGGCCAGGTGTCTGGGCCCTGCAGCCGGACACCCACCTGCTTGCTGTCCCTGCAGCCTGCTGCCCAAGGTGCCTTCCTCCGGGGCTCCGGCCTGAGTCTGGTCTCCGGCCGGTTCACAGCCCCTGTGACCGCCATCTTCCAGTTCTCTGCCAGCCTGCATGTGGGTGAGTGGGGCCTCGCTGGGGTTAGGGCAGGGGCTGGCCCTCCCAGGTGGGCCCAGACACCGCCGGCCCCGGGCCTGGGTCCTATCACACAGCTGCTTCCTGCTCCAAACCCAGCTCCCACTGGGGGCTCAGATGGGGCCCCATGGCCGCTGCCCCCAACCAGCAGCCACTCCTGGTACTGTCCTGGGCCATGTGCCCCGACCCCCCAGCCCCAGCCTCTCTGCTCTGCCCTCTCCGAGGGCCACTGCAGCCGGCTGTCTCTGCAGACCGCAGGGGGCTGCAGGGCAGGGCCCGGGCCCGGGCTACCGTGCGGGCGCTCATCTGTATCGAGTCCCTGTGCCATCGCTACATGTGAGTGGGCCCCCTGGGGGCCACTGCCGTGCTGGGGGGGGGGCCTGGGTGGAAACTGTCCTGCCTGTGGAGAGTGGAGGGGCCTCTCCAACCAGGCCGCACCGAGGGCTGGGTGGGGTCCAGGCCCTCAGACAGCTGTGCCCTCACCCCGGGCACCGTGTCCAGGTCCCTGGAGGTCATCTCAGGCCTGGATGGCAGCGGCAGGGTCTTCACGGTGCTGGTTCAGGGGCTGCTTCAGCTGCAGGTGAGGCTGCGGGTCTGGGGGGCTGGGGGGCATAGGTCTTGGTGGGTGCTCCACATGCTCCCCGTGGGCAGGCGGACCCTGTGGGTGAGGACATCCACTGTGGGGTGTCTGCAGGCCGGACAGTATGCCTCCGTCTTCGTGGATAATGGCTCCGGGGCAGCCCTCGCCATCCAGAGTGGCTCCAGCTTCTCCGGCCTGCTCCTGGGCGTGTGAGGACCCTGGTAGCTCCCGGAGGAGCTGCGACCAAGCGGGCACTCAGGGCCGTGGGGAGCCCTCTGCTGCTTGCCCCCCCCCACTGCCCTCTGTTGGATGTGTGGTCACAGCAATAAAGACTCCCCAGCCCTCCGTGCCACCTGGTCACTGTGCCACTGTGGGGGTGGGGGTGGGCTTCAGCTGTGGGGGGACACACAGTCTCACAGCACAATCCCGGGGGGTGGGGAGTGGGCTTTGTTTCCAAGGCTGAGGTTCCAGCTGAGTGCCCAGCCCCCACAGCCCCTGTGTCTGCTGGGGTCCACGTTCACCCTGAGGACCAGGGCAGATGTCCATCCAGGCCCCTGCTCAGCCCTGCCCACCACCTGACCTGTTCAGCCTGGGGGACTTGAAGCCCCAGGTGGGCAGCATGAGGCCCAGCTGCCCAGTGCTGTCTGGGGAGCAGGGGAGGAGGGGGGGACCCCTCAGAGGGCCTCATCCTGTGGGGGCAAGCACGGAGAGCAGACGTGTGCGTGGGTGACATGCAGGGCTGCATACACATGGGTGGGCCACAGGCACCACCTGTGAAGCCGGAGGTGTGCCAGCATCCAGGTGTGTGGGGGCTGGGTGGGGGCTGTCCCGGCCCAGACCAGCAGGGCCCCCAGCTCCTGACTGCCTTCTGCTCTGTGGCTGCCACACCAAGTGGACGCAAACTCTCCCGCCAAAGATGGGGCTCGAACTGCCCCAGGGGGCAGCCAGACCCTGCCTGCGGACCCTGTGGATTTGAGGCCCCTGTCCCACCCCATGTCAGCTGCTGCTAACTCAGACGGAAGAATGTCCATTGGCCCAGGATGTCCAGGCCTCCACAGAGCTGTCCAGGTGCCTTCTCTGGTTGGTACCTCAGCCCTGGGCAGGCGGCTCCCCCACCCCACCCCCGCTCAAGCATGAGGCTGGCCCCCTACCCCTTCACAGACACCAAGAGGTGGGGCTCAGCCCCACTGCAGGAGGACCTGGAAACCCCAATTCCAAGGCTGTGCAGAGAAGGGCACTCTTATCCTGCAGATGGAGGCAGGGGCCGGGGAGGGCTGGGTTTGCGGGGCTGGCTGCAGGCTCAGGGACTGGGCCTGGGAGGTGGGGCTGGCGGAGTCTGGGGCCTGAGGACCATTACCCAACCCCTCCCCCCAGGGGCCTCAATGGCGGGCTGGGTAATGAGGCAGCAGAGCCTGGTGCCAGGCGGGCGCTGGTCTGTGCAGCACTGGGCTTGGCCACTGACCCGTCCCCACCTCTCTCCCTGGTCCCCCCTGGGAGGCGTCAGGGGCTGGGGGAGGCCGCAGGTGGGGGTGTCTGTGCTTTGCAGCGACTGTAGGCGCCAGCCCGACCTGAGTTGGGGATGTTCTGGTAGCTTGCAGAGGGCAGGGGCGTCTCGTGGACCCAGCAGTCCCTGTGGAGGAGGCAGGGGAGGAGGGGCACCGGGGGGCCAGTGGAATGGGTCCCCGCCCCCACTTCCCACCCCAGGGGCCGGGGGTCCGGAGGCCAGCCTGGCTGGGCAGCAGGGAGTAGTAGGGGCAGGTGGCCTGTTGACAGAGGTGGCCCCCTGGACTGTGGGTAGGGATGCTGAGGAACCGCGGCCAGTACTTAGTCGGACCCTCTCAGCCTTGCCTGGAGCCACCCTGCCCCGGGGCTCTCCTGACTGTCCATCAACACCAGCCAGTCCCCCGACCTGCTGGGCCCAGGAGAGGGCAGGTCTCACCTCCTTCCCCAGACCTGCCGCCAGGGCTGTGATGACAGAGATGGAGACCCAGTCCCGAGCGGGGCGGGCCCTGGAGAGAGCGGCAGACAGGAGACAGACGAGCAGACGAGAGATGAGGGGAGGAAGGCCGGCGGCCCCGAGGAGCTCCCAGCGGGCAGGTGGCCAGAGCCAGAATCGACCTCCTGGCGCCCGACCCCACCTGCCTCCTGTCCCACCCTCCTCCTCCCTGTCTCTGCCCCTGATCTCGGGTCATTACCACTTAGCCGTGACTCCCCTGGAATGCGCTGCCTCCAGCCCCTCAGCTGGGGTACAGGAGCAAGGGGTTGGGGGCCAGCCAGCGGTTACTGCCATAGGGAGGTCCAGAAGCCCAAACTGGGGGGGGCCAGAGCTCAGGGTTCAGGCCCCAGGCTCAGACTCAGGCTGCCCCACCCCCTCAGGCCCCAGAGGCCCCGCCCTGGACCACCCCTCTCAGCCTTCCCCCAGGGCTGACCCAAATGGCGCTGTTGACCATTCCCCTGGGGCCTCAGGAGGGATCTGGAGCCCCGCTAAGGGGCCCTGGGCCCTGTGGTCACACCCACCGAGCAGGGCCCTACGGGTAAGATGCAGACCCTGTCCGACCTGCTGCTGCGGAGGGCAGGCCACATGCTGGGGGTCCTGGGGTGGGGGAAGCCTGGGGGTTGGGGCTCTTCCCTGGCCTGGCCTTGGGTGTGGAGCTGGGCTTTGGGGTGGCCTGAGTGCCTGGCTGTGGCCAGAGCCAAGTGGCCAGCACAGTGCTGGCTGGCCTCGGGTTGACCCCTGACCGGAGTCCCACCCGGAGCAGCAGGAGGTGTTGGGCTGACCTTGTTGACCCCTCCAAGGGCTCACTTCCTAGAACCTCTGTCTGACCCACCGCCGCCTGCCAGACTGGGGCCAAGGGGCTGCTGCCAGGGGATGGGGGAGGTCCTCTGCCGGGTGCTTCCCAAACCCTGGCCTTAGGACTCCCACTGGGCTGCTCCAATAGACCCTTCCTGGCTCCAAGGTGGCCCTGGGGTGCTGGGGCGGGCAGGTCTGTGAGTTGGGTCATAGCCTACCCCCCCAGTACCCTCGGCTGCTGTGGGTCTGAGTGCAGACAGGAATGTGGGCAGCTGGCTCGGGACAGCTGTAAAGTCCTCTCAGGGGCCAGGAGCAGCCACGGCCTGGACAGCCAGGCCCCACCCTGGGCTGTGGCAGGGTTGGGGGCTCCCAGCTGTGAGCAAGCGGCTGCCTGGTCCCACCTCCCAGGGGTTCCTCTGGGGCTGGGGATGGCACCGGTGGGGGGCAAGCCCTGAAGCGGTTGCTGTCCACCTGGCCAGGTCAGGGGCTGGTTGTTGACCTAAGGCACAGCTGGGGCAGCCTGGCTCTTTGTGGGCAGAGCTGAGCTTCCGTTCTGACTCCGTCCCCTCCAGTTGGGTCTGGGGCTGGGAGGGGGCTCTGCTGGGTGGTCTGTCCTCATGCAGGCCCTCCCTGCAGGCCTGAGAGGTTCTCACAGCCAGACCAGACACCCTGAGCTCCTGTGGCCTGGCCGAGGGCTGAGAGGGGTCCAAGGGGCATAAACGGGGTAGGGGCCTTGGGGGGTGGGGCCTGGGCTCCTCTCTCTGGGTCTGTATATCTGGTCACCGGGCCAACCTGTGCTGACCACATGCGTCCTTGGTGGCTGTGATGCTGCAGGACTGGGTGGGGCATCAGTGTGATGTGTGTGAGCTGGGTTGCTGTGTCCCCTGTCTACATTCAGGGACCATCTCTCTTGGCCGACCTGGAATCGCCAAGCCCCTTGGGAGCAAATGCAGGACAGGTGTGCGGGACCTGTGGCTGCAGCTCCTGGCCGGCCTGGCGCAGAGCTCAGGGTGGCTGTGTTGGGCCCTTGGCATCAGGGAGGCTCATCGAGGTTGGCCCACCCAAGGAGCCCATCGCACTAGGGGGCCAAGCTGGTGGCTGCAGAACTCCTCTGACCCTGAGGTGGGGACCCCAGGCCTGGGGCAAGGGAAGAGGGACCTCCCCCAAGGAGGAGCTTCTAGCACCCTGTCCTGGGACAGGAGCACCTTGGGGACAGCAAGCCACAGGCATGGTGTTGAGACCTCTGTCTTGCATGCAAAGTGCCGACTGGGGGCGGGGTGGGGCTGGGCAGCAAGGCGTGCTGTGTCTCGGGGCCTTTGCTCACTGACCACTTGGCCAGTGTCCCCTCTGGGCTCCGAGCTCTGCATGACCTCCAGGCCCTGCCCAGGGTCAGTGAGACGCTGGGTCTCCAGCCCTGAAACCTGAGTGGACCCAGGGGCTGAGGCCTCCTAAGCCTGGGGTCACCAGCAGCCTGGTCCCTGCAGCCCTGGGTCTCCTGCAGCCATGTGGCAGCTGAGGAACTTGTCCTGCCCACGCCTGCGCCTGCTGCCACCTTCGGCACATCTGTCCGCCTGCGTGTCTGCCGGTGCCTACGGGTGGGCTGGCGAGGGGCAGGGCCCGGACAAAAAGGGCCTTTGTTCCGCAGACTCCAGGGCGCAGCCCCTGCTCTCAGGCAGTGACTCACAGGTTCCTCTGCTGCGATAGCATCAGTCTTGCAACAGCCGGTGTGTCACACACACCCCCGGGGTGGCGGCAAGGGCAGGAGGGACCCCTGCCTGTGCATGGCCCCTCTGGGCTGCTCTGTTAGAACCTGAGAGGGTGAGGGGGTGGCGGTGAGAACAGCAGGGAACAGGAAGGGGCGTCAGAGGGCCAAGGAAAACCCCATTTCTAAAGTGGAGCTCTCCAGCAGCAGCATCTTGGCGTTGAGTTTTCCTGCCGACTGAGTGGGAGGTGGGGGGGTGATAGCTCGCAGCCCCCCTGAGGGGGACCCAGGAGGCACTTCCCGCCTCTCTAGAGGCTGCCCACCCCTCCTCTGCGGGCCGTCTGGGCTTGCTCCTGGCTCTGGCCGTCTGTCTCTGTGGCTCAGGGGCGGACGGCTGTGGCAGGAGGGGCGGGGGCTCCCTGGGGCTGGGCTGCAGAGACCCTCAGAAGCCACTGGAGAGAGGCGTCAGGGCCTGGGTTTCCTTCTCCTCCCCCTCCCCCAGTCAGGGGAGGTGGGAGCTGGACGAGGGCCCTCCGGGGCTCCTGTCTGCCACGGGGCCTGGTGGGCCCGGCTGCCACCTGCGGTGTCGACTCCAGAGGATGGAGCTGGCCACTGTCCAGGCTCCTGGGGCCACACACTGCCTGCAGCCCCTGGCTTCTCCCCAGCCTGCCGCTCATGCAGCGCCACGGCCAGCCAGACCCTGCCTAGGGGGTGCCGCTGGCCAGGAGCAGGGGCCATGGCGCCGTGTGCAAGAAAAGGCCAGGGACCCCAGGCCAGAGGCAACACTCGGGTGCAGGTGTTGGGTGTGAGTGGGCCCCTGGCTGTTCTGCTGAGGAGCTAGGCCAGCAGCAGCCCCTTGGTGACCCCCTGTCCCAACTGCGGAGCCTCCCCGAGTTCCAGCTCTGGCCGCCCACCTCCCCAGGGCAGGGGCGGCTTTCATCTCCAGGCTCAAGTGGAGACCCCTTTGTGGAGACCCTGACTCTCACCAGAGCCTGGGGCTGCCACACCCACTTCGAAATGGCGCAGCGGCAGCCCCCCAGGGTGTCCAGGAGGAG
Source organism: Tonatia bakeri (assembly GCA_004024845.1). Lineage (NCBI taxonomy): Eukaryota > Metazoa > Chordata > Mammalia > Chiroptera > Phyllostomidae > Tonatia > Tonatia bakeri. The sequence continues at coordinate 438,362 of PVIA01000419.1, forward strand.
GGCAGAAGCCTCCTCGCCTCTACCCTGAGAGACTGGGTCTCCAGGAGCCGTGTGGGCAGACACTCCTCCCTGAGCCTCCATTCTCTGAAGGGCCCCACTAGTTGGGTGGGGCTGGCAGGCCCCTGGGTGCCTGCCGGTGCCGGGACTGGGGGCTGCACCCCTGCCCAGATGTCTGACTTGGGCACCTGCGGCCGGCTTCCAGGCAGGGTCCCGCTGGCCCAGCTCTGAGGGTCCCTGGGGGCCCTGCACCTGCCTCCTGGGGCTGCGGGTCTTTCCCTAGTCACTCGTCTTCCACGTCGGTCAAGGGGATGGCCAGTGAGAGCGGCTGTGAGGAAACCCCTGGGAGACCCAGGAGTGGAGGACCTCAGGACCAGGAGACCTCTCAGGCCTGGGGGATGGACAGATGGGCAGCAGAGGTCTCTAGACAGGGAGGCCTTACACCTGCCCCCTGGACTCTTGCGGGACAGAAGCCAGTCAACCCAGAGCTAGCTGTCCAGGGGAAACATGGCACCAAGCCCTGGGCACCAGAGTGCCAGCACGAAGAAGCAAAGCAGACAGCACTCCAGGCTCACGGGGCTCCTTGACCTGCTGGGTACCCCTGAACATTCTCTGGGGGTCCTCCAGAGGCCCCATGGGGGCTGGGGCCTGGCCCACTTTAGGCCTGTCAGGGGACCGCTGCCATATGCTTGCTGGGACCCTGGATGGCGAAAGTCATTAGTCTCACAACGGGCACAGTGCCCAGTGGCTGGGACTGAGAAAGGAGTGCCGGCCACCCAACAGACCCTGTGGGTTCCGGGCTGAGACGCCAGCCAGGCTGGTGGTGCCGTCCCAGCCCATCGCGGGTGAGGCCAGGGCCAGAGGGAGAGAATGTGGGGCTCTGGCTGCCAGAGGGGTGAAGCCTCTGCAGGCTGTGGCCATGGTGGGGCCCTGTCCTCTCAGCCCAGAGGACCGACAGGACCGCATTGAGCCCCAGGAAGTGGGGAAGGTTGGGCCCTGTGAGCCCCAGCGCATCCCTACCACACAGTGCCCGGAGTTGGAGTCAGGAGGGACGAGGGAGCCAGCATTAGGAGCCACTGGTCTCCTGGGGCAAAGCCCCACTGATGGCGGGGCTGAGAGGCAAGAACACCTGCTCTCCACAGTCCTGAGGCCAACTGTGGGTTCAGCAGGGCCTCGCTCCCTCGGAGCGTCCAGGTGCAGCCCTGCCTGGCCTCTCCCAGTCTCTGGAGGGGCCGAGCTGGCAGCGGGCTCATGGCGGCCTCGCTCCACTCTGCCTGCCATCACACGTAGTCCCCTCTTCTAGCGGGGCACCAGGCGCACTGCAGTGGGGCTCCCTGGAACGACCTCATCTTACAGCGAGGGCGTCTACAAACAAGCCCACGTGTGCAGGCACTGGGAGGGGGGCTATCTCAACTGTGCTTTTTGAAGGAGAACCATTCAGTCAACAGCAGGTCCCTGAGGACCGAGACCACAGCCAAGCAGAGGCCCCACCCAGAGGGGTGGACGGATGGAGAGCTTGCTGAGGGTCTGAGAGGGGGTCTCAGCACTTCAAATTCTGAGGTTGCAAACGGGGAGACTGGGCAGCCACCTGTCCCACCCAGCTGGACCCAGGTGGACAGGGGAGGGGCTTCTGGTTCCTGAGCCAGTCTTGCTTCTGGGGCCTTGTAGTCGGTGGATGGTCTGATGGGTCTCCTGGAGGAGGTGGCTTTCCAGTGAACCAGGGATGGAGCAGGCCTGGAGCAGGGGACACGCTTCAGGGGCGGGCGGGAGCCTGTGGGGGAGCAGGCAGCATGTGACCTTTCCTCCCTTCGCAAATCCCTTAGGATTCCTCCCAGTTACTGGTGCCCGAAGGTCCCCGGTTTCCAACTGTGGGGCCTTAGCCGAGGCACTCAGACCCTCCCCCAACTGCAAGGAGATGAAGGGGCTGTGACCCAGGGTGAGCGTCCACGGGTGCCTTTTCCTCTCCGACCCTGCTGCTGAGGGCCCCATGCCCGGCATCCCCGCCTCCCTCCTGGGCCCCAAGCCAGCACTGGGCTCACAGACGGCCTGAACTCAGCCCCCATCTTCAGGACAACCAGGTCCAGATGATGCGGAGCTCACGGTGAGTTGAAGGTGATAGGCCCAGGCAGACCGCTGCCTGGGACAGGGGGTGGGGGTGCACTGTGACCAGCCTGCCCCCCAAAGAGGAGCCTGGGTCAGGGAAAGGTGCTGGGGAGCAGGGAGGTTGGGCCAGTGCCCTGGCTGGGAGAACTGCCAATCAGGGGATGAGAAGCAGAGGCCTGGGGAGGGCAGGCTCCACCCAGGGCCAGTGGCAGGCTCCAGGACCCGGGGGTTCAGGAGTGCGTGGGGGTCACTCTAGGAAGATGCTGCTGGTCTTTGGCTCCAGCTGAACCCTGACATCGCATCAGCCGCAGTGTGGATGGGCAGAGTCAGCCCAGACTTTGCTCTGTTTTGAAACCTCAAGGGGCAGGCTGAACAGGAGAGTTCTGTTTTTGCAGGTTGGATCTGGTTGCACGTGGTTCAGCTAAATGCTAAAGCCAAGGTCCCCTGAGGACATGCGCCTGGACTGGGGAGGCGTGGACACAGCTGCTATGCTTTGGGGGGTCCGCTCTCCGGAGAAACCTGGAAGGTATGGCAGGAACAGGTGGTGCTGGGCAGGAGCCCGGAGTCCAGCCCTCGACCAGAGGCCCAGCTAGGCCACCAGCCACACGGGCCTCGGCCCCTGCTCCAGCCTCACCAAGCACCTGCTCCCCGTTGGAGACAGGAAGCCGCACACATGAACCACTCTGAGGGCCCCGAGGTTCAGATGGCACCGCCCAGGCAACAGTGGCTGGATGGGACGGGGCCCGGATGCTGCCAGCATCCCACTGGGAGGCAGAGCCCCATTCTGCTCACCCTGGGGTCCCTGAACCTGGACCCTCTTATGGATCTGTGTCGTGTGAACAAGGTGTACGCAGGGACAGTCAGTTCCACCTCGAAGCAGCCAATCAGAAAGCTTACTTACCTTGCCATTAGAATCATGTGGAATCTTAGGATCACCACGGTTTAGTCTTTACCTTCTGAAGGTGGCACAACTGTGGTCACTAAGCACATGATACCCCTGCCCTTCCGGCCCATGACCCTGAGTTCCAAATCCTTGTACCTTTAATCAGAAATACCCCGACCCTGCTGCTGTGGACTGACTTCAGGTTGGGGCCCGGGCCCCCGTGTGCTGGTGTCAGGAGGGGATGGGCAGAGAGGAGGTCAGGAGGCACGACCCCCCAGATGGATCAATGTCCTTAGAAGAGAGGGCACAAGGGGGACACCAGAAGGAGACCTCGCTGGAATCCGACCCCGCCAGCACCCTGATCCTGGACCTCCCGCCTCCAGGGCCGGCAGAGGTACTGCCTGCTGTTGTAGCTGCTGGTCTGCAGGATCTGAGAGGGTGGCCGAGCGGACAGGCAGCTGCTCTCACGTCCATGCCTGAGGATGAACACGACTGCGGTGGAGAGGCAAGCTGGAGGTTTGCAGGTCTGTTCGCAGGCCCTGCCGTGGACCCCAGAGACCGCGGTGGCACAGCCCGCTCACCCAGACAAAGCGCCAGGCGCGTGCCCCTGTTGGGCCAGGGAGGGCTCACAGACATCCTGCTGCCTCTGTGTCTCCCCTGTGCGGTGACCACAGCCTCTACCTCTCACTCAATGGAGGGAAAAGGAAGACTGGCCTTCGGAGGGTGGCGGGTGTGCCAACAGATCGCCCAGCGCGCCTCCTCCACTGCGTTCTCCTCCATGAGGACGAGCTGGCCGCCCGGCCTGTTTTCTTAAGACAGAGTTTGGGAAGCCTCATCCACATTCCAAGGGCTCCGATTCCCGGAACTGGGACACAACAACAGACACACGAGTGAGAAGCACTTGCCCCTGCACAGCCCTGAGGAGGCCTTAAAAGGAAAGTCTTTTCAGAGCGAGACAATGGGACTGACTTATGTGTAAACTGAAAAGAAAAATGGACAGTTTAAAAATTCTTCCATGCTTAAACACACATGCTATGGTTCACACTGTGAAAACAGATTAATCCACAAGTTCCAAGTTCTGATACAAAAATCTTCTCAAATGACTTAAAAAACACCAAGACCCACACGCTCCCGACTGAAACTCTTATCTACACAAATTTACAATGTTTATACACAAATCACAGGCAGATGCTGAATGGCACGCACCACAAACTCACTCCAGAGGAGACGTGGACACCAAAACTACTCAACATCAAGCGAAGGTTGATCTGGACTGACACGTGGCTGACACCAAAGGAGACACAAAGGAGGTGGCCCAACCCCGTGAGACAGCGGCAGTCCTCGTCAACGCTGCCCGACCGCACAACGGACAAGCTGCGGCTGCTCAGGGCCTGCAGGGAGCTCCCAGGCGGATGGTCAGCACAGTGGATGCAGGATGGGCCACAGTCCCCACCCAGAACAAGTCAGATCTGTGCTTGGGGTCAGCTCCAGCCTTCAGCTCCTCCTTTCGGCCTTGGGTCAGGATAGTCGGAAGACAGGCAGGTGTGGGGGAGTTGTGGAGAGAGGGCCAGAACCTTCTGCAGACTGGGAAGGTTCTTCCCAGCTCACACCTGAAGCTGGGCATCTTCCCAGTCCAGGCAAATGCTGGCTGAAATCTGGGGGCAGTACACTTCCACCTGGACATGACCTAATCATTGCCCTAGCAGCCCCACGGTCTCTCAGACACAGAGCAAGATGCTTTGGAGCATGACTGGGGGTGTGGCCACTGACAGGGCGGGGCCTAGGAGTTGTCCGCTGCTGTGTGGCATTGGCCCGAAAGCCCCACTGGTCACCAGAGACTAGGTTCCCTTCTAGCGTTGGGCTCATCCAACCAGACGTGTCACCTTTCCCGGTGTAAGACCCATGGGGGCTCCAAAAGGGACCCACTGCTGCTGCCCCTTCATCATGGCAGCGGCAGAGCTCAGGGGACGCCCTCCTTCCTCTGGCAGCACTGCGAGGGCGGCGCAGACCAGTCATAGACGTAGGAGAGGCGCTGCTGCACTTCCTGCTTGCACAGGTGACCCTCTCGCGTCAGCGTCTGGTGCTTCTCCAGCATGTCCTCCAGGCTCTGCTTGTGCGTCACCAGGTACTGGTTGCTGCACCCGCGGGACTTGTACTCGGTGTCAAAGCGCGGGTCGTGTTCACGCTGCACATCTACGGGCGCCAGCCAGGCGCCCATCGACACGTCCTCACTGTGCCACAGGCGCAGGTACTCTCGGCTGAGGCGCAGGTAGTGCACCAGGTCGGCAGAGAGCACGTAGCCACCGCCCAGCGCATAGGGCAGGTAGTAGTCGCAGAGCTGCCAGGAGGCCTCACGCCAGCGACCCCCTGGCTTGACGCGGCCACGGCCTGAGAAGAAGCCCCAGTAGAGGCGGCGGCGGCGCACTGGGTCACGGGCACGCAGATCGGCCAGCAGTGCATCCAGCCGCACGAACGAGTCGTCGTCTGCCTTGAGCACGAACTCGAAGCCTATGTGCTCATCAAGCCAGCACAGCATGGCCAACACCTTGGCGGTGAGATTCTCATAGGCGTCGCGCAGCGTGGGCAGCAGCAGCAAGTCCCCATGCCGTGCCTGCTCGTGCTCCAGGGAGCGCCGCTCCTCGGCGCCCAAGCCAGCAGTGCCCACTGCGAAGCGCGCCCACACGTCGCCTGGGCCGCCGCGCTGCGCCGCCGCTAGCCACGTGCCTCGGACTACGCTGCGCCGCTCCGCCGCCCGCGGCGCACTGGCCACCAACACAGCCAGGAAGGCACTGGCGCGTCCCGGCCCGACTGGCAGGGCCCCGGGGTTGCGGCCAGGCGACGGACCAGGACCCTCGGCTGTGCAGCGCGCCAGATAGAGGAGCGCGCCGCCGCACAGAACCAGGCCGACCAGGCCCAGCGTCGTCCGGTGCCGCCACGCGCGCCGTGGCAGCTTCATGGCGCGCCGGCGAGCCTGCGGGCGCGGAGACCCCAAGGTCCAAGGCCCGCCGGACGGCAGGCCGGTCCGGCCGTCCGTCACGTGCCCTCGTGCGCCGTTTTCATTGGTCGCCCCGGGAGGGCCGCGCGGCCGTTTCCGCCCAGAGACAAGATGGTGGCGCCGGCGTCCTCGCTCGGATGTCGTGCCAGCCCTCGCGGCCTGGAAGCCCGCCTCTTCCCGGAAGAAAGATGGCCGCGGCCTAGCTGACTCCCTTTGGAGGCGTCACGGCGCTCGGCCGCCTTCGGTGGGTCCTGGGTGGTGAGTGAGGACCCGGGCATTGAGTGGGCAGGGACGCGGAAGCCGCCCGGACCGCGAATGTTGTGGACACAGGCCGAGGGACGCGGTCACGGGAAGCGTGGACCCCTCGTTCAGCGCGGGGCGACCTCACCGTCCTCGTCTGCGAAACGGGGGCCGTGATGCCAACTAGTAGGACTCCGTGAAGACCTGAAATCCTGTAAAGCCCGGCACTGTCAATGCGACTCCTGAGCTGGGGGCAGCTTTTAAAATAAGCGTTTGTGTTTGGGGCAAAAAACGAGGTTCACCAGGACGGACACCCAGGGGTGGCGTCCATCGACCTGGGCTGGTGGGCGCGTCCCAGGAGCTGTCGCTTCCCGGTCGAGGACAGGAAGTGAGCAGGGAACATAAGTAAATGCTTTGGTCCCAGGGGCCGAAGCCTCGCGGGGGGTGGGGGGGGGGCTTGCATCTATGCAGTTGTTCTTGGGTTACTTTTTCTGCGAACAAGATTAGTAGTGGGAAGAATTGACTTTGTGCTTTGTGTCAAGGAGCAACGTGCAGTGCAGGTGTGCTGTGTGTGTGTACATCAGCACACACAGGGATCACTGAGACTGCAAGGTGGGAGGGGCTGGTGCCCCTTGGGTGTGTTTGGGTGTTTGCGGGCACCTCACCCAGTCCTCACAAAGATCTGGGGTCAGGGTGGGGGCTCCCTCTTCCATAGAGACAAACTGAGGCTGGGAGGCTTGGTGACAGCCACAGTCACAGAGCTCACAAGCGCCAAGCTGGGATCTCCAGAGGGTTCAGCCTTGATGCTGGGAGGGACAGAGACACACCGAGAAGGGGCTGCTGCACCTGAGGAGGAGGGGCGGGGCTGAACACCCTGAGTCTTCGGAGAAGGCCCAGCCACTCTGCCTCTTGTGGGTCTGAGGGCTTGTCTTTTGTGTTTCAGAGAAACTGTCTTTTCCCTCGAGGGCTTGTCCAGCCCTGGCTCTGTGCTATCTCTGTGGATAGCTGACTGCTCATCGGGGTCTGGCGACTGAGGGCTGTGACTTCACTTCCTCGCTTGCCTCCTCTCTCTCCGCAGCTCCTGGCCCCACTTGCAGGCCGCCCTGCGGTTGGGCCCAGGCGGCCATGGCGTCCACACAGGCTCCGGGTTGCAGCCTGGCTCCTCGCAGCCTCTGGCTTCTGGGTGCTATCCTTCTGGTTGGGGCATCCGCCCGGCCTGCCAACCACTCATCTGCCCGGGACAGAGCAGGCCGCAGGGAGGACAGTGAGATCCTGCCTCCGGACCACCTGAATGGGGTGAAGCTGGAGATGGACGGGCACCTCAACAAGGACTTCCACCAGGAGGTCTTCCTGGGGAAGGACACAGACGGGTTCGAGGAGGACGCAGAACCTCGGAAGAGTAGGAGGAAGCTGATGGTCATCTTTTCCAAGTAGGTGCCTGGGCTGGGAGGCTGAGTTTGCATGTGGGGCGGCTCGCATTGGTCCAGTCCCAGCTTGGTGTGGTGTGGGAGGGCTCGCGGGGACCACTTGGTAACGAGCTTTGGAGGAAGGCGCTATGACATGTGCTGTTGGTCGACAACACTGGGAAAGTTTGCAGGGACTCAGGACAAGGACCTGACAGCTGGACTTGGCCTCGTGTGCTCCTGTGTGAGTCACATCACCCAGCACCCTATTTTTCAGGTTGGGTGACCTAAGGCCTGGCGCTTGCCACTGTCCACACCCAGGGGACCAGGAGCAGCGGGGGACCAGGGTGGAGAGCTGGTGGAGGACAGTGGGTCCCAGGGGCGTGCAGACCAGGTTGGGCTGGGCTGGGTGTTCTGAAGGTGGGCGGGTAGGTTCTGCTGAATCAGGGAGACTCCAGGTGTGGCCCCCGTAGGCCTAGACAGCAGGAGCCTGGTCACCAAGCGAGGCACCCTCGGCGTCGGTGTCTGCGCACTGGACAAGATGTCGGAGAGCGGGCCACGGCCAGACCAGGGCCTTTGAGGCTCAGCGCTGGGACGAGGAAAGGAGCCTCCTGCCGCTGGGGTGCGAAGCCAACGGCAGCAGTCAGCCCGTTGAGCCCTGCTGGTCTACCTGCTGGCCAGGTGTGGGGAACGGAGGGCTGGGGCAGGTGAACAGCACTGAAGCCACCTCCTTGACCTTTGGAGTGTGGCTTGCTGTTTCAAGTAAAAGAAAGGCTGGGAACCTAGCCAAGCCGGCAGGTGGCAGGTGGCTTCTTTGCGACTAGTAGAGCCGGCCTACAGAAGGGGGTGGGGCAGGCCCCTGTCTCTGTGCGTCCCCAGGAAGGGTGTTGGCCCAGCTGCACACTGGAAGGCCTGCAGCCCCCCGACCCTGCCCGGGGCCTGGGGTGCTAACGGGCGTGCTTGTAGGCAGGTGGGGTGGCGTGGGGTCAGACTCCCAGGTGACATACCAGGGTGTGTCATCTGGGGTCACCTGGGTCAAGTGATGTCACTGGTGGAGTTGCTCTGCATTCTGCCCCTCCTGCCCCTCCTGTCACCAAGGGACTGGACCCTGTGTCCCGTGTGGAGGTCTGTGGGGAGCCGCCCCCCCCCCCCCGCCCCTGACGATGTCTGTCCCTGTGGACTCACGGGTGTTGTCCCAGCTGCTCGTGCTGCTGCTTGCAGCGCCTGGCCTTGGCCTCTGTGTCCAAACCCCCCATGTCCCTGGTGTCCTTCCTGCCCCTTGTCCCCGCCGTTCCCTTGGGGTGCAGAGTGTTACTGTCCTGGCAGTGTCACAGCTACCTGTGGAGCCCTCGGCCACCCCGTGTTCTCCTGTCCTGTCTGTTGGGGTCCTGGGCCTTGCCTGACCCAGCCCGCCTGCCCGCAGGGTGGATGTGAACGCCGACAGGAGGATCAGTGCCAAGGAGATGCAGCGCTGGATTGTGGAGAAGACGGCCGAGCACTTCCAGGAGGCTGTGGGCGAGAGCAGGGCGCACTTCCGCGCTGTGGACCCCGACGGTGACGGTACGGCCCTCTCCCTGACCCCGACCCCAGTAGGCCTGGCAGACCGGGATGCAGCAGTGAGAGCCAGGGGCCCTCATGGGTGCCGCTCACCCTGCCAGCCAGGACAGGGGCTGGGTAGCAAGGCCAGGCTGGCCGGCCTCCTGGGCACAGCTGCCTCCATACTGCCCTCACATGGGGCTTTGCAACAGGCATCTTAAAGTGATTAAATCCCCCTGTAAAAGTGTCCTCGTTGGACTGCCGACGGGACAATATGCCCTCTCAGGCCGCGTGTCCTGGGACGAGTACAAGGTGAAGTTCCTGGCCAGCAAAGGCCACGATGAGAGGGAAGTAGCCGAGAAGATGAAGAACGACCAGGAGCTGAAGGTCGACGAGGAGAGTGAGTGCTGGGTCCCAGGGCCACCGCCCCCCGGGGGCCGCCGTGTGGCGTCAGAGCCTGGTGGGATGGAGGCGGCCCCCGAGGGCATGGAGGCCGGTGGGAGCTGGGGGGTCAGGTCCCCCCTCGATCTTCAGGGACGTGGCTGGGAAGCTTGTCTTGCTGGTGGGGACTTGCCGCGTGAGCGCCTCAGCCGAGGGCGGCTGAGTCTCCAGGCAGACTTGCACCGTGCAGCTTGCCACCCACCCTCCCTGCGGGCGTGTCCACGGCCTGGCGCCGCTCGGGCTTGTCGGGGGCACAAGGACTGAGCCATGTGGTGCCCGTGGGTCCGGTTCTCCCTTTATCAGCCGGCCATCGTCCCCGCCCTGGTCCCAGAGCCCGAGTCACCGAAGCGTCTGCTGAGACATTGCCCTGAGTGTTCTGGCCACCGGCCTTTGCGTGGGGAGTGTTACAGCCTCGGGGGCATCCCCATCACCCTGCCGTGCTCTGCTTGGTGAGGGTGCCTTGGCCACGCTGTTCCTCGGCTGAGTCTCTCCTTGGACTTGGGTGCCGCTGGCTCTGGCAGGCCCGTCTGCCATCAGCTCTGCAGTCCTGCTGTCTAGGCGTCAGCCCTGGCACGTTCCCCTCCCGGTGTTCAGAGGGTGGCTGGCACTGTGTCGGCCTGCGGCCCTCCTGTCCTCCCAAGAGCTTCGAGGCCTCCCTGGCAAGCACGGTGCCAGCTGTGGGTGTCTGTGAGTTCTCTGGTCGGGTCGAGCAGGTGTCCCCTCTTCCCAGTGTGCTGGCAGTTTGATCGCGGGGGGTTGGGTCTTGCCAGATGCTTCCTGTGCAGCTGACATGCCTGCAGACTTCTCCCCTTTGGCCCTTCAGACGCAGACTGGCTGGCACGCCTGGTCTCGGTCCCAGTCCCGCTTCCTTTGCCCTCACTGGATTCACTTGGCTGGTGTTTTGTGGGGGTTTCAGCGCCCATGTGGTGAGAGGTGCTGGTGTGCAGACTTGTCCTCTTGTCGAGCACCCGTGTGGTTGGGGGTTGGGTGACGCCGGCCTTGCAGGGCTGGTGGGAAGCATTCCTCTGCCTCATGGCAGAGGCTTCAGTGGTGGCAGATGTTCTTCTTCCCGTGGGGTGGCCCCACGAGCCCTCTGCGGGCAGTCTCTCCAAAGTGCTTGTTTTTCATGGACCAGTGAGTAGGGTTTTGTTTTGTGAGTCTGTCTGGATTTCTTGGTAATAGGTGAGTTAAGCCCGATCGTGTTTTTGTCTCTGCTTCTCCTGTTGTCCCCTGCCCCAGAGTGGGCTCCTCTCCCCCATCAGGACTCCGGGCATGGTCTGTCCCAGGCATCCCTGCAGCTTCCAGTGCTGCCGGCATCCCCACTTGTGGCCATGTCACACCAATCTCTGTCATCTGTTTTCTCACATAAGGGCACTTGCCGCTGGGTGCTAGGTCTGCCCTGACACTGGTGACCTCCTCCTAGGTCTTTCCCTCATTGGAGCTGCAAAGAGCTTTTCTCCAAATCAGGCTCCAGGCAGATGTGCAAGTCTGTGCCCATCCCGTCCCTCTTGTCCCCTCAGCATCGTGGGCAGGAGCCACCAGCCGCCCCCAGTTTGCCATTCAGCAGCTGGCCAGCGCAGACCTGTGTCCCCCAGAGGTGGGCAGCGCGATGCCACCTCTGGTGGACAAGGCCGGTGTGTCCCTGCGCCCCACTGAAGCTGGCAGGACCCGGCACAGCAGAGGCCCTGTATCTGGCCTGTTCCTGCTGTGTTGGTGCCCGAGGCCACCCTGCCCAGCCCTGTGACGGGGGAGTGCAACTCAGGGCTGGGAAGAAGGTTTTCCTCCAAAGCCCTGCCCCCACACCCGGCACTCAGAGGGACGTAAAAGGGTAAAGTCCTGCTTCAGTCCCCTGGTCGGGGCCCGTTTCTCCAATGTGGCAGCAAGTCGGGGGTCTGTACCTGCATGGGGGGCTGTGTCTAGGGGGTGGTTTCATGCCACCCACCGCTGGGGGCTGAACTCCGAGGGGCAGTCTGTGGCCTTGTGTGACCGTGTCCTGAGCTGGCTGCCCCGTTTAGGCAGCAGGTCTCAGAGCCCCCCTGGACGCACACAGGTGTCCCGAGTGCCAGGGTGCCCACAGGTGTGCCTCTTTCAGCACAGGAAGTCCTGGAGAACCTCAAAGACCGCTGGTACCAGGCGGACAACCCGCCCCCAGACCTGCTGCTGACAGAGGAGGAGTTCCTGTCCTTCCTGCATCCTGAGCACAGCCGAGGCATGCTCCGGTTCATGGTCAAGGAGATCGTCCGGGACCTGGGTGAGGCCTGGCCCCAGCCTGCCCGGGCGCTGGCCCTTCCTGTCAGCAGCTTGCTGGTCCTTCTGGCGGGGGGTCAGTGTGAGTGGGCCCTAGGCTGTGTGGCCTCCGGCACATGTGGCCCCAGCCCGGTGTCCAGCAGTGCTGTGAGATGCAGCTGTTTGACTTTAGTCTAAAATGTCACAAACTGAAAACCTGGCAGCAAAACCCACTTGGCTGACCCTACTTGGTGGCCCCAGGGGTCCCATGCCCACTCGAGGTCTGAGCACCCCCTCATCCCGCAGACCAGGACGGTGACAAGCAGCTCTCCCTGCCTGAGTTCATCTCCCTGCCGGTGGGCACCGTAGAGAACCAGCGGGGCCAAGACATTGACGACAGCTGGGTGAGGGACCGGAGGAAGGAGTTTGAGGAGCTGATCGATGCCAACCGTGACGGAGTCGTGACCATGGAGGAGTTGGAGGTGAGCGCAGGGCGTCCCAGGGTCATGGGGGTCCCAAGGACGGGCTGCAGCAAGTGAGGGGTTCCACCTACAAGAGAGTCCTGAGCCAGGGAAGCGGAGCTGGTCGCTCAGCGGGACCTGGAGCTGGCGGAGCCGCTTGACTGCCAGCACCTGGTGGCTGCTGGCTCCGGGAGGGCCATGCCCCTGGCGCCCAGCAAGCTGACCCTGCCTGTCCCCTGGGTCTGGGCGGCAGGGCTAAAATGGCCAGTCCCAGCTCTGGGAAGCTGGCCGGCCTGGGACGAGGGTGCCGCATTTTCACCTCTGTGGGACGGTGCTGGGGAGCTTGTTTTTCCCACTGCGGATGAGTCATTTCGTTGTGCACGGGAACTCTGATCTCTGGTGACATCTGGTGGGCAGCCTGGGGTTGGGGCTCCCGTCCCCACCTCGGACTGGTGGCCAGTTCACGCTGTGTCCTCGTGGCCCTCTGGCCCCGCTGTGCCCGGGCGGGGGCTCCTCTCCGGGCCCACTCAGGCAGTGCCCACACGGCCCCGAGCCACTGCCTGCCTGGCATCTGCTTTCCAGAACATTCCAGGACACACCTGCTCACCCGTTACAGACCCCAGCTGACAGGTGTCGCGAGAAGTTGGGGCTCGCTGTGACAGTGTTCCCAGCTGAGTCCCAGGCCGAGGGCGCCAGCCCCAGGGCGGCGTCTGGGTGGGCGCGTCCTGGGGGTGTCACGGCCGCAGGCCGGAGGTGCTGACAGGTGCAGCGCCCTTGCAGGAGTACATGGACCCCATGAACGAGTACAACGCCCTCACCGAGGCCAAGCAGATGATCGCCGTCGCCGATGAGAACCAGAACCGCCACCTGGAGCCCGAGGAGGTGCTCAAGTACAGCGAGTTCTTCACGGGCAGCAAGCTCGTGGACTACGCCCGCAGCGTGCACGAGGAGTTCTGAGCCACCCGCCGCGCGGCGTCTGCAGGGTGCCCCGTAATCTCAGCATCTGGCTTCTGAGAACTCGGAGGGAGGCGCCACTGGGGCCGACCACATCAGGGCCTGCGGGCTCGCACGCCGTGGGAAGCAGCTCGGCTCCCAGTTTCCTTGACGTGAGGGCTGAGGCCCCGGTGGCCATGCTCCGGCCGAGCTGGGGCAGTGGTGGCGGTGGTTGTCCTGGTGGCTGTCAGGGTTCGGTCTCCAAGGAAATGCATACTTGCAGCAGGAATCACGTTAACTTACTTTAAAATATAGTTGTCTCCTTCTCCCAGCTTTATTCTCTCAGTGGACAAAAACATAATAATTTGGAACAACGGGGCCAGGGCGCTTCCCCTTGATGCTTTCGAGGTGGGCAGTTTGGTTAGGACACCACGTCTTGCGCCATATCCTGTGCCAACCCAGTGGCAGGATGGGGGCCGCTCCAGGGTAGTGGGAGCCCCTCTTGAGGGGCCAGCAGGGAGTGGGAATCCCAGGGGCAGGGGTCACCCAAGGACAAGCCCTGAGCCACTGCTTCAGGGCTGGGCAGGGTGGAGGAGCTGGGGGGCCCGACAGGGCTGAGACCTGGGGACAGGAGGGACAGTGCGGGCTGCTGTTGGGCGGGTGGTCCCCTCTGTGTGGTTCCTCTGGGTGGTGCTCGGAGGCCAGCTGGAGCCTTCCTGGGGGCTGGCCAGGCCCAGCACTTTGCCGGCACGTTTGCGTGCTGGCCCCTCTCGTGGGCTGGGGCCTCAGAGCACAGTGCAGCGGCCGGCATGTTGGCGGGGCCTGTGCAGGCCCGGCCCAACTCCCAGGGCCGGCCCTACCACCAGGACCCACTTCCCAGCAGCCCGGGGTCAGGCCACCACAGAGGAATGGGTGGGGTGACACCTGGGCTCCCACAAAAACAAAAACAAAGCAGAGACTGTTTTCAGAGCTAAGATGGGAGCGGGGACCTCTCAGTGGGAGGAGGTCGTGGTGGGCCAGGCGCCAGGGCGGGGTGGGTGGGAGTGAGCCGTTGTGAGCTTGGGCAGAGATGCTGGCTGGTCACCTGGTGGCTGGGCCCATAGGGAGGCTGAGCCTGCGAGACATGTGCTTGTCAGTGCCCAGGGCTCACCTGGGGGTGGGCACCCTGTGGCCGGGCCTGCGGGCCCTCACAGAGCAGACCCCAGAGTTCAGGGGCAGGGGCCCACGTCGGCCCCAGGGAAGGAGAGGGCACTACCCCCAGACCTGAGGCTGCAATTCTGTTTACTTCTTTTTCTAGATTATTTTTAGACTAAGGAGAAGGAAGGGAGAAAGAGAGGAAGAGAAATATCGATCAGTTGCCTTTTTTTGTGCCCCCCACCGGGGACCTGGCCCCCAACCCAAGCATGTGCCCTGACTGGGAATTGAACCAGTGACGTTTTGATTTGCAACCTGGTGCTCAGTCCACTGAGCCGCACCAGCCAGGGCTGCAGTTTTCTTTATGTGACAAAAAGACTTTTCTCACCGTCAGTGGGAAACAGGGTTCGCTCACACACACACGCACGCGGGCTGGGCTGCCCAGACACCCTGACCGCCCTCTGCCCCTGCCATGTGGACCCTCACTCCAGAGGCTCGGGAAGGTGGGGCCTTTTGGGGCGGCAGAGTCCAGGGGATTTCCCACAGGTGGGCTGGGAGCGGGCTGGTACCTGAGCGTCCCAGGAGGAGGGGACTTTCCAGGCTTCTCTGCCTGAAACTTCTTAAATTAGCTGTCAGGTAAGCCTGTGCCGCCCGCCCGGCCTGAAAGGACAAAAACAGCCCAGGAACGCCTCCCCTGCCTCGCACCCCGCAGTAGACACGTGTGCGTGCACATGTGTGTGCCTGCGTTCTTCCCCCTTCGCTTACTGGGGCGGCTGCCTGTCCTGGGACTGCCCAGGGCCATACCTGACGATGCCACGAGCTCCCAGGGCGGACAGTGGACGGGCCACTCCAGCCTGTCTCAGTGAGTGGTGCTGAGTTCATCCTCACAGAAACTCCCCAGACACAGGTCCAGGTACACTGGGTGCAGCCACACGTGCCCTCCAGCACAGGGGCCGGTGCCACGCGCCACTTGCCACGCACAAACACGGACACAGGCACACCCCTGCTCCAGGCCATGGCCCCCCCGGAACAGGGCAGACGCCCACTCAGCTGCACGTGCTGGTCTGCCCAGGCCGGCCGGCGGGAGCGCCAGAGGTGAATGGTGGCCTGGGTGACTGGGGCTTCTTGTCCCCACCCCCAGGTCTGAACTTCCCGCATCCAGGTGCCGGCCAGGCTGGTTTCCCGAGGTCTCCCGAGGTCTCCGTCCTTGGTGGGCAGCCACCTGGCCATGATGTCATGTGGTTGTCCCTCTGTGGGGCTCCCTGGGGTCGCTCCTGCTTCTTACAAGGATGCCAGTCCTGTGGGGTCAGGCCCCGCCTGCCCCTGTGACCTCTGACCGAGATCGCCCGCAGACAGCCACTTGGGGGTTGGGGCTTCAGCATGTGAACTTGGGAACCCAGTGTCATCCTCAACACCTGCTGCGCTTAGACACAGCTACGCCGAGCTCACCTACATGGCAGCGGCCCCTACTGGGGCTCGTGGTCCTGCTCTGTGGCCCGGGGCTCTCCCCTCCCCCCCAGGCTGGTGCTGGACCTTGGTCCAGGCTGCAGAACCTGTCGCCTGACCTAGGGTGCTGCCCCAGTTTACCCATGGACACTGGGTGCCTTTCGCTGAGGGATGAGGATTGGTGTCGCCTCCCGTTCTCCCTGGGAGCTTGTTTGGGCTACAGGTGCCAGGGGGCTTGGCCCAGCTGCTGAGGGGCCAGCTTGTCCCCACCCAGCCCAGGCCTGTCCAGGGGGCACCTGCACGTGTCTGCAGCCCGAGTTCCACTGCGGAGACCCACAGTGCGAGACCTGCAAACACCACCCCTGCCCGCCCGGCCAGGAGGTGGAGGCTCACGGTAAGTCCCTCCAGGCTTCCAGCCTGAGCGGCCGCTCGCAACA